>JACCEG010000186.1:195369-296950 GCA_014065205.1 Tuber brumale
CCTCTCCTCCCAGGATGGCTTCGGCCTAGGAGTGACGGCCATCTCCCGCCTCTCCCCACTGCCCTCTTCTGCCCTTTTACGCGTCGAGGCTTTCCTCCCTCTGGGTTCCGGTACTGCCTTTCTGCTGCCCGTTCTCGCCCCTTTCCTCGCTTAGCCAGGCCCCTCCTCACAGTCGGCGACTGCTCGCTTCCCATGCTTCAGACGGCTGGGAACACGGTTTCTGCGGTACGCGAGGACTACTCTTTAGGCCTGATGGTCGACCTGGCTCCTCTCCTTCCTTCTGAACCTCTCTGCTTCGTTTTCGTTTGACGTTGGCTGTGGTAGACGCCTGTCTCCCGGTGTGCACGAGCATCGTGGGGGAACGCCTCGGCTAGTAACTTCGGGGCCTGTCTCGCTTGGAGATTGGGCCATACCCTCCTAGTCTTACGGTTCAAGTTGGGACTACTCTTGTTGGAGACCGCCTAGAAGGACACGAACACGATTACCGATAGTTGACATGGTCGCATTCGGTTTCTGGCCTGCTCTGACGGTTGGATCGGCTTGCACCCTACTGCTGCGTCCTTCCTCGGCTTGCACCCTACTGCTCCCTTCTCTTATGCCCACTCCCACAGGGGGCCCCTTCACGGTTGCAACGCATTGCATACGCATTGCCAGCGCGTATCTCTGGCTTGGTTGTCGTTGGATTTATTTCGGTGCGGTTTTTCTTTTGTTTTTTGCGCGATGTTCCGTGCAGTTACCTTCTGATGTTTTCCTACTTTCTTCTTGATTAGGCTTCTCCTATTCTCTGACCTCGCTTGCGAGGTAGGGACGGGTTTTTCTTTGGGGCGAGATGTGCGGTTAGGCCCATACCAGAGGATCTTGGAGATACGGTCGGGCCGGGCGGAAGGAGGGTATAGGTTTTCTTATATGCCATAGCTTGGGCTGCATGCACGGTTCTTGTACCTTAAACTAAGCAATCACATGAAGATAAAAAAAAAAAGACCAAGTGGATATGCCATCCTCTGTCTCCTCTACACACCCGGCGATTGAAATCAACCCTCAACGGTAGGTATTCACGAACCATCCACCCCCCCTCTCCTCCCACGATAGCTTGGGCCTGGGAGTGACGGCCATCTCCCCCCCTTTCCCACTGCCTTCGCTTGCTCCTCTATCCGGCGTGGCTTTCCCCCCTCTGGGTTCCGATACTGCCTTTCTGCTGCCCTTTCTCAGTCATTTCCTCGCTCAGCGAGGCCCGTCCTCACGGTCGGCGACCGCTCGCTTCCCATGCTTCAGACGGCTGGGAACACAGTTTCTCCGGTACGCGCGGAATACTCTTTAGGCCTAATGGTCGACCTCGCTCCTCTCCTTCCTTGGGGCCCTCCTTTCTTCGTTTCCGTTTGGCATTGGCTGTGGTGGACACCTGTCTCCCTGTGTGCTCGAGCACCGTGGGGGAACCCTTCGGCTAGTAACTTCAGGGCCTGTCTCGCTTGGAGATTTGGCCATACCCTCCTAGTCTTACGGTTCAAGTTGGGACTACTCTTGTTGGAGACCGCCTAGCAAGACACGTACACGATTACCGATAGTTGACACGGTCGTGTTTGGTTTCTGGCCTGTTCTGGCGGTTGGATCGGCTTGCACCCTACTGCTGCACACTGCCTCGGCTTGTACCCTGCTGCTCCATCCTCTCATGCCCACTCCCACAGGGGGCCCCTTCACGGTTGCAACGCATTGCACACGTATTGCCAGCGCGTATCTCTGGCTTGGTTGTTGTGGGATTTATTTCGGTGCGATTTTTCTTTTGTTTTTTGCGAGATGTTGCGGGCGGTTACCCTCTTATGTTTTCCTGCTGTCTTCTTAGTTAGGCTTCTGCTATTCTCTGGGTTCGCTTGCGAGGTAGGGACGGGTTTTTCTGAGAGGCGAGATGTGCGGTTAGGCCCATACCAGAGGGTCTTGGAGATACGGTCGGGCCGGGTGGAAGGAGGTTCTAGGTTTTCTTCTATGCCATAGCTAGCGCTGCATGCACGGTTCTTGTACCTTAAACTAAGCAATCATATGAAGATAAAAATAAAGAAAGTAAAAATAAGAAAAAAAAAAGAAAGTTCTAAAAAAGACCAAGTAGATATGCAACGCTGTCGATCTGGTTCGACACGGCCCTAGACAGGATTAGGTCCCAGCTCGAGGGTCACACCCCAGACAAGAGGCCCTCCCACAGATCAAAACCCTGGTGGACCCCCAACCTTACAGCACAAAGATCAGCATTCCACTCCACAGTCCGGTCAGCCCGAAAGGACCCCCTCCCATCATCCAAAGAGCTGTGCAAGAGAGCACGCCTCCTGTATTTCAAGGCCATCAAAAAAGCGAAGAATGAGTACTGGAAAAACTTCCTGCAAACGGCCAACCCCCAGTCCCTCAGGACGGCGAAAAGGTTCGCTTTCGGCAAACCGCCCCACAAGTTCCCTCAAATCCCGGGGGCATAAAGCCCCATCGAAATCAACAAAGCCCTCCTTGAACACTTCTTCCCCGAGAAGGGGTCCTCTCCCACCCCTCGAATCCTACGCGAGTTTAAGGACGTCCCAGAGCTGTCGGCGGAGGAGATATCCGCGGCTCTTCAAAAGTCCTCTTCATCCTCAGCACCCGGTCCGGACCAAATACCCTACTTGGTCTGGAAAAAGGTCCATTTGATCAACCCGAACATCCTAACCTCCCGCTTAAGCCACCTGATTAGATATGGGCACCACCCTCCCTCATGGAAGAGAGCCAATGGCATAGTCCTGGACAAACCCGGCAAACCATCCTATGACACACCTGCATCATTTCGCATCATCGTCCTTCTGGAAACAGTTTCTAAGATACTAGAAAGGGTGATGGCAAACCGTCTTTCAGCCCTGGCTCGTTGCCTGGGCCTCCTCTCCCCCAACCAGACCGGCTCCCTGCCTGGTCTTAGTACCTTCGCGGTGACGGCGACCATCTCCCACGAGGTACAGCTGTTTATGCGCCCCAAACTAAAGGTCTCGACACTCTTCCTGGATATCAAGGGAGGCTTCGACAACGTGTCGGCCCCCATTCTCTGCAATAGGCTCGCTACCCAAGCGGTCAACCCCTACATGGTTTCGTGGATAAGATCTTTCCTCCACGGACGCACCTGCCGCCTGGTTTTCCACGGAGTGCCTGAAATATTCTCGCCTGTCTCGGTTGGTACGCCTCCGGGCTCCCCAATCTCTCCCCTCCTTTTTGTCATCTACATCTCAACCCTCCACTTCTCGCTCCCTAGGGGCCTAATCCCGTCTTACGTGGACGACTTCGCAGTCACGGTTGCCTCCGGCTCCTATCGGAGGAATATCCAAAGACTGCAAGGCATTACCAAGATCCTACAGCGGGAGGCTGAGAGGCTGGGTGTGTCCTTCTCGATCCCAAAAACAGAACTGATCCTCTGGGAGACCCCCTCTCAGAAGGTCCCGCCGCCCCCCATCCCAGTCCTGCTAGACGACCTAGTCTTCCGGCCCCCTAAACTGATACGATGGCTTGGCTACTGGTTCGAGCCCTCCTCCTCATCGGGCACAAGGGGTACCACGTCACACTTCGTAAGAAGACTCGGACTGGCCCCAGGTGCATTCTCCACCATCAAGAGACTGTCTAGGCCCGGGAAACGCCTCCCTCCTTACCTGTGCCAATGCCTGGCAACGTCGTTAATCTCCCCGATACTACTCTACGGTGCGGACCTCTTCTCCCCGAGTCTCACCCTCCTCGACCGCATGTGGGTTTTCTGGAGGGCGGTCCAATGGTAGGTCACAAACTGTTTCTCCTCGACACCTACCGGCATTTTAGCTTGCGAGTCAGCCCTACCCCCCACACCCCTCCTGATACGCCACCGCCAGAGACTGGCGGCGATAAGGTTAGTCTTCCTCCCGCCGGAGGCCAACCCAGCAACGGTTAGGCTCCCCCCACATTCCCGACCTCGTCCCCCTTTAGGGCTCTTGACGACCACTGTCACCACACAAGAGGCCTGACATCAGTCGATGCTCCCCTCTTGTGGAAGACCGCTGTCCCCTCCCCGCCCATAAGAAAACACCTCCCGCTTGATGCAATTGCCAATAGGACCCTCCCCTTCATACCGGCTACTGGCCCCCTGACGGCAGCCCCCCCGAACTCCTCCCGCCTACCTGCCTTCCGGTTCCTACAGGCACCCCCTCCTACAAGTCGATCAAGCTTGGAATAAGATCGGCACTAGTCTGAGACTGGAATGACCAGTTCCCACCCCCCCCTTCCTATCCCTACTCCGTCCCCCCAACACCCCATCCTTTCATGGGGCTGGGGAGATTCATGGCAGGAAGGATCCACCAGATGCGCTCAGGCAAGAGTTACCTAGCTGCCCACCCATCGTGGTTCACTGAAGACCCCTCTCCCCTCTGCCCGCTTTGCGAGGAAGACGAAGAGGACTTCAACCACGCAATCCTATCCTGCGTATCCCGCAGGGACCCTCGTCGGCGTCACCTCTAAGGCCTCGCTTCGTTAGACACGGACAGCCCCCTCTGGTCCAGCCCCTCCGCTCTTAATTCCCTCGCACGATACATAAACGTTGCGGCAACGGGATTCCCACCAGGTATGCCTGCGGCTGAGTGGGACCCTCTCTGTACAATCCTGACGAGGACTCGTCAGCTTTACCGATCCACGGTTTCGCTCCCGAGGGGGGCCGCCCTCTACCGGTTGTGTTTCTTTGCCTTGCTTGGAAAGTATTTTCGTTATGATCGCTTACTTTATGGTTTTATTTCCTTAGGGATTTTGTGTCGGCTATCGGACACACTGGGGAGGATTTTATATAGTTTGGTGCGAAGGTTCTTTCGTTACTTGCGGGTTTTTGATATTAAGGTTTTGTTTATGCCATAGCTAGCGCTGCATGCAAGTTCTTGTATCGTAAATCAATGAATACATGAAGATAAAAAAAAAAAAGAAAAAAAGAAAGACCAAGTAGATATGCCACGCTCCGCTTCCGCTATTTTCCCCCCCCTACATATCCTCCTTGTCTTTCAACACCATCAGTGTCCGGTGTGTCCACACGATCGTACTACTCCCAGAAGCCTTCTGGCCGGGGCCTCACTGCCTTGCCAGAGATGACCTCGTCCCCAGTCTCCCTCCCCCCCTCAGAACACTCCTCGGTGTCAAGAATCCGCCCTCATGTTCCCCTTCTGCTCGCACTGCTCGAAAATGCTACGAAGGATGCGGGTGTATCCACCCAGCTCTTCCCCCGGATAAGCTCAGGAGAGCTCGACAATTTGTCGCCAGGGGGAGCCGTTATTCTCCCCCTTCTGTGTACTTCGCTCCTGGCATCCAGGGCCCTCTCCACTCAGATAGACGAACTCGCAATGGAAGTCGCTAGGCTGTCCGGCCAGATCGACGACCTACATACACGAAAAAACAGACCCTCTGCTCCCCCCCCACCTGCCTCCTCTGAGAGCGCTACGGCAGCTTCACTTTCCGCCCTCCAGCTCTCGGTCAGGGACCTAGCGTCTCTTCTGACCACCCCCCTCCCCCAACCATCACGCCACCAACAGCCCCCACCCCAATAAAACGCACCCATGCAACCCACTACGAGGGCGGCTCGGGTCGCCCACTCCAAGAAAGGAAAAGAGAGTGCGCAACCCGACTCCGAGTCATCCCTTGCCAATGAGCTCACCCCACTCTACGCGGGTGGGGGCGACGCAGACTTCCCCTCTTACAGCACCAAAGACCAGAAGTGGTATGGAAACCCCGCTGCCTACGCGGCCAAGTTCCCAAGATCCGGGGAGGCTCTGGCCTTCCGGGATGGAAAATACGCCCCTGTCTCGGAGGTTCACCCAGCCCCAAAATCGTCGGCCCAACCCGGCCCCTCCCCCTACGCTCAAGCTGCTTCTTCTGGACCAAAGAGCAACGGTAAGCCGAGCAAAGGAAAGCACACTGCAACTGCTGCCCAGGTTGCGTCTGTTACGGCCGAACCTGCCCCATCAAAGCGGCCCAAGAGCCTTCCAGCAGCCGAGAGACGTTTCTTTGCCCCTTGTTCGTCCCCCTTCCCCCACAACCAAGCTGCACTTATTGCTGCCTCCTTCCCGGACGCCGCCGCCTCAGTCTTAAGAGAGGCCGGCTGCAATCTTCCCCTATCCTTCTCTGCCCGGGTAAACAACAGAGGAGCTGTGACCCTCCTCGCTCGCTCGCCATTCGTCCCCGCAACCTCCTACGCACCCTACTGCGAAGCACTTTCTGCTAAACTGAACCAATCTTTCCCCGTCGGCAACTCACCCTGGCTTCCGTTTCGCCGTGCGCCAAACCAGATCCAACTGGCTGTTCACTCCCTCCCCGTTGCTTACCTCCCAGAAGAAGACAGAGACCTTTTCCGGTCTC
This sequence comes from Tuber brumale, assembly GCA_014065205.1. Taxonomy (NCBI): domain Eukaryota; kingdom Fungi; phylum Ascomycota; class Pezizomycetes; order Pezizales; family Tuberaceae; genus Tuber; species Tuber brumale. The sequence continues at coordinate 201,721 of JACCEG010000186.1, forward strand.
TGTCAAACACAATCCTCAACGTCAAAAACGTCCAGATCCTCTCGGCCCGATACCTAAACCCAGACCGCAGCACCAGGCTCCTAAAAAAGGCACCATCGGTGGTGGTAATGGTGGCCCCGGAAAATGAGGCCACAATGCGGGGCAACTCTTACCTTTTCTCCTCTCGATGCAAGATCGAGCGGGCATACTTGGCTAATGGCCTCACTCAATGCCGCAACAGTTGTAAGTAACGACACCATTCAGCTAGATGCAAGGTCGATCACCCGATCTGGCCCATCTGCGCACTCTCCCACAGGAAACAGGCACACAGGTGCCAGAACCCAACCTGCCCGAAGGGCGGAAACCTCAGAGCAGTCGCCCACTGCTGCGCGACCTCCCCCCCGCTCTGCGCTGTTTGCAAAGGCCCCCACCCGGCCTTTGATCGAGACTGCCCATCGAGACCCGCCCCCCCTACTCTCCGTAGGGAGCCCCCTCTATCGCAGGATGAGGAAGGAATGGACACGACGAACGACTCCGGCGAGGGTCCTGCAACTGGTGCACGACCCCTCCTACCCCCCATCGATTTTGAAACACCCCGTCCTAGGAGGGCTGATGCCCCCCCAACACGTCCCCCCACAAACGTTCCGAAGCCCCAAGGCGGCGCCCTGCCCAACCCCGCATGGCAGGCGACTCCCACTCCTATCCCAATGCCTGAGACGCCTGAAGGCGTGTAATGGCTGGTCACACCTCTCCTGTGAATTCCGTGCTGGCGACGGTCTCCAATAATTTTGTATCCATTCTACAACACAACTGCTTGGGAAGCTGGGATGTGTTTCTCTCCTTGTTTAATTCCTTTTCTTTGTTGGATCACCCCCCCACCCTTGTTGCTCTTCAAGACCTCCCAATGTACAGGGGCAAGCCCCCCTCGTTTGCGAACTTCAAAACTTTTGTCCCCCCCTGCCCTACCGGTGGCAAGCTCCGAGTGGCTTGCTACCTCCACCTTCCTTCTACACAACAGTTCTCGGTTCTTCCTGTTTTTTCCGAAGCTAGAGACTGGATGGCGATGGATTTCTTTTCTTCAAGTGGTTTCTTTGATTCCTTTACAACCAAGTTTCGTGTGATAAATCTCTACAGTACCTGGGACGGCTCCCCCTTCAAAAGGACCGTCTCGCCTGAAGCTACGTTTCCCCACACGTCTTCCCCCCTGCTGGTCGTCGGAGACCTCAATATTGACCATCCCTCCGCGGCTCCCAGTCGCCTATTCTCGGTCCAAGACCTAGGAACGTCCTCCCCATTCTTCAAAAGGGCTGCAGGGGAAGGTTTTTGCCTCCTGAACACGCCCGGCACACGCACCTCCTTCCCCTTTGATTCAAACCTCCGCCCCTCAGTGATAGACCTGGCATTTGCCAATACCACTCTCTCCCCTAATTTCCGATCCTGGGAGACACCACTTCCACCAACAGGTTTGGACCATGTCCCAATCCTCATAAAACAGTCAGAGCCCCTGGCCCGTCCCAAACCCCCCTCTCCGTCATGGACAAAGACCGACTGCCCCGCCCTCGAGGAGGGACTGAAGAAGTTGACGTTCTGCCCCCCGCCCCCCCTCCCTACGCCAGGAACGCTGTCGATCTGGTTTGACACGGCATTAGAAAGGATTAGGTCCCAGCTCCAGAGTCACACCCTAGAGAAGAGGCCCTCTCACAGATCAAAACCCTGGTGGACCCCCAACCTTACAGCACAAAGATCAGCATTCCACTCCACAGTCCGGTCAGCCCGAAAGGACCCCCTCCCATCATCCCAAGAGCTGTGCAAGGAAGCACGCCTCCTGTATTTCAAGGCCATCAAAAAAGCCCAGAATGAGTACTGGAAAAACTACCTACAGACGGCCAACCCCCAGTCCCTCTGGGCGGCAAAAAGGTTCGCTTTCGGCAAACCGCCCGACAGGTTCCCTCAGATCCCGGGGGCGCAAAGCCCCATCGAAATCAACAAAGCCCTCCTTGAACACTTCTTCCCCGAGAAGGGCTCCTCTCCCCCCCCTCGTATCCTACGCGAGTTTGGGGACGTCCCGGAGCTGTAGGCGGTGGAAATATCCACAGCTCTTCGAAAGTCCTCTTCATCCTCAGCCCCAGGACCGGACCAAATACCCTACTCGGTCTGGAAAAAGGTTCATTTGATCAACCCGAGCATCCTTACCTCCTTCTTAAGCCCCCTGATTAGATATGGGCATCACCTCCCATCGCTGAAACAAGCCAACGGCATAGTGCTGGACAAGCCTGGCAAACCATCCTATGACACACCTGCATCATTTCGCATCATCGTCCTTCTGGACACAGTTTCTAAGATCCTAGAGAGGGTGATGACAAACCGTCTTTCAGCCCTGGCTCGTTGCCTGGGGCTGCTCTCCCCCAACCAGACTGGCTCCCTACCTGGTCTGAGTACCTTCGACGCGGCGGCGACTGTCTCCTACGAGGTACAGCTGTTTATGCGCCCCAAACTAAAGGTCTCGACCCTCTTCCTGGATATCAAGGGAGGCTTCGACCACGTGTCGGCCCCCATTCTCTGCAATAGGCTCGCTACCAAAGCGGTCAACCCCTACATGGTTTTTTGTGGATAAGATCTGTCCTCCACGGCCGCACCTGCCACCTGGTTTTCCAGGGCGCGCCTCAAATATTCTCACCTGTCTCGGTTGGTACACCTCAGGGCTCCCCAATCTCCCCCCTTCTTTTTGTTATCGACCTGTCCACCCTCCACTGCTCGCTCCCTAGGGGCCTAATCCTATCTTACGTGGACGACTTCGCGGTCACGGCTGCCTCCGGCTCCTATCGGAGGAATATCCAAAGACTGCAAGGCATTACCAAGATCCTACAGCGGAAGGCTGAGAGGCTGGGTGTGTCCTTCTCGATCCCAAAAATAGAACTGATCCTCTGGGAGACCCCCTCTCAGAAGTTCCCGCCGCCCCCCATCCCAGTCCTGCTAGACGACCTAGTCTTCCGGCCCCCTAAACTGATACGATGGCTTGGCTACTGGTTCGAGCCCTCCTCCACATCGGGCACAAGGGGTACCACGTCCCACTTCGTCAGAAGGCTAGGACTGGCCCCAGGTGCATTCTCCACCATCAAGAGACTGTCTAGGCCCGCGAAAGGCCTCCCTCCCTACCTGTGCCATCGCCTGGCAACATCCTTAATCTCCCCAATCCTTCTCTAAGGTGCGGACCTCTTCTCCCCGAGTCTTACCCTCCTTGACCGAATGTCGGTTTTCTGGAGGGCGGTCCAAAGGTGGGTCACAAACTGTTTCTCCTCCACACCTATCGGCATTTTAGCTTGCGAGTCAGCCCTGCCCCCCATGCCCCTTCTGATACGACACCGCCAGAGACTAGCGGCGATAAGGCTAGTATGCCTCCCTCCGCAGGCGAACCCAGCAACCGCTAGGCTCCCCCCCACGTTCCCGACCTTGTCTACCTTTAGGGCCATTGACGACCACCGCCACGACACACGAGGCCTGACATCAGTCTATGCTCTCCTCTCGTGGAAGACTGCTGTCCCCTCCCCGCCCATAAGAAAACACCTCCCGATTGATGCAATTGTACAGAGGACCCTCCCCTTCATACCAGATACTGGCCCCCTGCTGGTGGCCTCCCCCGAGCTCCTCCCGCCTGCCTGCCTTCCGGTTCCTGAAGGCACCCCCTCCTACCAGTCGATCAAGCTTGGAATAAGATCGGCGCTAGTCAGAGACTGGAACGACCAGTTCTCACCCCCCCCATCCTACCCCTACTCCGTCCCCACATCACCCCATCCTGTCATGGGGCTGGGGAGATTCATGGCGGGAAGGATCCACCAGATGCGCTCAGGAAAGAGTTACCTAGCTGCCCACCCATCCTGGTTCACTGAAGACCACTCTCCCCTCTGCCCGCTCTGCGCGGAAGACGAAGAAGACTTCAACCACGCCATCCTATCCTGCGAGTCCCGCAGGGAACCTCGTGAGCGCCACCTCCAAGGCCTCGCTTCGGTAGACAGGGACAGCCCCCTCTGCTCCCGCCCCTCCGCTCTCCATTCCCTGGCAAGATACATAAACGTCACGGCGACGGGATTCCCACCAGGTATGCCCCCGGCTGTGTGAGACCCTCCGCACAATCCCGACGAGGACTCGTCAGCTCTACCGATCCACGGTTTCGCTCCCTGAGGGGGGGCCGCCCTCTACCTGTTTTTGTTTCTTTGCTTTGCTTGGAAAGTATTTTTCGTTATGATCGTTTACTTTATGGTTTTATTTCCTTAGGGATTTTGTGTCGGCTATCGGACACACTTGCGAGGATTTTATACAGTTTGGTGCGAAAGTTCTTTTGTTATTTGCGAGTTTTTGACATTAAGGTTTTGTTTATGCCATAGCTAGCGCTGCATGCAAGTTCTTGTACCGTAAATCAATGAATACATGAAGATAAAAAAAAAAAGAAAAAAAAGAAACCCACTAGATATGTCATCCTCCGTCTCCTCTACACACCCGGCGATTGAAATCAACCCTCAACGCTAGGTATTCACGAAACATCCACCCCCCCTCTCCTCCCGCGATGGCTTTGGCCTACGAGTGACGGCCAACTCCCCCCTCTTTCCACTTCCATCGTCTGCTCTTTTAGCAGCGTAGATTTCCTCCCTCTGGGTTGCGGTACTGCCTTCCTGCTGCCAGTTCTCACCCCCTTTCCTCGCTTAGCGAGGCCCATCCTCACGGTCGGCGACCGCTCGCTTCGCATGCTTCAGACGGCTGTGCACACGGTTTCAGCGGTAAGCGAGGACTACTCTTTAGGCCTGATGGTCGACCTCGCTCCTCTCCTTCTTCGGTGATGTCTCTTCTTCGTTTCCGTTTGGGGTTGGCTGTGGTGGACGCCTGTCTCCCTGTGTGCACCAGCTGCAGGGGCGGAACGCCTCGGCTAGTAACTTCGGGGCCTGTCTCGCTTGGAGATTTGGCCCTACCCTCCTAGTCTTACGGTTCAAGTTGGGAGTACTCTGGTTGGAGACCGCCTAGCAAGACAGGAACACGATTACCGATAGATGACAGGGTTGCGTTCGGTTTCTGGCCCGTTCTGGCGGTTGGATTGGCTTGCACCCTACTGCTACACCCTCCCTCGGCTGGCACCCTACTGCCCTGTCCTCTCCCGCCGCAGCCCACAGGCGGCTCCCTTTCTCGGTTGTGTCGCGTTCCAGGATAACTTCTACGGTTTTCTGCTGCCAGCGTGTATTTCTGGCTTGGTTGTAGTGGGGCTCCCCCTGGTGCAAGTTTTCTTTTGTTTTTTCCCGAGATGTCAGGGCGGTTACCTTCCTATGTTTTCCTGCTTTCTTCTTAGTTGGGCTTCTCCTATTCTCTGAGTTCGCTTGCGAGGTGTGAACGGCTTTTTCTTTGAGGCGAGATATGCGGTTAGGCCCACACCAGAGGGTATTGGAGATACGGTCGGGCCGCGCGGGAGGAGGAATGGGGATTGTTTATGCCATAGCTAGCGCTGCATGCANAAAAACAGACCCAGTAGATATGCCATCCTCTGTTTCCTCTATTTTCCTCGTTCTTGACATCAACCCTCAACGCTTGGAGTTCCCGAACCACCCACCTCCCCTCTCCTCCCACGATGGCCTCGGCCTAGGAGTGACAGCCATTTCCCTCCCCTCCTCACTGCCGTCTTCTGCTCTCTCAAGATGTTCGGGCTTTCCTTCCTCTGGGTGCCAGTACGCATTTCGCGCTGCCCATTCTCGCCCCCTTCCTCGCTTAGCAGGGCCCCTCCATACAGTTGGCGACCGTTTGCTTCCCACGCTTCAGCCGGCTGGGAACACTGTTTGCGGTACGCGGGAACTCTTCACCAGGCCCACGGGTCAATCTCGTCTTTTCCCATGGTTGGCTTAAGCAGTGGTATCCCATCCACTAAGTGACGTTATTTCTCTGAGAACAAGGGACTAATGACAGAGGCGGTAAGACGCTTGCCTTCTGATACGGGAGACCGCCTAGTAAGACAAAAACACGATTACCAAGAGTTGACATGGTCGCGTTCTGTTTCCGGCCTGATCTGGCGGCTGGATAGGCTTGCACCCTACTGCTACACCCTTACTTGGCTGGCACCCTACTGCCCCACCCTCCTTTGCCGTCCCCCACAGGTGGCCCATTTTCTCGGTTGTGTTGCGTTCCGGGATTACTTCTATGGTGTCGGCTCCCAGCGCGTATACCTGTCGCGGTTGTTGTGGGATCTTTGGTGCGGTTTTTCTTTTGTTTTTTCTGGAGATGTTCTGGGCGGTTAGCTTCCTCTGTTTTCCTGCTGTCTTCTTAGTTAGGCTTCTCCTATTCTCCGAGTTCGCTTGCCAGGTAGGGACGGGATTTTCTTGGGGGCGCGATGTGCCATTAGGCCCATACCAGAGGGTCCTGGGGATGCGGTGGGGCCAGTCGGAAGGAGCAATGGTGATTGTTTATGCCATAGCTAGCGCTGCATGCAAGTTCTTGTACCCTAAATAACAACAAATACATGAAGATAAAAAAAAAAGAGAAAAAGCGCAAAAAAGACCTAGTAGATCAGCTCGGCTTGGCCCAAGGAGGCTTCGTGACGATCAAACCGCTTTAAAACCCTCGGCTTGGCCCAAGGAGCCTTTGCGACGATCAAACGGATTTCCAGGCCCGGCAAAGCCTTTCCCCCTCTCTCTGCCATCATCTGTCGTCCTCCCTTATCTCCCCCATCCTCCTATAATGAACCGACCTGTTCTCACCAAGCCTCACCCTAATGGACAGGATGTCCTTTTTTTGGAGGGCCGTCCCGAGATGGGTGACGAACTGTTTCTCGTCCACCTCGGTTGGCATCCGGGCATGTGAGTCGCCCCTACACCCCCTCCCGCTTCTGGTTCTCCACTGACCCAGGCTGGCGGCTGTTAGGCTTGTCTGCCTCCCCCCTGAGACCAACCCAGCGACGGCCAGGCTTCACCCGACCTTCCCTACCTCCTCCTCCTTCCGGGCTTCGGAGGACCACCGACGATATACTAGTGGTCTGACATCCATTTACGCCCCGCTCCTCTGGAAAACCTCTCCTCCCTGTCCCCCCATACGGAAACACCTTCCGTTGGATGCCATTGCCCACAGGCCCATCCCATTCATCAACCCCTCAGGCCCAGTCCCGGCGGCCTCCGCTGGCCTCTTTCCTCCCGACCAGCTCCCTGTGACGGCGGGTACCCTATCTTACCAGTTGGTCCAGCTACGGCTGCGAAACGCTCTCCTTCGAGACTAGTCTACTCAGTTTCCTCCCCCGCCCTATTACCCCTATGCCGCGTCCCTCAAGCCCCATCCCTTCATGGGCTTGGGGAGATTGATAGCAGGCAGGATCCATCAGATGCACTTGGGCAAGAGCTACCTCGCTGCCCACCCCTCCTGGTTCACTGACGACCCCTCCCCCCTCTGCCCTTATTGTGATGAGGACGAGGAGGATTTCACACACGCTGTCCAATACTGCGAGTCTCACAAGGAGCCTCGTGAGCGCCACCTCCGGGGGCTCACCGACCTCAGCAAAGAAAGCCACAAATGGACCAACAAGGACTCCCTCCACTCCCTGGCGAGATACCTGAATATGACCGCCACAGGCTTTCCTCCTGGCCTGCCGCCTGCGTGCTGGGACCCCCCGCTCGCTCCAGCTTCCGCTGAGGTGGCTCTCCCGATTTACTGTTTTGAGCCCTGAGCGTGGGCTCTCGCCCCCCGCTTATTTCCGCCAGATACTTGCTTACGCAGCTGGGTGGTTTTATTTTTCGTTATGATTTCTGCATTTGTTGGTTTCAGTTCCTGGGGATTTCGTGTCAGCTATCGGACACACTTAGGCGGATTTTACAGTTTGGTGCGCTTGTTTCTTTTGTGTTTGCTGGTTTTTGACATTAAAGTTTTTCTTTATGCCATAGCTAGCGCTGCATGCAAGTTCTTGTACCGTAAACAAAGAATATATGAAGACAGAAAAAAAAAACAAGAAAAAAAAAAAGACCGAGTAGATAGGCCATCCTCCATCTCCTCAATTTTCCTCCCGCTTGAAATAAACCCTCAATGCTTGGGAGCTCACGAACCAGCCACCCCCCCCCTCTCCTCCTACGATGGCTTCGGCCTAGGAGTGACTGCCATCCACATCCCCTCCACTGTCCTCCTCAGCTTTTTTATGCGTCAAGGCTTTCCTCCCTCTTGGTTCCGGTATGCCTTTCGCGCTGCCCGTCCCCGCCTCTCTCCTCACTTAGCGAGTCCCCTCCACACGGTCAGCGGCCGTTCGCTTCCATGCTTCAGATGGCTGGGAACAAGGTTTGCGGTACGCGGGAACTCTTCAACAGGCCCTCGGGTCAATCTCGCTCTTCCCCAGCGTTGGCTTAAGCGGTGGTATCCCATCCACTAAGTGATGCCATCTCTCGTAGAACAACTGACTACATTAGAGACCTGGTAAGAGCGCTTGCCTTCCGCTCATGGGGACCGCCTAGTCAGACACAAACAGGATTACCGCGAGTTGACATGGTCGCATTTGGTTTCCATCTGGCCCTGATGGTTGGATCGGCTTGCACCCTACTGCTGCACCCTCACTCTGCTTGCACCCTACTGCTACACTACGTTACCTCCAGGCCCTTCGGGTGTCACCGCCGGGCTTCTTGGTCAGGATGGCACTGGTCCCTGTGCCCTGCCACGGGTTTCATTTTCATAGGCCTGGGTTTTTCTCTCTTTGGTTCCCCTTCCACTTTGCCGGGCTTGCTCTTAGCCATAGATGTGTTTTTGTCGCAGGTGGCACTAATCGGCTGGGTTAAGGCCATTTTGGGTGGCTCTTGCTATGGGGTTTGGACCACTGTCGGGAAGTGGGGTTTCTTTTGTTCTGATGGGCTTGGGTGGCTTTTCTTTACAGGCTTTACCGTTTGTGTATACTACCAGTTGCGGGGCGGGGGAGTTTTTCCCACTGCGGGGGATTCAGGTGGGGGGGTTTCATGTTCCGCGGGTTTCTGTCCTCTCTGACAGTAGGCCTTTCTGTTCGGGTTCGTTGACGGTTTTTCTTCTGCCTGTTTCAGGCTGGCGTAGGGGGGTAGGCTTTTGTGTCTGCCATAGCTAGCCCTGCATGTAGGCGGTGTACCTTAAACACGGAATAAAATTGCGGATAAAAAGAAAAAAAGAAAAAAAGCGACCGCGTTGATAGGCCACATGACGCTTACGCTAGTTTCCCCCTGTACATTTCTTCCTCAATTTCAACACCAGCAGCGTCTGGTGTGCCTATACGATTGTTCTATCCTAAAGCCTCGCAGGCCGAAGCATTCCTATCGTGACTGGGGATGGCTTCAATTCCCCTTCCTCCCTCTGAGCACTCCTCTGTGTCAGGAGTATGCCCCCATGTCCCCCTCCTCGTGGAGCTCCCGGAAAGATCCTCGATGGATGCAGGAATATCCAACCAGCTCTTTGCACCCATAGGTTCAACAGAGCTTGACGACCTCTCTCCGGAATAGGCAGTCATCCTTCCCCTCGTTGGCACCTTACTTCTAGCATCGAGGTTGATCTCCACTCCAAGGGATGAATTGGCTCTCGAGGTCGCCTGCCTCTCTAGACAAGTCGACGAGGACTACTCTCGTAGAGACAAGCCCCAACGCCCACCCCCTCCCCACCAGACCAACACCACAGCGGCGTCACTCTCTGCCCTTCAGCTGTCGGTTCGAGACCTCACGTCCAGCCTGACCACCCCCCTCTCTGAGCCAGCACACCACCATCAACCCCGACCACAACGCCCTACACCTGCTGCGCCTGCTACCAACGCAACTTGAGCAGCTCCTTCCCGAAAAGGCCAGGAGCCCGCCACGTCCCCCCCTACCGTAACCCGCACCAGTGAACTTACCCCCCTCTACGAGGGTGGTGGCGACACAGACATCCCCTCCTACAGCAAAAAGGACCAGAAATGGTATGGGGACCCAGCCGTGTATGTGGCAAAATTCCCTTTCTCCAGGGAGGCCCAGACATCCCAGGAAGGAACGTATCCCCACCTCTCAGAGTTTAACCCTGTCCCTCCCACATCAGCTGAGCCCGGCGCCCACTCCTATGCCCAGGCTACTACAGCTGCGGGAAAAAAGAACGGAAAGCTGAGCAAAGCAAAGCGTAACTACAAGGCTGCCCAGGTTGCGCATGGTCCGGCACCTCCAGCTTCCTCAAAAGGGCCCAGGAGCCTCCCAGCTGCGGAGAGGCGGTTCTTCGCTCCAAGGTCTTCCCACTTCTGACACTCCCAATCCGACCGGGTAGCTGCCTCCTTCCACGACATAGCCGGCTCAGTCCTTCACGAGGCGGGCTGCACTCTACCCCTATCCTTCTCTGCCAGAGTCAATGACAGAGGGGCGGCGACACTTCTTGCCCTCTCCCCATTCATTCCCTCTACTGCTTATGCCCCCGATTACAACACTCTCTCCACCAAGTTAAATCAATCCTTCCCGACCGTGGACGCTCCTTGGCTTCCTTTCCGCCCTGCCCCCAACGAAGTCCAACTGGCGATACACTCCCTCGCCATCGCCTACCTTCCCGTGGACGACGATGACCTCCTGCAGTCGCTGAGCAACACCATTCTGAACACCAAGAACGTTCAAATCCTCTCTGCCCGTTACCTGAATCCTGACATGATCTCCAGGATCCTCAAGAAAGAGACCTCCGGTGTTGTAACAGTTGCGCCTGAAATTGAGGCCACTATGCTGGGCAATGCTTAGCTTTTCTCCTCTCGATGTAAGGTCGAGAGAGCATACTCGGCTAATAGCCTCACTCAAGGCCGTAACTGCTGGGAATATGGACACCACTCAGCTAGATGCAAGGTTGATCACCCGGTCTGCCCGATCTGCTCCCTCTCCCACCGAAAGTAGGTACACAGGTGCCAGAACCCCACCTGCCCCAAGGGCGGGAACCTCAGAGCTGTGGTTGACGGCTGCCCAACCTCTTCCGCAATGTTTGCGATCTGCACAGGTCGACACCCGGTGTTCACTAGAAAGTTCCTATCGAGACCTTCCCCCCCTCCTGCCCGTGTGGAGTCCCCTGTTCCGGAGAATGAGGAAGCTATAGACACGACGAACGACTCCGACGAGGGTCCTTCAACTGGTTCACGATCCCTCCTGCCCCCCTTTGGTCTTGAGACACCCCGCCCTAGGCGTGGTGATACCCTCGCGACACGTCCCCCCGTTCCTGTCCCAAAACCCCAAGGAGGTGCCCTGCTGAATCCCACATGGCAGGAATCTCCCACTCGTCTCCCCCAGCCTGAGACGCCGGAAGGCATGTAATGGCTGGTCTCACCTCTCCTGCGAGTTCTCCGCTGGCGGCTGGCCCCTGTAACCCTATCTCCGTTCTACAACACAACTGCTTGGGAAGCTGGGATGTGTTTTTTTCACTTTTTAATTCCTTTTCTCTTTTGGATTCCCCCCCGACCCTTGTCGCCCTGCAAGACCCCCCTTTGCACAGGAATAGACCCCCATCATTTACTGGTTTTAAACCCTTTCTGCCTCCCTGCCCCAAAGGTGGCAAGCCAAGAGTGGCCTGCTACCTTCATCTTTCTTCTACTCAGCAGTTTTCAGTCCTCCCAGCCATTTCGGAGGCTAGGGATTGGATGGCTGTTGACTTCCATTCTGCGATTGGTTTTTTTTGATTCCTTTGTCACCAAGTTCAGGATTGTGAACTTCTACAGCACTTGGGATGGCTCCCCCTTTCGCCAGACCATCCCTGCTGAGGTTGCCTTCCCCCACACCACTACACCGATGCTGGTCATTGGGGACTTCAATATTCATCACCCCTCAGCGGACCCTGGCCGTCTTTTCTCAATTTTGGACCCGGGCGCCTCAGCCCCTTACTGTGAGAAAGCTGCAGAGGAAGGTTTCAGCCTCTTGAATACCCCAGGTATTCGTACCAACTTCCCCTTTGACCCCAGACTACGCCCTTCAGTCATAGACCTTGCATTTGCCAACTCCTCTCTGTCCTCCAACCTTCAGTCTTAAGACACACCACTGCCCTCAACGGTGTCTGACCACGTCCCCATCCTCATATGGGTTTCACAGCCGTTGGCTCGCCCTCCCCCCCCTGCCCATGCGAGGACGAAGACCGGCTGGCTCTCCCTTGACGAGGCTATCAAAGCCATGAGATTCGACCCCTTTCCACCCCTCTCCACTCCCCACACCTTCTCGACCTGGTTCGACATTGCCCTTGGCAGGCTCAGGACCATCCACAGACAACATACCCGGGACAAAAGACCCTCTGCCAAATCCAAGCCCTGGTGGACCCCCGATCTCACAGCACAAAGGGCTGCCTTTCACTCAACAGTTCGATCGGCGCGACGGGATCCCGTTCCCTTGTCAAGACAGCGGTGCAAGGAGGCCCACCTCTTATACTTCAAGGCTGTAAGGAAGGGCAAGACCGATTATTGGGACAATTTCCACAAAACAGCCACTCCTCAGACACTCTGGACTGCGAAACGCTATGCCTTCGGAAGGCCTCCTGACAGATTCCCACAGATACCCGGGGCTGAAAGCCCCTCGGACATAAACACAGCCCGTCTTTCCCACTTCTTCATGGAGGAGCAGTCCTCAAACCCGCCAGCGATTATGCGGGAGTTGGGGGATGTCCCTCCACTGACAGCCGAAGAAATTACAATTGCACTCGGGAAGTCCACCCCGTCCTCTACACCCGGCCCTGACCAGATCCCATACTCAGTGTAGAAAAGGGTCCACTTGCTGAACCCAAGCATCCTTCCCTCTATCCGCGGCCCTCTTGTACAGTATGGACACCATCCCCCATCCCGGGAGAAAGCAAGTGAGATAGTCCTCGATAAGCGCGAGAAACACTCCTATGACACGCCAGCATCGTTCCGCATCATCGTCCTCCACGAGACCATTTCCAAGATCCTAGAAAGGGTTATGGCCACCCACCTCTCTGCCCTCGCCGGGTTCCTAGGCCTCCGGTCCCCCCACCAAACTGGATCCCTTCCCGGCTTGAGCACCTTTGACATGGCCGCATCTCTCTCTCACGAGGTTCAACTTTTTATGCGCTCTAAGCTTAAGGTCTCAACCCTCTTCGTCGACATCAAGGGAAGCTTTGACAACCTCTCGGCCCCCATACTATGTGACAGGCTCGCCACTAAGGTGGTCAACCCATACATGGTCTCGTGGATCAGGTCCTTCCTCCATGGCCGCTCCTGCCACCTGGTTTTCCAGGGGGCCCCTCAAGTTTTTTCTCCAGTCTCTGTTGGCACCCCCCAAGGGTCTCTGATCTCCCCCCTCCTGTTTGTAATCTACGTATCCACCCTGCACTTGACGCTCCCTCGGCGCATCATCCTCTCCTACTTGGATGACTTTGGTGTCACGGTCGCCTGTGGTTCATACAGCTAGAACGTCCTGAGGCTTCAGGGCATGACCAGCGTATTCCAGGTGAAAGCTGGGAGGGTGGGGGTGGCCTTCTCGATCCCGAAGACAGAGCTCATGCACTGGGTTACCGCGGCGCAGAAGGTCTATCCTCCCGCGATCCCTGTCTTGATAGACGGGCACCTCTTCCGCCTCTCCAAATTGATACGCTGGCTTGAATACTGGTTCGAGCCCTCATCTGCCGACTGCAAGAAAGGCACTACCTCCCACTTTAGGAGAAGGCTTGGCTTGGCCTAGGGGGCCTTCGCAACGATCAAGCGGCTTTCCAGGCCTAGGAAGTGTCTCTCCCCCTCGCTCTACCACTGACTGGCATCCTCCCTCATCTCCCCCATCCTCCTCTATGGGGCGCACCTTTTCTCACCAAGCGTCACCCTCCTGGACAGGATGTCCATCTTTTGGAGGTCTGTCCAGAGATGGGTTATGAATTGTTTTTCATCTCCTGCAATTGGCATCCTAGCGTGCGAGTCGGCCCTTCCCCCCCTCGCGCTCCTGGTTCTCCACCGACCAAAGCTGGCAGCCATCAGGCTTGTCTGCCTTCCCCCTGAAGCCAACCCGGCGATGGCTAGGCTACACCCGTCGTTTCCCACCTCCTCCCCTTTCTGGGCCCTGGAAGACCACCGCCGATACACTAGGGGTCTAAAGTCCGTCTATGCCCCACTTCTCGGGAAATTGGCTCCCCACTGTGCCCCCATACGGAAACACCTCCCATTGGACGCCATTGCCCACACGACCACTCAGTTCATTAACCCCACAGGCACAGTCCCAGTGGCCCCCCCCCGACATCCTCCCTCATGACCAGCTTCCCGTAGCGGTGGGGACCCCGTCTTACAAGTCAGTCAAGCTACCACTGCGGAATTCTCTGCTTCGGGACTGGTCCAGATAGTTCCCCCCCCCGCACTACTACTCATACGCCGCATCGCTCAGACCCCACCTGTTCATGGGCTTAGGGAGATTCGTAGCAGGCAGGATTCATCAGATGCGCTCGGGCAAGAGCTATCTCGCTGCCCACCCCTCCTGATTCACTGACGACCCCTCCCTGCTCTGTCCCTATTGTGAGGAAGACAAGGAGGACTTCGGTCATGCTATCCTATACTGCGTGTCGTGCAAGGAGCCTCACGAGCGCCACCTCCCGGGGCTCACGGACCTCGGCAGAGACAGACCTCTGTGGACTAACAAGGACTCCATCCACTCCCACACGCGATACCCCAACGTAACCGCCACTGGCTTCCCCCCCGGCATGCCCCCTGCTGGCTGGGAGCCCGCGCTCGCACCTGCTTCCGTTGATGAGGGTCTCCCGATTTGCGGTTTCGCACCCTGAGCATGCGCGCTCCCCATCTGCTTCACTACGACCGACAGTTGCTTGGGTCTTTCTTTTGGCAGCCGGTTGGACTTAATTTTTTGTTATCAGTTTTGTATTTTTTGCTTTAGTTCCTTGGGGTTTCGTGTCCGATATCGGACATGACTAGGAGGATTTTACCGCTTTGGTGGGCTTGTTTCTTTTATGGTTCCAAGTTTTTTGAGATTAAAGTTTTTCTTTATACCATAGCTAGCGCAGCATGCAAGTTCTTGTATCGTAAACAAAGAATATATGTAGATAAGAAAAAGAAAAAAGCAGAAAGCAAAAAAAGACTGAGTAGATAGGCCATCCTCCACCTCCTCTATTTTCCTCGCGCTTGAAATCAACCCTCTACACTTGGAGTTCACAAACCACCCACCCCCCCTTTCCTCCCACGATGGCTCTGGCCTGGGAGTGACTGCCATTTCCCACTTCCACTCACTGCCCTCTTGTACTTTCTCAAGATGTGGCGGCTTTCCTTCCTCCCGTTGCCGGTATGCCTCTCGCGCTACCCGTTCTCGTACCCTTCCGCGCTTAGTGAGGCCCCTCCATACGGTCGGCGACCTTTCGCTTCACATGCTTCACACGCCTGTGAATTTGGTTTGCGGTCTGCGAGGACCTATCAACAGGCCCATGGGCCGATCTCGCTCCCCCCCGTGATGGTTTAAGCGGTGGTATCCCATCCACTAAGGGACGCTATCTCTCTGAGAACAAGGGACTACATGAGAGACGCGGTAAAATGCTGGCCTTTCACCAGTGGATATCGCCGAGAAGGACACGAAACGATAACCGCGAGTTGACGCGGTCACGTTCGGCTTCCGTTTGGTTCTGTTGGTTGGATCAGCTTGCTCTCTACTGCTACACTCTCCTTCCGCTTCCACCCTACTGCACCAGCCTCTCCTGCCTCCCCCCCACAGGTTGTCCATTTTCTCGCTTGCGTCGTGTTCCTCCATTACTTCCACTGTGTTCTGCTGCCAGCACATATACCTGGCATAGTTGTTGTAGGATCTATGGTGCTTGTTTTTCTTTTGTTTCTTTTTGAGATGTTGCGAGCAGTTACCTTCCTATGTTTTGCTGCTTTCTTCTCAGTTTGGCATCTCCTATTCTCTAGGTTCGCTTGTAAGGTAGGGACAGGTTTTTCTTTGGGGCATGATGTGCGGTTAGGCCCATACCAGAGGGTCCTAGGGATACGGTTGGGCCAGTCAGAAGGAGGAATGGGGATTGTTTATGCCATAGCTAGCACTGCATGCAAGTTCTTGTACCCTGAATAACGAGGAATACATGATGATAAAAAAAAGAAGAAAAAAAAGAAAAAGAAAAAAAAGACCGGGTAGATAGGCCAGCTTTTTATGCGCCCCAAGCTTAAGGTGTCAACCCTCTTCCTCGACATCAAAGCTGGCTTGGACAATGTCTCGGCCCCCATACTCTGCAACAGACTCGTCACTAAGGAAGTCAACCCGCACATGGTCTTGTGGATCAGGTCCTTCCTCCACGGCCGGTCCTGCCGCCTGGTTTTCCAGTGGGCCCCTCATGAGTTTTCACCAGTCTCTGTCGGCACCCCCAGGGGTCTCCAATCTCCCCCCTCTTGTTTGTGATCTACGTATCCTCCCTGCACTTCTCGGTCCCCCGGGGCCTCATCCTCTCTTACGTGGATGACTTTGCGGTCACATTTGCCTCTGGTTCGTATCGCCGAAACGTCCAGAGGCAACAAGGCATCACCAAGGCACTCCCAGCGAATGCTACAAGGCTAGGGGTGGCCTTCTCGATCCCGAAGACAGAACTCATATACTGGGTCACCCTAGCGCAAAAGGTCCATCCTCCCGCGATTCCTGTCTTGATATATCGGGACCTCTTCCTTCCCTCCAAGTTGATATGGTGGCTCAGATACTGGTTCGTGCCCTCGTCTACCTCCTGTAACAAAGGCACTACCTCCCACTCCACGAGAAGGCTCGGCTTGGCCCGCGGAGCCTTCGCCACCATCAAATGGCTTTCTAGGCCCGGCAAGGGTCTCTCCTCCTCTCTCTGCCACCGTCTGGTGTCTTCTCTCATCTTCCCCATTCTCCACTACGGGGCGGCCCTTGTTTCACAGAGCCTGACTCTCATGGATAGAATGTCCATCTTTTGGAGGCCTCTTCAGAGATGGGTTATGAATTGCTTTTCATCTACTCCGGTTGGCATCCTGTCGTGTGAATCAGCCGTTCCCCCCCCCTTCCTCTTCTGGTTCTCCACCGTCAAAGGCTGGCGGCGGTCAGGCTTGCTTGCCTCCCCCCTGAAGCCAACCTGGCGACGGCTAGGATACACCCGTCCTTTCCTACCTCCTCCCCCTTTTGGGCCCTGGAGGACCACCCCCGATACACCAGGGGGCTGACGTCAGTCTACGCCCCACTTCTCTGGAAAACTGCTGCTCCCTGCCCCCCCATATGGAAACATCCTCCATTGGACGCGATTGCCCACAGGACCATCCAATCCATTACGCCCTCAGGGCCAGTTCCAGTGGCCTCCCCTGACCTCCTTCCCCATGAACAGCTTCCGTGAGCGGCAGGGACCCCGTCTTACCAATCAGTAAAGGTGAGACTGCGTAATGCACTCCTTCGGGACTGGTCTACCCATTTCCACCCCCCGCTCTACTACCCTTACGCCACGTCCCTTTGGCCCCATCCTTTCATGGGCTTGGGGAGATTCATAGTGGGTAGGATCCATTAGATGTGTGTGGGCAAGAGCTACCTCGCTGCCCACCCCTCCCGGTTCACTGACGACCCCTCCCTCCTCAGTCCTTATTGTGAGGAGGAGGAGTAGGATTTCGCTCACCCTATCCTATACTGCGAGTCACGCAGGGAGCCTCATGAGCGCCACCTCCGCGGGCTCACGGACGTTGGCAGTGACAGCCCTCTATGGACCAACAAAGACTCCCTCCACTCCCTGGTGAGGTACCTGAATGTGACTGCCACAGGCTTCTCTCCTCGCATGCCGCCTGCATGCGGGGACCCCCCCACTCGCGCCCGTCTCCTTCAATGAGGGCCTCCCGATCTACGGTTTTGCGTCCTGAATGTGGGCGCTCGCCCCACGCTGCTCTCCGACCTGTCGGTGCTTTTGGTTTTTATTCCTTTTTGCTTGCCGACTGGATTTACTTTTCATTATGAGTCCTGTGCTTTACTGCTTTAGTTCCTGGGGATTTCGTGTCGGCTATCGGACACCACTGTGAGGATTTTATAGCTTAGTGCGCTTATTTCTTTTGTAATTGCGGGTTTTTGAGATTAATGTTTTTCTTTATGCCATAACTAGCGCTACATGCAAGTTCTTGTACCGTAAACAAAGAATACATGAAGATAAAAAAAAGAAAAGAAACAGAAAAAAAAGAAAGAAGAAAAAAGACCGTGCAGATAGGCATCCTCCATCTCCTTTATTTTCCTCGAGCTTGGAATTAACCCTCAATGCTTGTACTTCACGAACCATCCACCCACCCTCTCCTCCCACGATGGCTCCGGCCCAGGAGTGACGGCCATTTCCCTCCTCCCCTCACTGCCCTCTTCTACTTTTTCGTGATGTCAGGGCTTTCCTTCATCCGGGTGCCGGTATGCCTCTCGCACTGCCCGTTCTCGCCCCCTTCCTCTCTTAATGAGGCCCCTCCATACGGTCGGTGACCTTTCGCTTCCCATGCTTCAGACAGCTGGAAATACCGTTTGCATTCCGCGAGGACTCTTCACCAGGCCCACGGGTCGATCTCGCTCCTCCCCGCGGTCGGTTTAAGCGGTGGTATCCCATCCACTAAGTGACGCTATCTCTCTGAGAACAAGGGACTACATGAGCGATGCGGTAAAATGCTAGCCTTCTGCCACTGAGGACCACCTAGAACGACACGAACACGATTAGCGAGAGTTGACATGGTCATGTTTGGTTTCCATCTTGTTCTGTCAGTTAGATCAGCTTGCACCCTACTGCTACACCCTCTCTCGGCTTGCACCCTACTGCACCACCCTCTGCTGCCTCTCCCCCACAGGCGGCCCATTTTCTTCGCTGGGTCGCGTTCCGCGATAGCTTCTACTATTTTCTGCTGCCAGCGCGTATACCTGGCATGGTTGTTGCGGGATCTGTGGACCTTGTTTTTCTTTTGTTTTTTTCCGCAATGTTCTGGGCGATTACCTTCCTATGTTTTCCGGCTTTCTTCTTATTTAGGCTTCACCTATTCTCTGGGTTCGCTTGTGAGGTAGGGATGGGTTTTTCTTTCAGGCGTGATGTGCGCTTAGGCCCATAGCAGAGAGTCCTGGGGATACGGTCAGGCCAGTCGGAAGGAGCAATGGGGATTGTTTATGCCATAGCTAGTGCTGCATGCAAGTTCTTGTACCCTAAATAACAATGAATACATGATGATAATGAAAAAAATGAAAAAAAGTGTAAAAAAAAGACCAAGTAGATAGGCCATCCTCCGTCTCCTCTATTTTCCTCGCGCTTGAAATTAATCCTCAACGCTTGGGATCACTGAAACCATCCACCCCCCCTCTCTCCTCCCATCATGCCCTCGGCCTAGGAGTGACGGCAATTCACCACCCGTTGTCCTCTCCCACTTTATTATGCATTGAGGCTCTCCTCTCTCTGGGCTCTGGTATGCCTTTCACGATGCCCGTCCCCGCCTCTCTCCTCACTTAGCGAGGCCCCTCCAAACGGTCGGCGGCCATTCACTTCCCATGCTTCAGACAGCTCGGAACACGGTTTACGGTACATGGGAACATCTCAACTGGCCCGCGGGTCGATCTCGCTCCTCCCCACGGTCGGCTTAAGCGGTGGTATCTCACCCACTAAGTGATACTATCCCTCGTAGAACAAGGGACTACATGTGAGATGCAGTAAAACGCTTGCCTTCTGCCTCTAGGGACCGCCCAGAAAGACAAAATCACGATTACCGATAGTTGCCACGGTCGTGTTAGGTTTCCTTCCTGAACAGATGGTTGGATCGCCTTGCACCCTACTGCTACATCCTCGCTTGGCTTGCACCCCACTGCTACACTGCCTTACCTCGACGCCTTTCGGGCGTCTCCACCGGACTTTCTGGCCTGGATGGCACTAGTCCCTGTGCCCTGCCACAGGTTCTTTTTCCTCCGTTCGGGCTTCCCCCTCTTCGGTTCCCCTCCCACTTTCCCTGGTATATACCTTAGCCATACATGTTTATTGTCGCAGGTGGCACTGATCGGCCAGGTTAAGACCATTTAGGGCGGCTCTTGCTATTGGGTTCGGACCACTGCTGGGAACTGGGGTTTCTTTTGTTCTGATGCGCTTGGGTGGCTTTCCTTTACAGTCTTTACTGTTTGTGCATACTACAAGTTGCAGGATGGGGGAGTTTTTTCAACTGCGCCGGGTAGGGCGCGGGTGTCAGGTTCCATGGGTTTCGGTCCTGTCTACCAGTATGCCTTTCTGTTTGACTTCGTTGACGCTTTGTCTTCGGGCTTTTTCGGGCTTGCATAGGAGGGGAGATTTGTGTGTCCGCCATAGCTTGCGCTGCATGGAAACGGTGTACCATAAACACAGAATAAAATTGATGATAAAAAAAAGAAAAAAGAAAAAAAAAAGACCAGCTAGATAGGCTCCCCCCCAGCCCTACTACCCTTATGCCGCGTCCCTTAGACCCGATCCTTTCATGGGCTTGGTGGAACCGCCTCTCGGGAGATGCGGTAATGGTAGAGTTGACGGGCTTTGTTCTGTACCAAAGCGGTCGCTAGCGAATCAAAGTTCGGAGGCTCTAGCTAAGGTTGTTGAATTGACTTCTTACTGTATTGCGACTACTGAAGTCTCCGAGTTGTTTGGTAGGTCTCAAACTAAAGATTCTGGAAGCGAACTGAAGAGAGCAACTATTCAACCACGCATATTGAAAACTCTTTCTGCCGCAGTCTGCTCCTTCTAACAAGAAGAATAGCAGTTCTTAAATACACTTCCTAGGCTACCGGAAGCCTTGTTCTCATAACTTGATGGACTTCAAAACAGTAGCCCTGAAACCAAACATAAAACATATAGAGTATCAAACTGATACATGAAACCGAACATAAAACATATAGAGTATCAAACCGATACTCAAAACCAAACATAAAACATATAGAGTATCAAACCGATACTCAAAACCAAACATAAAACATATAGAGTATCAAACCCTATACTATCAGGCTAGAGGCACACCTCGTTTCCTGAAACATATTCAAAACTCAAACAGTATCAACTGATACAAGAAAGTCCTAACCAGTAACCAGTTCCGGTTACACTTGGGGAGATTCATAGCGGGCAGGATCCATCAGATGCGATTGGCCAAGAGTTACCTTGCTCCCCACCCCTCCTGGTTCACTGACGACCCCTCCCCCCTCTGACCTTATTGTGAGGAGGAAGAGGAGGATTTCGTACACGCTATCCTATACTGCGAGTCTCGCAAGGAGCCGCATGAGCGCCACCTCCGGGGGCTCCCCGATGTCAGCAGAGACAGTCCTGTATGGACCAACAAAGACTCCCTCCACTCCCTGGCGAGATACCTGAACATGACCACCAGTGGTTTCCCTCCCGGCATGCCGCCAGCATGCGGTGACTCCCCACTCGTGCCCGTTTCCGTTGATGTGGATCGCCCGATTTACGGTCTCGTGCCCTGAACATGGGCGCTCGCCCCCCGCCCCGCTCTGTCTGGCCGTTGTATGTGTTTTTTCCTTTTGATTGCCGGTTGGCTTTATTTTTGGGTATGAGTTTTGTATTTTGGTGCTTTAGTTGCTTGGGATTTCATGTCGGCTATCGGACACCACTAGGAGGATTTTATAACTTGGTGCGGGTATTTCCTTTGTGATTGCGGCTTTTTGAGATTAAGGTTTTTCTTTATGCCATAGCCCGCGCTGCATGCAAGTTCTTGTACCATAAATTAAGAATATATGAAGATAAAAAAAGAAAAAAAGAAAAAAGGAAAAAAAAGACCGAGTAGATAGGCCATCCTCCATCTCCTCTATTTTCCTTGCGCTTGGAATCCACCCTCAATGCTTGGCGTTCACGAACTATCCACCCCCCCTCTCCTCCCACAATGGCTTCGGCTTAGGAGTGACGGCCACTTCCACCCTCCTCACAGTGCCCTCTTCTGTCTTCTCAAGACGTCTGAGTTTTCCTTCCTCTGGGTGCCGGTACCCCTTTCGCGCTCCCAGTTCTCGCCTCCTTCATCGCTTAGCGAGGCCGCTCCATATGGTCGGTGACCATACGCCTCACATGCTTCCGACAGCTGGGAACAAGGTTTGCTGTACGCGAGAGCTCTTCAACCGCCCCGCGGGTCGATCTCGCCCTTTCCCACGGTCCATTTAAGCGCTGGTATCCCGTCCACTAAGTGACCCTATCTCTCTGAAAACAAGGGACTACATGAGAGACGCACTAAAATGCTTGCCCTCTGCCACTGGGGACCGCTTAGTCAAATACGAACACAATTACCACGCGTTGACACGGTCGCGTTGGGTTTACGCCCTGTTCTGTCGGTTAGATTGGCTTGCATCCTACTGCTAGACCCATACTAAGCTTGCACCCTACTGCTCCACCCTCTACGGCTATCCCCCACAAGTGGCCCATTTTCTCAGTCACGTCGCCTTCCGAGATGACTTCTACGGCTTCTGCTGCCAGCGTGTAAACCTGGCATGGTTGTTGTGGGATCTACAGTGCGGTTTTTCTTTTGTTTTTTCCGCAATGTTCTGTGCGGTTACCTTCTGATGTTTTCCTGCTTTCTTCTTTGTTAGGGTTCCCCTATTCTCTGAGTTCACTTGCGAGGTAGGGACGGGTTTTTCTTTGAGGCAGGATGTGTGGTTAGGCCCATACCAGAGGGTCCTGGGGATACGGTCGGGCCAGTCGGAATGATCAATGGGGATTGTTTCTGCCATAGCTAGTGCTGCATGCAAGTTCTTGTACCCTAAATGACAATGAATACATGACGATAAAAAAATAAAATAAAAAAGACCCTGTAGATCAGCCACGCTCTGCCTCCTCTATTTCCCTCCTCCTACATTTCCACCTTGTCCTCCACACCATCAGCGCCCGGCGTGCCCATACCTCCTTGCTAACCATAGAAGACCAACAGGCAGCGGCCACCCTGTCACAACAGGTATGGCTTCAGTTCCCCTTCCTCCTTCCGCACGCTCCTCTGTATCAAGTATCCGCCCCCATGTCCCCTCTTCTTCTCAACCTCCTTGAGAGGTCCTAGACGGACGGGAGAATCTCTAAACAACTCTTCCCACCCATCAGTTCTGTGGAACTCGACGACCTTCCCCGGGAGAGGCCATCATCCTACCCCTCCTCTCCTCCTCCCTTTTCGCGTCCAGGTCTATCTCCGCCCAGATTGACAAACTGGCCTGCGAAATAGCGCGCCTTTCAGGACAAGTCGAAGAACTCTACTCGCGTAGAGAGAAGCTCCAGCCCCCTCCTCCTCCCCCCAGCCAAGATGACGTGATGGCAGCGTCACTCTCCGCCCTCCAACTGTCGCTTAGAGACCTTGCGTCATGGCTGACCACCCTCCTTCCCCACCCAGCACGCCACAAACGGCCCCCACCCCAAGGGCCAACGCCTGCAGCGTCTGCCACCCACACAGCTCCGGCAGCTCCTTCCCGAAGGGGTAAGGAGATTTCTGCGTCCCCCCTCACCGCTACCCTCGCCGATGTGTTGAACCCCCTCCTCTCGGAGTTCCACCCTGTCTCACGAACGTTGGCTCAGTCTGGCTCCTCCTCCTATGCTCAGGCCACCTGCGCTGGTCAGAAGAAGAAGGGAGAGGCGAACAAAGCAAAGAATACGCCATCTGCTACCCTGGTGGCATCTGGCTCGGCACCTTCAGCCTCCTCAAAAGGTCCCAGCAGCCTCCCTGCCGCTGAGAGAAGATCTTTCGCTCCCAGGTCTTCCCCCTTCCCTCACTCCCGGTCTGAACGCCTTGCTGCCTCCTTTCCAGACATTGCTCCCTCCGTCCTCCGTGAAGCCAACTGCACCCTTCCCCTATCCTTCTCTGCCCATGTCAATGACCGAGGAGCAGTAACCCTTTTTGCTCTCTCCCCATTTGTCTCCGCAACTGCATACGCACCAGAGTGAAGCCCTAATGGCCAAGTTGATCTAGTCTTTCCTGATAGGTGATGCCCCGTGGCTCCCTTTTCATCCAGCCCCCAACGAGGTCCAACTGGCAATTCACTCCCTCCCCATTCGGTACCTCCCAGAGGACGACGCAGACCTCTTGCAATCTCCCAGCAACACCATCCTGAACGTTAAGAACATCTAGGTCCTCTCCGCCCGCTACCTGAACCCCAACCCTGACTCTAGAGTCTCCAAGAAAGCAAACTCGGTGCTTATGACTGTTGTTCCTGAAAATGAGGCCACAATGTTGGGCAACATTTACCTTTTCTCCTCTCAATGCAAGATCGAGAGACCATACTCGGCTAATAGCCTCACTCAATGCCATAACTGCTGGGAGTGCGGTCACCACTCGGCTAGATGCAAGGTTGACCACCTAGTCTGCCCAATCTGCTCACTATCCCACAGAAAAAAGGCAAACAGGTGCCAGAACCCCACCTGCCCTAAGGGCAGTAATCTCAGAGCAGTTGCTGGCGGCTGCCCCACCTCCCCCTCAATCTACGCCGTCCTCAAAGGCCAGCACCCCGCCTTTGCTCAGGAGTGCCCATCGAGAGCTTCCCCCCCTCCTGCAGGTGATGAGTCCCCTCCGCCGACGAATGAGGAAGCTATGGACACGACGAACGACTCCGGCAAGGGTCCTTCCACTGGCTCCCGATCCTGCTTGCCTCCCTTTTCTCTTGAAATACCCCGACGTTGGCATGGTGATGCCCCCCCAGCACCTCACCACATTCCCGCCCCAAAACCCCAAGGAGGTACACTGCCGAACCCTGCATGGCAGGAATCTCCCACTCCTCTCCCCTAGCCTGCGATGCCGGGAGGCGTGTAATGGTTGGTCACACCTCTCCTGTGAGTTGCGCGCTGGTGGCAGTCTCCCGTGACCCGATATCCATTCTACAACACAACTTCTTGGGAAGCTGGGATGTGTTTCTTTTCCTTCTTAATTCTTTTTCTTTGTTGGATTACCTCCCTACCCTGGTTGCCCTCCAACACCCGCCACTATACAGGAACAGACCTCCGTCGTTCCCCGGGTTCAAACCCTTTTTGCCACCTCGCCCCACTGGCGGCAAGCGCATAGTGGCCTGCTACCTCCACCTCTCAACCACTCAACAGCTTTCGGTCCTCCCAGCCTTTACCGAGGCTAGGGACTGGATGGCCGTTGATTTTCACTCTTCTGTTGGCTTCTTTGATTCCTTCATTACCAAGTTCCAGGTTGTGAACCTCTACAGCACGTGGGATGGTTCCCCCTTTCGCCGAACGATCCCTCCACAGGCTGCTTTCCCCCACACCTCTACGCCGACACTGGTGGTAGGAGACTTCAATATCCACCACCCCTCAGCGGACCCTGGTCGTCGTTTCTGGATTTTCGACCTATGCGCCTCAGCCCCTTACTTTGAGAAAGCTGCTGCAGAAGCTTTCTGCCTCTTGAACACCCCTGGTATTCTTACTTACTTCCCTTTTGAACACAGACTTCGCCCCTCGGTCATAGACCTTGCATGTGCCAACTCCTCTCGGTCCCCCAAGCTGCAGTCATGGGACACTCCACTGCCCTTACCGGGGTCTGACAACATCCCCATCCTCATATCGGTTTCACAGCCGTTGGCTCGCCCTCCCCCCCCTGCCCCTGCGCGGATGAGGACCGACTGGCCCTCTCTTGCGGATGCGATTAAAGCTAGGAGATTTGACCCCCTTCCCCCCCTCCCCGCACCCCACACCTTCTCAACCTGGTTCCACACTGCCCTTGGCAGACTGAGAACCGTCCTCAGACTACACACCCAGGACAAAAGACCCTCCTCCAGGTGCAAGCCCTGGTAGAACACCAATCTCACAGCACAAAGGGCTGACTTTCACTCAACCGTTCGATTGTGGCGATGGGATCCACTCGCCTCATCAAAGCAGCGGTGCAAGGAAGCCCGCCTCTTATACTTCAAGGGCATACAGAAGGCCAAGACCGATTATTGGAACAATTTCCGGAAAACATCCGCTCCCCAGATGCTTACGACCGCGAAACGCTATGCCTTCGGAAGGCCCCCAGATAGGTTCCGACAGATACCCGGGGCTAAAAGCCCAATGGACATAAACACAGTCCTTGTCTCCCAGTTCTTCGTGCGGAAACAGTCCTCGAACCCGGCAGCTATTATGCTGGAGTTCAGGGATGTTCCTCCACTGTCGGCGGAAGAAATTACACTGGCCCTACGGAATTCCTCCTTGTCCTGCGCACCAGGCCCCGACCAGATCCCATACTCTGTCTGGAAGAAGGTCCACGCGTTGAACCCAAGTATCCTTCCCTCCATCCTTGGCCCTCTTTACCTGTATGGATTCCATCATCCCTCGCTGCAGAAGGCAATTGGGATAGTCCTCGACAAGACTGGAAAACCCTCCTATGACACGCCGGCGTCATCCCGCATCATCGTCCTTGTCGAGACCATTTCCTACATTCTAGAAAGGGTTATTGCCAGCCACCCCTCTGCCCTCGCATGATTCCTGGGCCACCTGTCCCGCCACTAAACGGGCTCCCTTCCCGGTTTGAGTACCTTGCACGCAGCGGTAACCCTCTCTCACGAGGTTCACCTTTTTATGCGCCCCAAGCTTAAGATCTCAACCCTCAACCTCGACATCAAAGGAGGCTTTGACAATGTCTCGGCCCCCATACTTTGCGACAGGCTTGCCACTAAGGTGGTCAACCCGTACATGGTCTCATGGCTCAGGTCCTTCCTCCACGGCCGCTCCTGCTGCCTGGTTTTCCATAGGGCCCCGCAGGGTTTTTCACCAGTCACTGTTGGCACCCCACAAGGGTTTCCGATCTCCCCCCTCCTGTTTGTGATCTACGTATCCTCCCCGCACTTCTCGATCTCCCCGGGCCTCATCCTCTCCTACGTGGATGACTTTCTTGTGATGGTTGGCTCTGGTTCATATAGCCGCGAACTTCAAAGGTTACAAGGCATCACCAAGGCACTCCAGGCGAGGGCTGGAAGGCTAGGGGTGGTATTTTCGATCCTGAAGACAGAACTCATACACTGGGTTACCCCAGTGTACAAGGTCCATCCTCCCGCGATCCCTGTCCTGATAGACGGGCACCTCTTCCACCCCTCCAAATTGATACATTGGCTTGGTTACTATTTCGAGCCCTCATCTACCCCCTGCAACAAAGGCACTACCTCCCACTTCATGAGAAGGCTAGGCTTGGCCCAGGGGGACTTCGCGACGATCAAGGGGCTTTGTGGGCCCGGCAAGGGTCTCTCTCCCTCTCTCTGCCACCGACTAGAGTCTTCCCTCATCTCCTCCATCGTCCTCTATGGGGCGGACCTTTTCTCAGCAAGCCTCACCCTCCTGGACAGGATGTCCATCTTTTGGAGGTCTGTCCAGAGATGGGTCACGAACTGCTATTCATCTACTCCAGTTGGCATCTTAGCGTGTGAATCGGCCCTTACCTCCCTCCCGCTTCGTGTTCTCCACCGATAGAGGCTGGCGGCCGTCAGGCTTGTTTGTCTCCCCCCTGACGCCAACTCGGAGATGGCTAGGCTACTCCTGTCCATTCCCACCTCCTGCCCCTTTCGAGCTCTCCAGGACCACTGCCGCTACACTAGGGGTCTGACGTCTATCTACGCACCACTTCTCTGGAAAAGCACTCCCCCCTGTCCCCCCATATGGAAACATCTTCCGCTGGACGCAATTGCCCACAGGACCATCCAATTCATTAACCCCTCAAGTGCGGTTGCAGTGGCCTCCGCCGACCTCCTTCCTCCTGACCATCTTCCCTTAGCAGTGGGGACCCCGTCTTACCAATCAGTCTTGGGACGACTGCGAAATGCTCTCCTTCAGGACTGGTCTACACAATTTTCCCCCCCGCACTACTACCCTTATGCCACATCCCTTAGAGCCCACCCTTTCATGGGCTTGGGGAGATTCATAGCGGGCAGGATCCACCAGATCCGCTGGCGCAAAAGCTACCTTGCTGCCCACCCTACCTGGTTCACTGACAGCCCATCCCCTCTCTGCCCTTATTCTGAGGAGGACGAGGAGGACTTCGTTCATGCTATCCTATACTGCGAGTCTCGCAAGGAGCCTCGTGAGCGCCACCTCCGGGGGCTCACGGACATCGGTAGAGACAGCCCGCTATGGACCAACAAAGACTTCCTTCACTTCCTGGCGAGATACCTGAACGTAACCGCCACAGGTTTCCCTCCCCGCATGCCACCTGCATGCTGGGACCCCCTACTCGCACCCGCTTCCGTTGATGAGGGTCTCCCGATTTACGGATTCGCGTCCTGATCATGAGCACTTGCCCTCCGCTTCACTCCAACCAACAGTTGCTTTTGTTTTTCTTTTTGGTAGCCTGTGGGATTTATTTTTCGTTATCAGTCTTGTATTTTCTTGCTTTAATTCCGTGGGATTTCGTGGCGGCTATTGGACACCACTATGTGGATTTTACAGCTTTTGTACGATTGTTTCTTTTATGATTGCCGGTTTTTGAGATTAAGGGTTTTCTTCATGCCATAGCTAGCGCTGCATGCAAATTCTTGTACAGTAAACAATGAATATATGACAATAAAACAAAAAGAAAAAAAAGAGAAAAAAAAAAGAGAACAAAAAAAGACAGCGTCGATAGGTACCTGGTTCGACACTGCCCTTGGCAGGCTTAGGACCGTCCTCGGACTACACACTGCGGACAAACGACCCTCCCCCAGATCCAAGCCCTGGTGGACCCCGAATCTCGCAGCAAAAAGGACTGCCTTGCACTCAACCGTTCGATCATTGCGACGGGATCCGCTCCCCTCGTCAAAGTAGAGGTGCAGGAAAGCCAGCCTTTCATACTTCAATGCCATAAAGAAGGCCAAAACCGATTATTGGAACAATTTCCGGAAAATAGCAACTCCCTAGACACTCTGGACTGCGAAACTCTATGCCTTCGGAAGGCCTCCAGACCGATTCCCCCAGATACACGGGGCTAAAAGCCCCATGGACATAAACACAGCCCTTCTCTCCCACTTCTTCCTGGAGAAACAGTCCTCGAACCCAGCTGCGATTATGCGGGAGTTCAAGGATGTTCCACCACGTTCCGCGGAAGAAATTACAGTGGGCCTCCGGAATTCCTCCTTGTCCTCAGCACCAGGCCCCGACCAGATCCCATAATCTGTCAGGAAGCAGGTCCACGCGTTGAAGCCAAGCATCCTTCCCTCCAACCTCGGCCCTCTTGTCCGGTATAGATACCATCCCCCCTCCCTGAAGAAGGCAAACGGGATAGTACTCGACAAGCCAGGAAAGTCCTCCTATGACACGCCGCCATCATTCTGCATCATGGTCCTCCTGGAGAGCATTTCCAAGATTCTAGTAACAGTTATGGCCTCCGACCTCTCTGCCCTCGCACGATTCCTGTGCCTCTTGTCCCCCCACCAAACTGGCTCCCTTCCCGGTTTCAGTACCTGTGATGCAACAGCAACCCTCTCTCATAAGGTTCAGCTTTTTATGGGCCCCAAGCTGCAGGTCTCGACCCTCTTCCTTGACATCAAAAGAGGATTTAACAATATCACGGCCCCCATACTCTGCGACAGGCTCGCCACTAAGGTGGGCAACCCGTCCATGGTTTCATGGATCAGGTCCTTCCTCCATGGCCGCTCCTGCTGGCTGGTTTTTCAGGGGCCCCCCCAAGTTTTTTCACCGGTCTCTGTTGGCACCCCCCAGGGGTCTCGGATCTCCCCCCTCCTGTTTGTGATCTACGTATCCTCCCCGCACTTCTTGGTCCCTCGGGGCCTCATCGTCGCCTATGTGGACGACTTTGTTGTCACGGTCACATATGGTCCATATTGCCGGAACGTCCGCAGGCTACAGGGCATGACGAAGGCACTCCAGGCGAGAGCTGGAAGGCTAGGGGTGGCCTTCTCGATCCCGAAGACAGAGCTCATGCACTGGGTAATCCCAGCACAGAAAGTCCATCCTCCTGTGATCCCTGTCTTGATATACGGGCACCTCTTCTTTCCCTCCAAGTTGATACGGTCCCTTGGATACTGGTTTGAGCCCTCCTCTACCTCCTGCAATAAAGGCACTACGTCCCACTTCACGAGAAGGCTCGGCTTGGCCCAGGGAACCTTCACAACGATCAAATGGCTTTCCAGGCCCGGCAAGAGTCTCTCCCCCTCTCTCTGCCACCCTCTAGCGTCCTCCCTCATCTCCCCCAGGCTCTTCTATGGGGCCGACCTTTTCTCACCAAGCCTCACCATCCTAGACAGCATGTCCATCTTTTGGTGGGCTGTCCAGAGATGGGTTACGAACTGCTTTTCGTCTACTCTGGTTGGCATCCTGGCGCGTGAATTGGCCCTACCCCCCTCCCGCTTCCAGTTCTCCACCAACAAAGGCTGGTGGCCATCAGGCTTGTTTACCTCCCCCCTGAGGCCAACCAAGCCACGGCTAGGCTACACCCGTCCTTTCCTACCTCCTCCCCCTTTCAGGCTCTGGCGGACCACCGCCGATACACCAGGAGTCTGATGTCCGTCTACTCCCCACTTCTCTGGAAAACCGCTCCTTTCTGCCCCCCCATACCGAAACATCACCCGTTGGACACAATCGCCCACAGGACCTTCCAATTCATTAATCCCTCAGGCCCAGTTCCAGTGGCCTCCCCTGACCTCCTTCCTCCCGACCAGCTTCCTGTAGTTGCGGGACCCCCTCTGACCAATCAGTCAAGCAGAGACTGCGAAGTGCTCTCTTGCGGGACTGTTCCACACAGTTCCTCCCCCGCCCTACTACTCTTATGCCACATCCCTTAGACCCCATCCTTTCATGGGCTTGGGGAGATTCATAGCGGGCAGGATCCATCAGATGCTCTCGGGCAAGAGCTACCTCGTTGCCCACCCCTCCTGGTTCACTGACAGCCCCTCACCCCTCTGTCCTTATTGTGAGGAGGAAGAGGAGGACTTCGCTCATGCTATGCTATACTGCCAGTCTCGCAAGAAGCCTCGTGAGGACCACCTCCGCGGGCTCACGGACGTCCGCAGAGACAGCCCTCCGTGGACCACCCAAGACTCCCTCCACTCCCTGGCGAGATACCTCAACATGACCGCCACATGCTTCCCTCCTGGCATGCCACCTGCATCCTGGGACCCCCCACTCGCACCCTCTTCCATTGATGAAGGTCTCCCGATTTACGACTTCGCGCCCTGAACATGGGCGCTCGCCCCCCGCTTCACTCCGACCGGCAGTTGCTTTTGTTTTCTTTTCTTTGGTAGCGGGTCGGATTTATTTTTCCCTATGAGTCTTGTATTTTGCTGCTTTGGTTCCTTGGCATTTCCTGCCGGCTATCGGACACCACTTGGAGTATTTTATAGCTCGGTGCGATTATTTCTTTTGTGGTTGCGGGTTTTTAAGATTAAGGTTTTTCTTTATGCCATAGCTAGTGCTGCATGCAAGTTCATGTACCGTGAATAAAGAATATATGCAGATAAAAAAAAAGACAAAAAAAGACCGCGTAGATAGGCTCTTCATACTTCGTTCTCGGTTATTTCCTTACTTATTGCCTTACGCTATTACGAATATAAAACCTTTACGCTCTTTACGAATACCTACCTACCAGACGAGGACTCAACTATAAGAGTCGAGTTGAAGAAAGAATAGGATAGGTGACCAGGATAAGAGGCATGAGTACCTCTCTCTCCTTATCTTAGACATAGATTTCAGAACTAGCGTCAACCAAGAACAAGCGAAGTATCGCCTACCCATTGCTGAGAACTAACACTGGTTAGGGATCGTAACAGAGGTCCCTGCCTGGTGTCCTGATGCCGGTCACTTAACTCTTGACTCCTGCACATCCGGTGTATCATGACCGGCCCTGCAATGGCCAACAAGTACTCCATACCCTGAACAACTTGGGTACACCTCAATATCTGAACCACATCCTGCATGTCTTCCGCACACCTTGATGCCTGAATCACATCATGTATACCTCTAACCAGTCCCCTTTCTTCTCCTACAATGTTCTTCGCCTATCGACCTCCCCAAGTCCTGACAGTTGCAATGCATCCTCGCTTCGCACAAGCAGCACTGGATGTCATGAATGTCGGCTAGACATCATGATATACACTTATTTTTCTCGAGTCGATACCAGTCCCCTGGGTGTTAAATGCTACTACCGCTCTTCCTCTAGTTTCTTTCTTGTGTGGGATGGTTATCAAGTGTCTGTCCCTTACGCAGTCTTGTATTCTTTCACCATACTGCGTAGCCGAATATCCGACATGACCGGCCCTCTTGCTGATATCACATGTTCACAAATTGTTGTGACAGCGACATCTTTTCTTCCCTTAATTGTTACTATTGTATGATTTCTAGATCATTATCTATCAACCCTTCCCGCTCCCAGTGCCTCACCATCAGTGTTTTCTTTGTACTATCCTCGCCTCCAATAATTGGAAATTTGCCCTTGCACTATTGCCCCACATTTAAGCAATGTTACTAGGCCAAATCTACCTTTCTTTTGCCCACCCAAAACATCTCAGCAGATGAGATATCGCCTATGATGCAGGGCTTCTAGAGTTCAGTGATGGGCTGTAGCTTGATCCGATACTGGATCAATATATCACATTAAATGTTCTTGAATTGATCCGACTGTTGACGAGCCATCTCTGCTCACCATGGGGGATTAGGTGGGCAAGGCCCCAAATTCTACAAATTTCCTCTATAATAACTCTTCACCTATCCAATCTCGCTTGCTGCTAGACTATGACAGGATCGTGTAACTCTGATGGGTGTCCAGAGTTAAGTACACCCAACATATCAACCCTTGCCAGTTGGTAGACTCTATCTTAGTGGCGGTAGTCACAGAGCTTGAATAGCGAGATGGGTTTGCCATGTAGCTAGCCTCTTAGTGCACCATACATTTCGTCTGCACCAGCCTGTACCCAAACCCAATCATTCTGCGTAACCTGCTTTCGGAACCGCTTGTCGCACATGCGGCGTGCCTGGTGGATGTCGTAAACATCTGTTTCCTGGAATGCCAGAATTCTGATTTCAAGTTGAGTGAGTAGTTCAAGAAGGAGGTGTTGCAGTATTTCCAGATTGTCTGGAAGACGGTGCTCGATAGGCAGGCTCAGAAGGCTATATTCTAGCATTTCGATACGCATTGTCTCTGATGAAATTCCTGCAACCTTGGAAAAATCTCCAACATCGACGACATCACCCTAGCGCTTTATCCGCATCCCGCGACCTGTGGGTGGTGGACATTTAGTACTCGCTTTGTCCAAAAGATCCACAGTGTCTGTCGCGAGATCAACTCTTGATTCTCAAATAGAATCTAGTTTTAAAAGTTTCACTCAGATCATGTAGTGTCACGCGTAGGTGCAGAGGATCAGCCATGTGGAGTTATTTTTATTCGAATATAACCATCCATCTTTGATCTGTTCCTTGGGTTCTAGCACGCTGAACTAAGTACAATACTGTAGGATGTCACCAAACCGATACATATGATCCCAGAAGTGCTGCAGTAGATGCATCTTAAGGAAGTTGAAATGAGATTCTGCATGGATCAATTCCATACTTTGATCGGTCTCTTCCTCCAATTGCTGCTCCTGCATACCGTACCGCTTCGCTTGTACTATTGATTGCTTTACCAGGATTCCCTGACATTGTAGCTCCGCATGCTGGTCTTGAATGTTTGAACATGTACGTTTAGATATTCTAAACTGCTTGAAAATATCTTTCATCGCATGAAAAGTATTCAGATATTGTTGTATATAATACACGGTCTCAGCCATACGGCTTCAGTATTTGGCCATCAGACTGAAATCGAGTAATGTCCAAATATAGGCAAGCGTATGTTTGAAAGGTTGCCATTGAGTACTATTTTAGTGTCTTAATGCCGTGGTGAGAACACCCAAAGCACAACCACCCAAGCTTCTCATCTCCTTCCCATGCTACTGTGTAACCTTGTAGTATGCTTTTTTGGTTATATAGAATGAGGGGTACACCGGTAAAGATTTCTAAGCATCATCAAATGCTTCCAGCCACCCATTTTTCTTCAGAAACCCTTGAACCCAATCCCTCATATCCTTGAAAAGTCCAAGAGAAACAGGATAGAGTCAATCTGGCTGATGCAGATCTGCAGTGGAAAAGTACAAAAGTCCATGAAAAACATTTCACCTAATGTTGATATCAAGAGAATAAAATGTGATATCGACATTGCCCAACCTGGACTCCTGTGCCGTATCCAGAATTTCTCTCTCCAGACGCTTGTATCCGGCATGATCTCAAACTCGATACCTCTCTCACATGTTGGATCCTAACATAACTAGAGGTATTTCACTTGTAGGACAGGTGATGCATTTTATGCCATATAGCGCAACCTTTTCCACATTGTCCGCAATCCAGGATGCTACTATGGCGAATTATCTCCAAACATTCCGATTGGCCCAGTCAATTGAGACACCACTAAGCCCAGCCTCTCTCAAGGGCTCGAATAGAAGCTCGAATATGGCTTGTAGTGTATCGCTATTGATTTGCCTCCGATGCCCGTCTGCAAAAGAAGACTGTAGAACCTAAGCTGGTACGGGCATAAACATAAGAACGAGAACTGCCAACATTGCAGGTCTGTTACGCTTCATCGAGAGATGATTTCCAATTGTAATATACCTAGGCCACACTTTGTTGTCACTGGAGAAGTTGCTGAGGTGTGTCTGCTCAGACATCTCAATAATTGGAACCACTGTGGTGCCAGATGGAAGTACATTCTGCCCTCAGTTAGCCTCCATATTTGGCAAAAGGGGAGCATACTATATTCGCACCATACTTGAATGTCCCACCACCAGTCCGCTGTATGCCTTTCCGAATAAACATGTCGTTCATTGAAATTGCGTTCATCTCACGAAGCATTAGGCATATGGAAATCAGAGACATGTGCACAGACCCACTGTAGGGTAACTGCGCACAGACCCTCAATTTACCGGAGCCAACACCCCCCTCCGGCCCCGTTATAGGGCCCGCACATCATTAGCGAGAGTTTGCGAGTTGCATCCCATAACTAAAATGTCACATCAATGAAGCCCACTTAATAACACCATATACTGTAGCTCAGTTAGTATGACTTTTGTATTGGTTTACAAGGTCATGGGTTCAACTCCCTCTGTGATCAATGTTATTATTATAATAAATATACTTGGATACATGGAGTATGATAAAAGATACTTAATCCAGGCTGATGAGGGATTATCAAGCAACGGAGAAGAGATCTTATCTACATAATATTGTTTCACACATTAAATCTTTACGTTACCTTACTTTATCGAGACGAGCCTTCTTCGACAGATTCTTCAATCAAAGATTTCGGGCCTACGTCCCTTATTTATATACTTGAGTTTGGCGTCCGCCTAACACGAAGTGTAAACAAAATCCTCTTTGCATGCTATCTCTTGCAGAAGGTATCGGATGCAGTCCGGATCATTGCGGTTGAAGAACGGTAAAACTCTCAAGCAATCCTCAATCTGACCTTCCCACCATTGTAAGTAAGCGCTATGTGGATCCAATAACTGCTGGTGGTTCTTAAGTGTATGCATCATGCTATAATCGATAATGACTCAATTGCAGCGGCCATTGGAAAAATATTTGTTAATCTGTGACATGGATACCTTGCTTTGTATAAACTACTACGCAAGTTAGAAATTGTGCACGCTAGCAAATAGTGCCCATAGGTCCTCACACAGATTTCCGCATTGTTCCACAAAACACTACTTGTCTGCAATAGATTCTACAGGCTGGGATAATACTGCTGTGCACTGGGAGTGGATCACGCATTGACTATATGAAGTGATTCTAGGGCAGATTCATGGGCAACCCAGTCGTTAGTGGTGTGTTGCTGCCAGCCAGACACATAGGCGTATGATTCGAAGTCGGAACCTGGCCAATCGTTCTAGTGAGCTGGGATATCGTGGGGCAATTGGGTAGATTCAGCGTCAAGAATTCTCTGTGCAGAGGTAGTACCCTGTATGTGAAATGCGAGAAGCTCGGCGACGTCTGCCTCTACTCTTCACAGGTGTTTCTTGTAAGCACCGATATGGGTATATTTGCGGCAGCAAACTGAAAATTTCATAGCATTGTGGGACCCCTTTCCCTGGATTGTGAGTTGCTTCAGTATATTTAGAGGGGAAGGCTGAATTCTCTCTTTTACGCATCTGGATCAAGATGGCGAATGCAGCAAAGAAGTTCCAACAATCTGAGATCCAGCTGATGGTTAATTCGGTTTAGCCTATGGATGCTGCTATCCTCTATATTAGAATTTCTTTGGTTTTCCAGAATGGCTATCATTTACACTGGAACAGAAGAGATCCAGCTTGCGAGTTCAATTATGTATAAGGTTGACATTTCAAATTGCGGAGAAGAGATCAGACATCGCGGGTATCAGACTATTGAACTGATAGTAACGCGGGAATAGTTTCAAGATACCTAGCACGTCAGGAACAGATATTTAAATTCAATTGATCACGACCAAGGAAGGTCAAACTGAGAAAAGTATCGACAACTTATACAGTATTCAGCAAATACACAAAGTTCACAATATCAACAGTCGTAACTAATCAGAAGACATGGCTGACAATAATAATGCACAGCACGTCCTTATGTGAAATGTTCAACAAGGACATATAGCTCCACCGAGGCATGTGTATGTGCTCCCAGATGTGGCACTTACAGAGGCGATTCCATCTACGACCGCCAGAAATAACAAAATTAGTCAATATAAGACCAGGCTTAACCTCACCCCGGATGATCCTGACAGACAGCTCTATGCAGTGCGGAGAAAAATGGTCAAAGACCAGATGTCGGCACGGAATTGCGCCAATATCAAAACTTTGGCGAACAATGACCTCCGCGATATTTTTTGTGGCAAGAGGAGATTGCGCCCTAGCTGGCCACACCCTTGTGACAGCAAGGACCAATGATAGTCACTGGAGGCAGCAGATCGAACATGCCATCGTTTCACTGGTTAAGGACTGTGCCAAGAAGTTAACAGACAGTCTTCTCAAGAAAGGTGGACCACAACCTGTGCCTAGTGCACCTGCAATCATCCATGCATACATCTTTGTTGAAGCAATCTTGCTACCACTGGGAGCCCTGGGTTAATGGGCCGAGAATACTCTTGAACAGACTGCCCCTGGAACTGCCGAGGATCCCCAAGCTAGCCAGAACGTGCCGCAACAACCGGCGCTCGTGAGTGCCCACCTTCCGCAAGCTAGCCAGAACATGCCTGAACAGCAACTACCCTAGAATGCCCAAGTTCTGCAAGCTAGTCAGAACGTTCCGCAACTGCTGGTGTCCGGGAATGCTAAAGTTTACCAAGCTGACCCGAAGATGCCCCAAGAGCCGGCACTAGAGAACGCTGAAGTTCTCCAAGCTGGTCTGTATGTGCTGCAATGGCCAGCACTTGGGAACGCCAAGGTTTCCCAAGCTGGTCAGCATTTTCCGCAACAGGCAGCATCCAGGAATGCAGATATTCCCGCTAGAGGGCCAGAATGTGCCTCCACAGTGCACGCTGCAAGGTATTTTGGCTGTCAGAACAGGTTAGTCTACCGTCCTAAATGATTTGAGTGTCCGCTGACAGAGCAGGAAAACATAAATTGAAATGCATTACTAGGGCCTCCATGTGCAGTACATATTGTTTGGGTCCCGCCGTCAATGTATGATGCAGGTCTGCCAGGCTCCGGGAGGATGTTACTTGAAGCTCCGCCTGACTGTCAATCAGTCTATTGGTGAGGCGATTATCTATTGGGAGTATGATTTGGTAAGTTGGATTGCACGGATCTTTGCGTAGTGTGCATCATGATTTTACGGTGGTAGCCTATCCGACGGATACAGTATATCCTAGGTGTGACTTGTGAAGCAAGCCAAATGCTTAACAGGCACCCAGCAGAACTTCTATCCTAGACGAACTGAATTTTCATCGATAATAATCTAAGGATGGACGCCTGATTGCTCTCAAATCAAGTACTGCAGGTCCTACTGGATACTTTGGGGTATTGCTACCACGACAAAGGCGACCCGAGACCAGAAACCCCAGCAGTAAAGGGCGACTCCCGTGCTGAAAAGGATGCAGTGTGGAATATTAGTCATGAACGAGATCCATGGGCACGTCAAATGTGTACTAGGGCTCCTGCACCGGACGCGCAGTCTAATGACAGTCATGGCAGTGGCTCTCTTGTTGAAATTTCTATCATTCGTTTCATAAGTATATTTCTTTTAAATAACTTGTATTTCTCACCTTGGTTATATTTCTGGTTTACCTATAGATCACGAACATTACTACAGCAAGAGTATATACATTGAGTATTTTGCTTATATTTCATGATAA
Organism: Tuber brumale; assembly: GCA_014065205.1. Taxonomy (NCBI): domain Eukaryota; kingdom Fungi; phylum Ascomycota; class Pezizomycetes; order Pezizales; family Tuberaceae; genus Tuber; species Tuber brumale. The sequence continues at coordinate 239,834 of JACCEG010000186.1, forward strand.
TGATGGGATAATTAGATATATATTTTCTTATTGCATGTGCGGGATGTCTAGGTTATTCTCACTTATGTACTGCGACCTTTTTAGAAGGTGCATTGAATGTTAGTTTTCTGTTTAAAATCTCTCACACCATTATGAGTTATATATATTTTATTGGGGATTTACCTGGCAGTTTTTCGGGGTCAAACTTGTTCGCACTTACATTTTTACAAGATTTTCCCCCTTGTTTCTTTTCTTCGCTTAAGTATGCACACCTGTATATATAGCTGGTTACCGCTCCAAGTGTTAGAAAGAATTAAGGACAAGAACTACTACCAATCTGCATTCCTACTACCATCCTCCACGCCTAAGTGTGCCTTTAGTATACCTTTAATACTGTATCGTATTCTCGTACTCAAGCTATTACGATTGTGCCCCGACATACTAATTCAATAGGTTATGAGCCCCGCACATTCATAGTCAAATGACATACACTTACACACCTTAAGACAACAGGCATTCTACTACTCTACCTCTCGCCAACGACATTATCGCTTCCTCTATCTGAACGGTTTTATCACTTCCCAACTACGGTCGCAACCATCTTGCTTAACATCAGAGCTTGTACCCGCCACAACCCTAACCACTCGATCATATTCCTTATCGCTTCCTATAGCTCAATAAGGTGCCCGATTGGCTAGGCTTGTTATTTAATTTTTAGTACAAGTACCGATACTTAACCAACATGAGCGAAACTTCCTCAAATGCTGCCGCAGTACCTCCCCAACCTCCGTTACCTCCCCCAGCAACCGCTGGAGTACCTTTACCACCAGCCCATGCTGCACCACTTCCAGCATCACCAGCTGTTGGACCACACCCAGCAGCTCCCACCCCAGCTACCAGAAACATCGCCAACAATTCCAAGCGTTCTTGGGCACCGTCCTACAAACTGAGCTCTATCCCAAAGCTGACCGGGCACGACAACTACAGATCATGGCACGATATCTCGGAATATCTGCTGGGACTTTACCACTGCGGGGACATAGTAACGGAAAGGGAGATAATACCAGAACCGGACGAAGACGAAGAAGGCGAAAACAATAGCGCGAAGATAGATGAGTTTAGAGATCGATACCAATGGGCCTCGACCTACTTCCTTGAAACGATAGACTCCCAATGGCTAATCCTCCTGGCAACAGACAAAACACCAGCAGCCATATGGAAAGCCTTTCAAGACAAATTTACTAGAGAAAATACCTCCGCCTTCTTTGAGCAACTCAATGCTGTCCTTGACGCCAAATATGATGCGGCCACACCAATAGCCGATCACATCAACGCATACGATACTCTTTGGAATCAAATGCAACATCGTTGCTCCTCCTCCCCAGCTGATGCCCAATACACCTTGCCGTTTGTTTTCAATACAGTTTTCTAGTCACCTGAAGCAAAAGCTGCTGTTCTTCTCCGTTCCCTCCCCAAGTCAATGAGTAACATCATTGACAACCTCCAGACCAAGGAGGACCTTACCTACGATCATGTCTATAACAAACTGTTGGACTTGAGACCTTCGGCTAATTCCAAAACAGACAAAGCGTATAAAAGTGCTGATGTCAAGGGAAAAGGAAAGGAAAGGGAAATAGTTCGTAAGACGCTGGCCAATACCAAGGAATGTACCTACTACAAAAAGCACTACCCCACTGCACGGTCAGAGGGACATACTTGGAATGAGTGTAACAAACTCAAGGCCGACAACCAAAATAAGAAGGAAAAGAAAGCTGTTAGTTCAGCCAAGATCGGAAAGGAAGAAATATCCGAACTGGGCAGTACATCCTCCTCTATCCTCTCTACACAAAGAAACCCTCACCCACTCAACTGGGTAATCGATACTGGCGCAAGCTCTCAGATGACAAAAAACCTAGACCTTCTTATAAACTATGTACCTAGTAACGGTACCGTTAAGTTGGGAGATGACTCTATAATAGAGTCATGTGGTTCAGGAATGGTTAGACTCATGGCCAAAACCTCAAACGGTCATGTAGTTCCGATAGTCCTGCAACGAGTTGTCTGGGTTCCCAAGTTGGGTAAAAGCAACTTGATGTCATGGTGCACTGTGGTTTCGACGCGAGAGGGTTTTTCTTTAAGTAGTAAAGGGAAGGACATGTTCATCTTAGGGAAAAATAAATGCGAAGTAATCTGGGGAAAACTAGGCAGTTAAGATTATGTTTTGCAAGAAGAAAAGGATATCGCGAACAAGATGACTTACCAACAATGGCATGAAGCACTTGGACAACCTTCACCTCCTTACCTCCAAAGCAACAACTACAGCGATGACCTGTTAATCCCCAAAGTTCCTAAAGACTGGCGTTGTGAAACTTGCATCACCTCAAAGTCAACAAAGCATAAACCTGAATCGATACAAAGCTGGTGTGAAAGCCCCTATGATCTGATCCATTCAGATCTATGTGGAAAGTTTTTGTCGCCATCCTTTGGCAACTCCTGGTACTATGTCACATTTATAGGCGACTGCACGCGATACACTTGGGTTTACCCCGTCAAGGCTAAATCCGATACCATAAAAGTGTTTACACAGTTCATCAAAGAAAGACAAACCCTGGACAACGCTATTATTAAATGATTCCGAACTGATAATGGAGGAGAATATGTCAATAATGAAATGCTGATATTGTTACAAAAGCATGGAATCATACATCACAAAACTCCCCCAGATTCTCACGAATCTAATGGTGTTGCCGAACGGTACAATAAGACGATAATCACATCAACACGTTCTATCCTTACAGGATTACCGCTGCAACTCTGGGCTGAAGCAATCAGAACCGCCGTATACCTAAGGAACAGACTCCCTAACCGATCCATAGGAAACTCAACGCCTTATGAATCTCTCTACAACAAAAAGCCGTTGATAAACTACCTTCGCCCCTACAGGACCAAATACTTTGTCCATATACCAGAGGAGACACGCAAACCGGGAACTAAGCTACAACCTTGGGCAATCGACGGATACCGTGTCGGATATACTTCCTCCTACAAATTATACCGGATATACATCCCCTCACGGCATAAGATTTCTGAAACGCAACAGATACATTGGGCGAACAAAACAATACAACCATCAACTCCAATAGAATCGTTGCCGGAACCAGAAGTCTATGCGAATGTCTTTCTACTACCTCTCCCTACTCCATATGAGAAACAGATACCTCTCTCTACCCCCTATGAGCCACCGGAATCAGATACAGAAAAGACAGCACCAAACCCAACCAGCGAAGTATATCCTCCTCCACCGCCAGAAAACCCCGAAGATTATGATGAAACCGCAACACCAGAGGCAACCCCCGAACTACCTGAACAGGAGGAACAACCGGAGGACCACCGGCAACACGGACCAGATCTGGAAGACTTATTCGCCTACATCAATACTATGGCAGAAATGTCAAAGTATAGGCAAACGAGGACCCCTTGACGTATTACCAAGGGACCACTAGCTCGCTTAAGGAACACTGGACCTCAGTGATGGACGACGAGATAAAGGCACTGAAAAGGAATGGGACTTTCGATGAAGTAGATAAACCGATTGGAAGAAAGATAATCAATAGTAAGTGGGTATACAAAACGAAACGAAATGCTGATGGTACACGGGAAAGATATGGTGCAAAAGCCGTAGCAAAAGGTTTCTCTCAAGTACCTGGGTTCCACTTTGATGACACCTTCGCACCAGTTATCCGTTACGAATCACTCCGTTTCCTGCTTGCCATTTGCACCAAAAACAAATGGCAACCGCGACAATTCGATGTTAAATCAGCCTTCCTTTGTGGTGAATTCAAAGAAGAAGTCTGCATGCGACCGTTACCTGGGTACAGTAATGGAGACAAAGTATGGCGACTTAACCGATATCTCTATGGACTAAAGCAATCTGCGAGTGAATGGTATGCTCTCCTCGCTAGATACTTAACATCTAGAGGCTTTACGACATCCTCCCTTGACCCATGCATGTTTGTTCACAATAAACACGACATCTACATTTCGGTTTATGTTGATGACATTGCTATATACATGGCCGAAACTCCGGAAGCCACCTCTCTGATAGAAGACCTGAAAAGGGCATTCGAGATTACCGACTTAGGGGAAGCTACATTTCTGCTCAGCCTTCACATCACGTATACATCAGACGGGATACATCTTACTCAAGAACAATACATCATGTCAATCCTAGAAAGATACTCTATGGAAAACTCACGTTCTGTATCCACACCCTTACCGAAAGGCATTCAACTACGGAAAGGAACAGAAGAGGAACTGATACCCGACCCTTCCAAATACCAATCGATAATAGCATCGCTTAAGTACCTGACCATTGGTACGACACTTGACCTAGCATATACCATTTCATTTCCCTGACAATTTTCTTCATGTCTCATGGAACAACACCTCAAGGCCGCTAAACACGTCTTACGATACATCAACTGTACAAAACACATTGGACTGCACCATCCGTACACTACTACAAACGCTATCGATACTTATGTTAATGCTGACTTTGCTGCTGGTTTGGATACCCACTGTTCCGTTACAGGATACATGATGCTTTTCAGCGGTGCTTGTATCTCCAGGCGATTCAAGAAACCGGCCTCGGTCGCAACATCCACTGCCGAAGCGGAATATGTAGCTATGTCATTAGCTGCGCGACAAATCCAATGGTACCTCAAAGGTCTCAAAGACATTCGCCAAACCGTACCTATCGTCCTACATGCTGATAATCGGGGCACAAATTTCCTAGCGACAAACCAGCAGTTAAATGAACTAACAAAACATATAGATATACATTTCCACCAAATACGCGAAGAAAACGACAATGGTTCGTTCACACTACTGAAGGTTGCATCGCGAGAAAACCTAGCCGATATATGTACTAAAACTTTGGCGAATCAGGCGCATCAGCGTCTAATGGGACTGTTGGGCTGTAGATAATGAGGGGAAGTATTGAAATTTCTATCATTCGTTTTATAAGTATATTTCTTTTAAATAACTTGTATTTCTCTCCTTAGTTATATTTCTGGTTTACCTATAGATCACGAACATTGCTACAGCAAGAGTGTATACATTGAGTATTTCGCTTATATTTCATGATAATGATGGGATGATTGGATATAAATTTTCTTATCGCATGTGCGGGATGTCTCGGTTATTCTCACTTATGTACCGCGACCTTTTTGGAAGCTGCATTCCATGTTAGTTTTCTGTTTAAAATCTCTCACACCATTACAAGTTATATATATTTTATTGGGGATTTTCTTGGCAGTTTTTGGGATCAAACTTGTTCGCACTTATGTTTTTACAAGATTTTCCCGCTTAATTCTTTTCTTCGCTTAAGTATGCGCACCTGTATATATAGCTGGTTACCGCTCCGAGTGTTAGAAAGAATTAAAGACAAGAAGTACTACCAATCTGCATTCCTACTACCATCCTCCTCGCCTAAGTGTGCCTCCGGTATACCTTTAATGCTGTAGCGTATTCTTGTACTCAAGCTATTAAGATTGTGCCGCTACATACAAATTCAATATCTCTTGGAGGACGTTTGCAGGTCAGTAACATGATGGTAATGGCATCATTGCCCAATGTGGGCTGGCAAAATTACTGGAGTGAGCATGAGACCGTACTCAGATATCTCTCATTCCCGGCATCCATGTCTAGTGTGGGCGCAAGCAATCATAGAGGGGAAGAGGTGATAGAAGGGGCACTCTCACGTGACCTAGCTCCCAACTTATGCATTATAGAAATGGACTTGTCTGCCCCAAATCACGTCCCTTTGGAACTGAAAGTCAGGAGTCTGCGGAATGGACAAGTCCTAGCCGAGCAATTAACCACTTCTGGGGTACTCAAGAACATACTGAAGCTAGCACAAGTCAGATTCAAAAGCGTTCTGGCATTGTAGCTGAAGAGGCAGCACAGGGGCTCGTCCTCACACACCAACGTGATGGATTGGACAGTACGGAAATTGAACATGGTGTCCGACTAGATCGATAGTGTTAGCAGTTTGCACCTACATTATCTTAGGAGAATCGTGTACAATCTCCACTTACTTCTGGTATTTGATATATATCATAAATTCTCTCACATCTCTCATAATATCCTCCGTTTCCTGATCTTTTGTATTATATAGCATGGAGGCCTGCGTAGCATTTTTCGCGATATCCTAACACCTTGTCAATAACAACATCCCTGCCATGGGTGGTTGCAGGTTAGGGTTTCCATTTCTGTCAAGTGAGGTTCAAACCAGCCGGGTAGTGGAAGTCTGTTGGCGTCACCCCTGTGTACAGCTTAAAAGTTTATTGCATAAACAAAAAATAATCACCTCCCAACGCTCCATCCATATCACCATACGGTAAGAAATATACTATATACATGCCACATGATTTTCTGATGCTCGCAGGACATTTCTCTTGAAATAGGTTGATCCAGGCGACACAATTGGTCTTTGACAACGGTGGCCATCAAGGTCAATACGGTGTTTGCTTACAAGCCTAGTTTAGTGTTTGCTTGCTCCTTATCAGACATCTCTGCCCTTGCCATACCAGTTCTCTCTCCTATTGCCCGACCAGTTCTCTCTCTCCTTACGCTTCTTGTTCTCTCTCTCCCCTGACCCTCCTGTTCCTTCCTCGCGCAAACGTCCTCCTTACACCCCTCAACTCTCACACCAACACCCCACACTCCTCAAACCTCACGCTAATACCCCATATACCAGTTCCATATCACCTTGCCCTACCAGTTGTCTCTCCCTCTACCCTACTTCTTCTCTCTCTCCCATGACTCTCCCTTTTCTTCCTCGTGCAGACATTCCCTCTCACACCTCTCAACCCTCATCCCTACATGCCACAGCCTGCAACCCTGAAGCCAATGCCCCCCCACCTCCCTCCATACATCAGTCAACGTCTTTGCCCCCCCCCATATAAACAGATTTTCATGGATGGTTGTCCTCGCTTTTCGCCACCTTTCCCACAAAAAACTAAAAACAAGAATGCCGCAGGAGCAATGAAGACCGCCAATGCGAAAGTATGTTCGACTCAATTATTGACTCCCGTACTTTACTAATACTAGCTTTTTTTTTCATAGAAACTGCCCCCACTAGCATTTCGAAAGTCATGTGAGGAGAGGCAAACATCGTATGATGTCTTAGAGTGTCGTGTCCTGAGTAGCCAATAGTGTGTAAGCAATCAATCTCAATTACACTTCTTCTTTCTTGGTTTTTCGTTCCTCTGCATTTCTGGATATGATCTAACCTTTAATGAGAGCAGTAGTGGGAGAAAAAGTCTGGTTTTAGGGAAGAACAGAGCCTTTAAGCCGGCGGTGCATGACTCCATGTGAGTGCAACCTGAAGCTATACGGATTGCTCAAATTCTCTTAAACTAATTCTTGTATTTCGCTTATGAGGTGCTATGGCAACATAGCGTACACCAAAAGCTGTTGTGGGTTGTGGAATCCACACACCAACTCTGGTCCGTATAAAGCCTGGGGCAAGCGGATCGAGGCGCACATCACTGCGTGCTCCCTGGACATCTGCCCCCTGATCTACTCCAATTTTGAGATGGTCATTGTATTGGCTGGCTCCCTTTCGTCCATCGCAGCACAGATCAAGCTCATTAAGAACGAGCACCATGCCGAGGACATTGGGGAAGATGAATGTCAGCTAAAGATCATTGTGCTGGACACGACCAAGAAACTTTAGCCAATGAACCAGCGTCTTATGTCAGGGCTGGCTGTGGTGGCGGAGGTCGAATCACCAGTGAGTAAGTGTTCTCCTCCTTTTATATTTTCCTACCCGCATGCGAACATCTATTATCCGTGTTTCAACCCAATTTGACCTCTCCGTATGGCCCGCGGGCAGTCCAGATCCATCTTGTTCACCAGATGGGAGCCAGTGGGGATAGCCACCCAGTCCTTGGCTTCCCCTGATGTTCTGGTGACCGGGACTGCGGAATCACCTATGGCATCATGGAATTAACAAGTATATAAAGTGTACGCAGCATAGTCAAGGGGCAATGTGTGGAGGAGGGGATTGGGTGCCCTCAGTATCTCAGCAAGGTGTCTAGTGCAGGGGCCCTCCTAGCCCCTCTCAGTCCATGACACCAACTTGCTTTAAGAAGATGATGACGTCCGCGCCTGGGTCCTTGCAACCGATAGCAAAGATCCCGCAGACCTTATTGTCCGGGAGCTGGGCCTGGGTCAGGGAGTGGACCCTGATCAGGCCGCCGCACCTACCCATGGCTGATACCCGTTTTTTGACTCTCAGGTCATGGATCGCAGTAGGGAAGTTGTAGTTATCAGGGGGGTCATGCAAATGGAGCATAGTGACGAGAGTGAAGATGAGTGTCTCGCGGATGAGGACACAGAGCCAAGTGTGGATGAGTCCCAGTTGGAATCTTTGGTGACGGGCAATATTGCGGCAATTCTCATTGAAGACGTAAGTTCTCCGAAAATTCTGTCCTCCTGTTCACAAAATCTGTAACTAATCACATATATAGGACAATTAATCCAATTCCCCACCTCCTCCTGCGCACGACCCCTGTGCACGACCCTTACTGCTGCCCGTTCTGACAATGTAAGTTCCTGTTAGGCATATGGAAAAACCCAAGACATGTGCACAGAGCCAGGATAGGGTAACAGCGCACAGACCCTCGATTTACCAGAGTGCCAACACCTTCCCTCAGACCCCCTTATGGGGCCCGCACATCATTAGCAAGATTTTGAGAGTTGGCTCGCGTAACTAAAATGTCATATCAATGAAGCACACTTCGTAACACAATATACGTCACCGCCATCCATTCAACCACATGCTGTGCACGGGATACATGGGAGGGGACCTTTGGCGACATCTGGCAAGTGGAACGGAAGAAATCCATTGCAGGCGCATGGAGATAGTAGGCTTCAAAGTTAGACTTGCTTAACTATGGGCCAAAGGTGATGGGACATTTCTGACAAAATACGAGAAGAGGATACAACAGTAGGAGAGTCTATTAGGGGTATACCGAATCCACCCATACCCTTCTGAGATCACCTGTAGTTTGGTTGGTCATAGTAATAGGACTCCTCTACAGAGGCCGGTAGAATAAGGAGAAGTATGCTCAGAATGAAAGAGCTAGATAAGTTGGAGCCCCTTGAGACATTGACACGTCAGGCTCGAACTTGCACTTGGCACTAGGTAGCCTGGCATGTACTTGATCACTTTATGGCTGAAGAGAGGACTGGAACAATGGTCAACAAAACTCAACTAATATAATATTCTATCTGGACATTTAAGTTCGAGGCTACTGTTTGGAATAACAAATAGGGAAGTTATCTTAACGGAGGAATAGCACTCCATAACCGTGAAATGGTGTCACCAGTTTCATGGTCGAATGGTGTTCGTACTTATAAGATCCAGGACTTTTGCGTATTAAAACCAGATAGTACTTCATGGGCACAGTAGTTAGAAGTAGTCCGTGAACACTTAGATGCAGGATATAATTATCGAAGTGCCTCCCGAGCAATTTCAGACATCATCAAGTAATAGAGAAGAGATCTTATCAATATAAAATGGTATACGCTATAAATCTTTATGTTACATGTTTTATCGAGACGAACCTTCCTCGACAGATTCTCAGAAGAAAGATTTTGCCCATTGTCCCTCAGTTATATACTTGAGTTTGGCATTCGCCTAATAGTATATTGATAGTTCTCCTATTACCAAGACTTACTATATGAACTACGAGTTCACTTTAAACTCCACCCTCAGCTCAGACTTCGCTTACATTTTCAAAGCACCACAGTGTCCCATTTACATTCATACATTGGAAGAAATCTGGACCATTGAATTCTTGAAAATTGAAGAAGAGTATACATAAGAACCCTCCTGGTTCACAAAACCTTTCGGGATCCCAACGAGGGATCACTTCAATCTTATATATTGTACCTGGCACGGTTCGAACTTCGCATAGAGTACGACTAAGTCTGAAAATTTCCTAGTGTGGAGTACCCAGTACTCTAAAAACGACGGAACCTCTGGCGCTATTGTCCGCAAACCAAATATCCCCTCAGTGTGTACCTCAAAACTATATATGTACTATCAGTACGTTTGAACCTCGAGAAAAGGGAAATCCAGGTCCTGAGTCCAGAATCAGATCAACCAAACCCTTTTATACCTACACCTCTGGAGTATCTCAGGCGTTGGATACCTTACATACAATTACTTAAACCCTTTAAAGGATATCAAGCACTCTGGTACGAAGTACCGGTAATCACCCATCCACAGTTATTAGAGCAATTAGTCTACCAGGAAAAAATCGCAATGCCAGACACACCTGAAGATCCAAGGAAAAGAATACTGGCCGGAAAACCTCTGGATACCCGACCCGATACGATAGATAAGACTAATAATTCAGCTAGATGGAGTCCGTCCCCATCAACACCTCATGAAGCCACATTCCAGAAACGAAATTTACCCTGTCACCGATCAGCTAGTGTTGCAAGCAGATATCGGATATCACAAGCCCCCACGTCAAAACGAGGAGAAGACCATGCTGCAAATTTAGGAAGGGTAGCTACCCATTTAGGGGTAACATAAAGTTGAATAAGGCAAGTGATCGACAGCACAGTCGACCAAGCCAATATCGCCTTCAAACATTTACCGGGAGATACTCAAGACAATACCGTAAAACTACTTAAGGTTCAACAGCAAATCGCTGAAGGACAAGATGTCCACGACAATGATATCGCGATTTTATTGATGCAGCTGTCAGGTGTGGAAAGCGAAGTTAAGGGAATCCAAGAAGAAATACTATGGGAAGTGGCAAAGAAAATAGATGATCAAGAAAAGCGTCAATAGTAACATGAAGAGGTAACGAGGAGGTTACATACAATGCTCAGGCAAGAAAGCCAAGGGGTATTAGCCCGAGATCAGACTCTGGAACAAATGGTTCTTAGTCTAAGTGCGGAATTCGTCGAATTGCGTACCTAATGCTCCATACGTGAAAGAGAGGTCAACCGTCCCTTAGCCCAAGGTGTCTAGATGCTACTACTTGTCAGGCAGAGATTCGCAGGTCCCTAGATCTGCAACAGCGGCAAAATGAGGAGACATACAATACCCTCCAGGGCTTAATGGCAGCGCTAACAAAAATAATGACTGCCACATCGAGCCGGGAAGCGGCACAGTCCGCACCCTTACCTGCCGCTCAAGAGACAGATGACGAGGAATATTATGCTCTATATACAGGAAGAGAAAAGGGAAAAGGGAAGTAAGCCGCTGATGCATTCCCCCCAGGCGCCCATGGAGGTGACCCAGCAATTCCTAATGATGACAACGATGACAATGATGAGAGAGGAAGAAGGAGAGAAAGTCCTAGCCGGGGCAGGAGAGGAAGCCCTAGCTGGGGCAGGCGAGGACAGATATCAGAATAGTCGGGAATGGCAGAGAAGCTTGCCAATGCGATGGCACTAAATATTAAGTGACAATGAGAACCACCACCATTTGTTGAGGATAAACCCGCACTTGACATATATGTGTGGATTCTACAGGTCACTGACTATTTCGAACGAAACTGGCGGATCTGGGATGATGCTTAGGAACGAGTTATATAAACACTCAATCCTACGCAAGGTGAGGTAGTACTCCCTTATACTATTTGTTATCGGAAAGCTAGGGAAGTACTTTAAGGGAAATCCCAGGAGCCGGCACCAGCTACGTGGACTCGTTTTGAACATGAGATGATCAAACGATTTGCCACGATGGAAGCTGAATGACTAGCACTTCGAGCAATGAAGCTAGTCGAATATGACAGCAGCATTCAATGTCATCTGCCAGTCATGCATAACCATAACATTCATGCATAGATGACCAGAGAGTCCTAGAGACCGGAAGTAGAAGATAAACTTCCTCACAAATTGTGCGCAGGTTGTCTGCCCTGCACTATACAATTGATCAAGAATGGGAAGAGGTGCTCAGGCTGTGCGGTTGGTCAAAAGGCGGGCTTCTGGCCAGAGAAAAGAGTGGGCATGACAAAGTGTCCAAGCCTAAGGTAGTCCAGGAGGTCAAAAGAGAAGACCACAGGGATACTAAACCGAAGCGACAAAGGGAGAATAAACCTTATGTCCAGGCAGGTGGAGCCCTACCATGAAAGCGAAACAGGGACAAGGAGCCAGAAAAGTGTAGAAAAAGGTTAGGCTGTATGGCAAAGACCAGTCACACGAACTTCAGCGAGGCTCATACTGGTATCCTGCAGAGTGTGATAGATTCTCAAAGGTAAGATAGAGATGGTACACATTGTGGAAAGAAGAACTACACCTATCAAATGTGTTGGAGAGACACCCATATAATGGCACCAACGGTCAGCTCAAGACCGATAAAAATGGGAATTCGACGAGCAAGGTTGGCTATTGTAAAGCCTAAATTAGCTCTTAGAATCATGACCATCCAGAACACAGCGCAAGTTAATAAAATATCTGAACTGGGGGACAACAAGGGACTGACTTAGGTCAGTTCATTGGCACTAGCAGTGACGGCATTTGGGTATTCAGTGTCCAGATAAAGCTGGAATCGAAATGGGAACCCCATTTGACTGGAGTGTATTGGATACCGACCAGGACAGGGATCAGGTAGTCCATGTGCAACTATGGGAATTGAAATTTAAAAATGATCAATGCGGCACACAGCAAGTCTCTCCTTTCAGGAACAACCCGTGTAGGCTTTAAGTGAAGGGACCCTACTAGGGACTTATGACCTCGAACACCAGAATCAATATATGGAGAGTCTTGATCGAAAGAGATGATAGTTAACATACTCACATGGCCCGGGAGCCAACATGATGAAGTTTCTGGAGTCACCTGGTAGTCACCTGCTACCCGTGTGCAAGCAAGTTACTATACTAAAGAAGTTAGGACACAGCAATGCAAGATCTACCTGGTAACAAAAACAAGGCAGGAGGACAACCGATGCGGGCCGTTCCACCTACCTCATGAGTCTGAGTTGTATTATACCTATGTACTATTCCGCCTTCTGGCCAGAGTGTAGGATAGGGATGTACTACTTTGGTATGTAAGGCCCCACTGAGGGAGCTGGATGGATAAGCGAAATCCTAAGGGAATGGATCGGTGAAAATGGGAACCCCATACCAGGGGAGTAAAATGGCTAATAACCATGCGAAAATCTACTATTAGCCTAGGTCTGGCATGTTGGGAGAAGGCATCCAGCCTGAAAACTGGTCGTGCATAATTGCGTATCGGTGAAACGCCACTTAGTATGTAGACTGAGAGTATCAGAGCTAAAGTATTACTAGTTTGTCTGAGGAGACCTCAATAGTCGAAACTATGCAGGCGTAGTAACAACCATCTTGTTACCATCACCTAACACCCATGATGCCTACATGAAAGAACCAAGAAAGTCTTATCCGCACCAATTGCATGGAATTAGACGCACAAAAACCAAAACGATACAACTGTCCAGAGGGGATCGCTTACCTCCACATATACGATAAGTGATACCAAGTTAAAGTCTTGTTCGACTCAGGATCCAACATGTTCCTTATCAATAAGGACCTAGTAGAAGACCTTCACATTCCTAGTATTGAACGTAGCAATGCAGTTGATATCTTATGCTTTGATGGATTATCAGCCACCTCAGGAGGGAAGTGTTACACACTCCCTATAAGATTGGAAATAGGGAGAAACCGACACATCTCTGCAGTATCGTGTGACGTAGCTACAGCAGGTCACTATGGAATGATAATTTCATTTGGTTGGTGGCATCGTGAACACCCAGAGTCTCATATAAAAGATGCAGAAAATTGTACTATCTGCGCAAAATGTTGTGAAAACTAGGAGGAAGAAGATGAAGGAATAGCAGATATGTTTGTATATGACAAACCCGTAACTTGGGATCCCAAAGCATGCTGCATCGGAAGAATAGGAGCTATCAAAAATACGGTGGAACTCGAATCGTTACCAAAAGAATACTGGCATTACAAACATTTCTTTGAAGCCCAGACGGTAGAAAAACTAGCCCCAAGACTAACATTTGATCTTGAAATCAAGTTGATTCCAGGATCAACTACCCCTTAGGCGCCGATATATCCACTATCCGAAAAATAGCTTAAGGCTTTACGGGAATACTTGGAAACAATGATTAAGCATGGAAAGATTACGCGAAGTCAATCTCCTGCACGTGCACCTATATTATTCGTACCCAAACCTGATGGAAGGCTACACTTGGTTGTGAATTACGGGAATTTAAACAAGATTACTCTCCTCAACAAATATCGCTTTCCACAAATGTCTGAACTCCGAGATCCCGTAGCGAGTGCCAAGATCTTTACCAAGTCCGACCTTAAAGGTGCTTACCACTTGATTAAGATTAAAGAAGGAGATGAATGGACGACAGCTTTCCGCATGAGATATGGGCACTACGAATATAAGGTTACGCCATTTGGATTGGTGCATGCTGTAGTGATGATTTAAGATAGGATAAATCAAGTCCTTAAAGAATACTTGGATGTTGGGGTCGTGAATTATTTTGATGACATTCTCATCTACTCCAAAGAAGAAAAGGAATACATCGAGCCTGTCAAGAAGGTTTTACAAAGCCTGTCCGATTTTCAATTAGGGATGTCGCTAAAAAAGGCCACCATCTATCCCACTGAGGTAGAATTCCTTGGCTATATGGTAGCGGTTGATGGGGTGTCTCTGAGCACCCACAAGGTAGAATCCATAATGGTTTGGAAAGTACCAAAATTGGTTAAACAAGTACAAGTTTTTATTTAATTCGCTAACTTCTACTGACAATTTATAAAAAACTTCTCGGCTATTTGCAAACCCATGACCAAGACATTACAAGGAAATCTAAAAAATTTGAAATGGGGACTAGAACCAGATATGGCATTCGAACAATTAAAAAACCGATTCACCACAGCCCCTATACTCCACCACCTCGTCCCAGAAAGAGAAACGGTGGCAGAAACCCACGCTAGCGATTTCACACTCAGTTGTGTGCTTTCTCAATACTGGGAAAAAAGGTTACATCCAGTAGCTTTCCATTCCAGAAAACTGAACTCAACGGAGCGCAATTATGAGATTCACGATAAAAAACTTCTCGCAATCCTCGAAGCATTTAAGGAATAGAGAAACTACTGGATTGAAACAGAAAAACGAATTACAGTCTTTAACGACTATTAGAACCTTCAATACTTCCGCACCTCAAAAGTCTGGAGTGGCCGTCAAATTTGATGGGATCTGTAGCTCAGGGAATACAATTTTCGGATTGTATACAGACCAGGCACAAAGGGTGGAAAGCCTGATACATTAAGCAGACGGCTGTAGTACCATCCTGAGGCGGCACCTACGTATCGCGCATAAAAGGTTTTGAAAGCAGAAGGTTTCTTGGTATCCTTGGTTGCTTGAGTAGGTGATACAGGAAAAGACTAGGATGGAGATAAGGATTTAGATTTGGAACCTCAAAGACATGAAAAAGAACCGGTTATTAGGTGCAAGAGATTGAGCAAAAAGGGATATTTACCAACTGAAGGCGCAAGAATGGTGGCAGGACATGACCTGTGCACTATTGAAGGTGACATTATCCCGAAATATAGACAAGCATTAATAAAAGTAGGTATAGCGGTAGCGCAACGTGAAGGAACTTGCGGAAGAGATGCTCTAAGAAGTGGATTAGGGGTCCAAAGCCGAATCTCCACCGGCGCCGAGGTAATTGATAATGATTACATCTGTGAACTCAAGGTCGTACTATTCAACCATAAAAATGAGAACTGCCTGATAAGAATAGGCGATCGCATAGCTCAGCTGGTGGTAGAAAAAGTCAACACCTCAGATATGATAGAAGCAGATGATGGGGAAGATAGGAAATGAGGGACCACGGGATTGGGAAGCACCGATATAGAAACAAGATCCCTGTTCATTAAAGAACAGGAACCTAGCATCGGTTACCAGCAGGCATCAGCCAAAGACAATGAACACTGGTACGACATTTTAGAAGTACCAGAAAAGGTTCTAATGTCAACAGAGATAATCCTGCAAAAACGTATGAAGCAATTCAACCCTGAATTCTTAAGAGAGATACAGGAAGCTATCTGGACAGATGCAGTTTGGAGGAAACGGAGGGAAGAACTCATTAGGTGACTAGACGAAGGAAAGGATTTTCCCAAGGACTAGACCTTGACCGACGATCTACTATGTTATAAGCAAAGACTATTTGTACCAAATAGTCAGGCACTAGATACCAAGATCGCAGAAGGATATCACGATGCAAAGGTTGCAGGACATTTCGGAATAGAAAAAACCTTTAAAATAATCACGAGAAACCACTCTTAGAAAGGGCTTGGAGAATATGTCAACGATTAAGTACGATCCTGCAATGAATGCCAACATAATAAATTACCTAGACACGCCAAGTACAAATTACTGCAACTATTGTAAATACCCTATGCAGTATGGGTATGTATCTCAGTGGACATTATTACTCGACTACTGGAGTCGCAAGAGTGCACACAGATAATGGTGGTAGTTGATGGATTTGCAAAGATGGCACACTTTATCGGACTTCAGACCTGGGCTACGGGCGGGGATGTCGCAAACGCATTCCCAAAAGAAGGGTGAAGACTGCAGGGTCTACCAACCCAAATCGTCTTAGATATAGACTCATAGTTTGCAGGAGAACCTTTGGAATCCCTTTGCAAAGCGCTCGAAATTAAGCGAAGAATGTCCACAGCATGCCACCCTCAGACTGACAGACAAACCGAACGTACCAACCAAGTGCTGAAAGGATACCTCTGGAGTTTTGTCAACTATGATCAGGATGACAGGTATCAGCTATTACCTCTAGCTGAACAGGCCTATAACAACTTCGCAACCAAAGCTCACGGGATGTTTCCATTTTATGCGAACTACAGTTTCCATCCACTGACATAGTGAATGAAGGAGCGCGAAGCTTAAAATCCAGGCGCACCACTTTATGCGAACAGGATTAAGACAATACATGAACAAGCAAGAGTGTCACTAGATAAGACATAGAAAGGAATGTCAAAATATTATGACTGAAAAGCTGGACAACGGGCAGACTACGAGATTGGGGACAAAGTAATGTTAAATGCAAAGCACATTCGAACCTGAGGGAAAACAAAGAAGCTAAGTCCAAAGCTATACGGTCCTTTGCAAATCAGGGAAAAATGCAGATCACAAGCCTTCAAGCTCAACATGTCCGATCGCGGGAAGATTCACTGCCTCTTCCATGTCGCACTATTAGAACCCTACCATGAGTCAGTTCATGCCAATAGTCAACCACCCCCTAGTGAACGGGAGGACATTGACGCTGATCCACAATAGGAGGTTGAAAAACTGGTAGGAATCGAGATTTGTTCTGACAGGAAACGAGTACGCGGTTACTATTATGACAAGCAGGAACTTTGGTACTTCATTAAATGGCAAGGGTGTTCAGAAGATGAGAATACATGGGAGCCTGCTACCGGTATGGAAAACGCGGAGAAAGTTGTGGAGAATTTTCATAATGAAAATCAGGACTTGCCAGGAAGGGCAGAAGTAAGATAGTGAGGAAAAGGTTTTCCTACAGTGGCCAAGTAAATGTGGGAGGTTTTTTACCCTGACCACAGGGAGTCTTAATATGTAATTAAAAGAAATTATAAAAGGTATTCGAGGCGAAGCATTGTAGGAGGGAGCTCATGTTAGGCATATGGGAAAATCCGTGACATGTACACAGACCCAGAGTAGGGCAACAGCGCACAGACCCTTGATTTACCGGGGTGCCAACACTCTCCCTGCGGCCCCCTTATGGGGATCCCACCTCATTAGCGAGATTTCGCAAGTGGCGTCCCATTACTAAAATGTCACATCAATGAAGTACACTTCATAACACCATATACGTCGCCGCTCTCCATCAAACCACATGCTGTTGGCAGGATATACGAGAGGGGACCTTTGCTGGCATCTGAGAATTAGAAGGGAAGATATCTGTTAGAGGCACATTGAGATAGTTGGCTTCAAAGTTAGACTTCCTAAACTATGGGTTGAAGAGAATGGGACGTTTCCGACGAAATACTCCACGAGGATGTCCCAGTAGCAGAAGCTATTAGGGGTGTACCGAATCTACCCATATCCTTCTGAGATCAGCTGTATGTTGGTTGGTCCTAGTAATACGACCCCTCTACGGAGGCCGGCAGACCAAGGGGAAGTTTGCTTAGAATGGGAGACCGGGATATGTGGGAGCCCCTACAGACGTTGACAGATCGGGGTCGCACGTATGATAGGCACTAGGCAGCCAGGCATGAACTTGATCACTTCGGGACCGAAGAGGCACCTGGAATGATAGTCAACGAAACTAAAGCAATATAATAGTCTATACGGACAGCTTTGTTAGAGGCTACTGTTTAAAATAACGTATACCGCAGTCATCTTAACAGAGGAATGCCACCCTGTGACCGCGAAAGGTTTTGATAAGTTTCCAGGTCAAACGGTGATCACACTTATAAGATTCTAAATGTTTGCATATTAAAACAGGATTGTGCTTCACGGGAATAGTAGTTAGAAGTAGTCCGCACACATACAGACATGGGAAATAAACATCGAAATGTGTTAGGCGGACGCCAAACTCAAGTATATAACGGAGGAACGTAGGCCAGAAATCTTGCATTGGAGAATCTGTCGACGAAGGCTTGTCTCGATAAAGTAAAGTAAGGTAAACATTTAAAGTGTGACACAATATTATATTGATAAGATCTCTTCTCAGTTGCTTGATGATGTCTGTAAAGCTCGGGAGGCACTGCGATATTTATATCCCGCGTCTGAGTGTTCGTGGACTACATCTAAATACTATGCCTCCCGAGTACCACTCTGGTTTTAATACGCAAATGTCCAGAATCTTATAAGTGCGAACTCAGTTTGACCCTGAAACTTATCACACCCTTTCGCAGACACGGAATAGTATTCCTCCATTGAGATGACTGCGCTATTTGTAATACCAAACAGCGGTCTCTAACTTAGATGTCCGGATAGACTATTATATTACTTTACTCTTATTGACTATCGTTCTAGTAGTCTCTTCAGGCAGAAAGTGATCAAGTTCATAGCGGTTCTTCTAGTGCCAATCGCAAGTCCGCGCCAAATGTGTCAATGTCTTAAGGGTCACCGACTTATCCAGGTCTTCCTTTCTGAGTGTGCTTCCCCTTGGTCTGCCGGCCTCCATAGAACGGTCCTATTACTAGGACCAACCAACCTACAGCTGATCTCAGAATGGGATGGGTGGATTCGGTGTGCCTTTCATGGCTTCTACTACTAGGATATCCTCTTCGCATATTTCGTCGAAAACGTCGCGTCACTTTAGGCCCATAGTTATGACGCTTAACCTTGAAGCCTACTATCTCAATGCGTCTCCCACAGACTTGCTCCGTTCCACTTCCTAGACGTCGCCCAAGGTCCCCTCTCATATAACCTGCGAACAGCATGCGGTCGGACGGACGGCGGCGACGTATATGGTGTTATGAAGTGGGCTTCATTGCTTTGTCATTTTAGTTATGGGACGCCACTTGCGAAATCTTGCTACTGACGTGCGGGCCCCATCAAGGGGCCGGAGGCGGGTGTTGGCTTCGGTAAATTGAGGGTCTGTGCACTGTTACCCTACCATGGGTCTGTGCACATGTCTCGGATTTCCATATGCCTAACATGAGCTCTCTCCTACCAGGCTTCGCCTTGAATGCCTTTATAACTTTTTATAATTTTCTTCTAAATACATTTTAAGACTCAGTGTAGTCAGGGTAAAAACCTTCCGCGTTTACTTGGCCACGGTAGGAAAACCTTTTCCCCACAATCTTTCTTCTCCCCTTTTCATTATGAAAGTTCTCCGCAACTTCCTCCCCGTTTTCCATACTGGCGGTGGGCTCCCAGGTGTTCTCATCTTCTGAACACCCTGGCCACTTAACGAAGTACCACAGTTCCCACTTCTCCTGATAGCAGCCACACACTCGTTTCTTGTAAGAATGAATCTCGCTTTTTACTATTTTCTCAACCTCCCATTGCAGATCACCACCAATGTCCTCCGGTTTTCTAGAGGGCTGCTGACGATTATCAAGAACTAATTCGGGATAGGGTTCCAATAGTGCGACATAGCATATGGGGTGAATGTTCCATCCATCGGATATGTTGAGCATGAAGGCTCGTGATCTCCGGTTTTCCATGATTTGAAAAGGACCATATAGCTTGGGACTTAGCTTCTTTGATTTCCCTCGGGTTTGAACCTCTTTTGCATTCAACATTACTTTATCTCTGATCTTGAAGTCCGGCTGTTGTCGAGCTTTCCAGCCCTAATATTTTGACATTCCTTTCTGTGTCTTTTCGAGAGACCCTCTTGCTTGTTTATGTGTTGTTTTAATCCAGTTTGCATAAAGCATTACTTGTGGATTTTGAGCTTGGCGCTCCTTCATCCACTCTGTATATGGATGGAACCCATTGTTCATATAGAATGGCGACATCCCATGAGCGTTGGTTGCGTAGTTGTTATAGGCAGGTTCCGCTAGCAGTAATAGCTGATACCAGTCATCCTGATCATAGTTGAGAAAACTTCGCAGGTATCCTTCCAGCACTTGGTTGGTACGTTCAGTTTGTCCATCAGTGTGAGGGTGATGTGCGATTGACATTTTTCGCTTAATTTCTAGCGCTTTGCAAAGTGATTCCCCAAGTTCTCCTGCAAACTGTGAGTCCATATCCGTGACGATTTCTGTTGGTAGGCCGCGCAGCCTCCATACTTCTTTCAGGTATGCACTTGCGACATCTTTGGCCATGGCTGATGTTTGTAGTCTGATGAAATGTGCCATCTACGTGAACTGATCGACTACTACCATTATTTGAGTGCATCCTTGCGCCTCGGGTAGCTGTGTGATGAGGTCCACTGAGATGGACGCCCATACTGCGTAGCGTATTTGCAGTGGCTGCAATAGTCCGTACTTAGCGTGTCTAGGCGATTTGTTATGTTGGCATTCATCGCAGGATCATACGTAGTCGTTGACCCATACCGCAATTCCTTTTCCGTAGAAGTCTCTCAAGATTATTTCCCAAGTCCTTTCTTGTCCAAAAGGTCCTGCAACCTTTGGATCATGACATACTTCTGCAATCTTAGTATATAGTGGTTGACTATCTAGTACAAATAGTCGTTGCTTATAATATAGGAGATCGTCAGTTAAGGTCCAGTCTTCGGGAAAATCCTTTCCTTCATCTTGTAACCTAATGAGTTCTTCCCTCCGCTGCCTGTAACCCACATCTGTCCCCATAGCTGCCTGTATTTCGCTTAAGAATACAGGATTGAACTGCTTCATACCCTTTTGCGGGATTATCGCATTTGATATTAGAACTTTCTCTGATACTTCTGAAACGTCATACTAACGCTCGTTCTCTTTAGACGATGCCTGTAAGTCCCTGATACTAGGTTCCTGTTCCTTGACGATCAAAGATCTTGTTGCTATATTGGTGCTTTCAAATCCAACCGCTCCTCGTTCCGTATCTTTCAAGTGGTCTACTTCCATCATGTCTGTGTTGTTGACCTTTTCTACCACTGGCTGAGCTATACGATCGCCCATTTTTCTTTGGCACTCCATATCCTTACGGTTGAAAAGTACGACTTTGAGTTCGCCGGTGCAATCGGCATCCATTACTCCTGCGCTGGTAGAGTTTCCGCTGCCGACCGCTAATCCACTTCTTGGGGCAACTCTTCCGCAAGTTGCTTTGAGTAGCCCCACAGCTATACCCGCCCTTCTTAATGCTTGTGCATATTTCTGCACAATGTCATCCTCTATGGTGTACAGGTCATGTGATGCCGCCTCTCTTGAGCCCTTTGTTGGCCAGTATGCCTATTTGCTCAATCTTTTGACCCTAATCACGGGTTCTTTTCCACCTCTTTGAGGTTCCAAATCTAAATCTTTATCTCCCTCCCAGTTTTCTCCTTCATCGCCTACCCTCGGTACTAGCGACACTAAGAAACTTTCTTCTTGCAAACTTTTTTCTTCGCGATGCATAGCTATCTCCTCCGGACAGTACTCGGGCCGTCGGCTTAACCCATCAGGCTTTCTGCCTTTCATACCTGGTTAGTATACAATGCGAAAATTGTATTCTACCAACTTCTGAGCCCATCGAATCTGGCGGCCACTCCAGAGTTTTAAGGCGAGGAAGTATTGTAGGTTCTGATGGTCTGTAAAGACTGTTATCGATTTTTGCGTTCCGATCAAATAGTGTCTCCATTCCTTAGACGCTGCGTGGATTGCGAGAAGCTCCTTATTATGAATCTTATAATTGCGCTCCGCTCAATTTAATTTTCTGGAATGGAAAGCTACTGGGTATAACCTTTTCTCCTAGTATTGAGAAAGGACACAACGGAATGTAAAATCGCTAGCGCTGGTTTCTACCACTGTTTCTCTTTCTGGGAAAAAGTGGTAGAGTATGGGTGCCATAGTAAATCAGTGCTTTAGTTCTTCGGAAGCAGTATTCTGTTCAACTCCCCATTTGAAATTCTTAGGGTTTGTTTTTAATGTCTTGCTTATGGGTTTGCAAATAGCTGAGAAGTTTTTTATAGAACGTCGGTAGAATTTAGCAAACCCCATGAATACTTGTACTTCTCTAACTCACTTAGGTGCTTTCCAGACCATTATGGATGCTACCTGCCGGGTGCTCATAGACACCGTATCGACCGCCACTATATAGCTAAGGAATTCTACCTCCTGGCATAGAAAGTCGATTTTTTTAGCGATACCGCTAATTGAAGGTCTGATAGACTTTGTAAAACTCTTTTAACAGCTTCAATATGTTCCTTCTCACTTTTTGAATAAATGAGAATATCATCCAGGTAACATACGACCCCAACGTCAAGGTATTTCTGAAGAACGTGGTTCATCATATCTTGGATGGTTGCCGTAGCGTTGACCAACCTAAAAGGCATGACCTTAGATTCATAATGTCCGTATCTTGTACGGAACACCGTTTTCCATTCATCTCCTTGTTTTATCCTAATCAAGTGGTAGCCGTCCTTAAGGTCTAACTTGGTGAAGATCTTTGCGCTGGCTACTCTATCTCTGAGTTCGGATATTAGTGGAAGGAGATGTTTGTTGAGGATCGTAATCTTATTTAAATTTCGATAATCTACAACTAGACGTAGTCTGCCATCTGGCTTAGGTACTAATAATATTAGTGCTACTGCTGGTGATTGACTCCGCGTGATTTTTCCTTGTTTGATCATCGTTTCCAAGTATTCCCGTAATGCCTTCAGCTATTTTTCAGATAGTGGATATATTGGCCCCCCGAGAGGAGTTGATCCTGGAATCAACTTAATTTTGTGATCGAATGTTCCTCTAGATGCTAATTCTTCTGCCGTCTGGACTTCAAACAAATGTTGGTAATTCTGGTATTCTTGAGGCAATGATTCGAGTGCCAGCGTATTTTCGATGGCTCCGATTTTCCCGATGAGACAGGCATTAGGACCCCATGCGACGGATTTGTCATACTAGAACCTATCCGCTATTCCTTGAACTTCCCCCACCAAGCTTTCGTAAGGTTTTGCGGAGAAAGTCCCATTTCGTGCATCTTCTATATGAGACACTGGGTGTTCACGATGCCAACAACTAAACGGAATTATCATTCCATAGTGACCTGCCTTAGCCACTTCACATGACACTACAGATATGTGTCGGTTTTTTCCTATTTCCAATTTAATAAAGAGAGTCTAACACTTCCTTCCTGAGGCTGCTGACGATCCGTCAAAGCCTAAGATATCAACTGCATTACTGCGTTCCACTGTAGGAATGCGAAGGTCTTGAAGAAGGTCCTTGTGGATAAGGAACACGTTGGATCCCGAGTCTAACAAGACTTTAACTTTTTATCGCTTGTCGTGTATATGGAGGTAAGCGAAGCCCTCCGCAAAGTTGTATTGTTTTGGTTTTGGACCTTCTAACTCCATGCGCTTAGCACGGATGAGATTTTCTTGGTTGTTTCATTTAGGCATCACTGGTATTGGGTGAAGGTAACAAGATGTTAGTTACTACGCCCGCGGAGTTTCAACCATTGAGGTCTCCGCAGACAAACTAGTAACTCTTTAGCTCTAACAATCTGGGTCTACATACTACGCAGCGTTTCCCCGATACATTAATGCACACGACCAGTTTTTAGGCTGCATGCCTTCTCCCGTCATACCAGACCTAGGCTCATAGTAGATTTTCAGGCGGTTATTAGCCATTTTACTCCCCTTTTGTTGGGTTCCTGTATTCACCGAATCCTTTCCCTTAGGATATTGGTTATCCGTCCAGCTCCCTCAGAGGGGCCTTGCGCACCAAAGCGGTACATCCCTATCTCACAATCTGGCCAGAAGGCAAGATAGTACGTACGTATAATACAACTCTGACTCGTGTGGTATGTGGAACGGCCTGCATCGGTTGTCCTCCTCACCTGTCTTGTTATCAGGTAGATCTTGCATTGCTTTGTCCCAACTTCTTCTGTACAGTAACTTGCTTGCACACGGGTAGCAGGCAACCACAAGGTAACTCGAGGAACTTCATACTGTTGAAGCCCGGGCCGTGTGGGTATGTTAACTCTTCTCTCCTTCGATCGAGAGACTCCATAAATTGATTCTTGATTTTGAGCTCGCCAGTCACTTGTGGGGTCCCTTCACTTAGAGCCTACTTGCGTTGATCCTAAAACGAGATACTCGCTTCGCGCCGCTTTGATCATTTTGCATTTCGATTCCAGTAGTTGCACATGGAATACACGATTCCCGTCGTGGTCGGTACCCAATACACCACAGCCAATGGGGGTTCTGGTTTCTATTCTAGCTCCATTAGGACACTGAATACCCAATCGACGTCGCTTACAAGTTCGCAGATTTTGTTAACTCGTACTGTGTTATGGACGGCCATGACTTTGCGAGCTAATTTAGGATTTACAATAGCCCATCTTGCTCGCCGAATTCCCATCTTTATCGGTCTTGAGCTGACTGTTGCCGCCAATATATGGGCATCTCGCCAACACAATTCATATGTGTGGTTTTTCTTCCCACAATGTGTACAATCTCTGCCTCGCCTGCGAGTGTCTATCACACTCTACGGGATACCGGTATGTGCCCAGCCGCAGTTTATTTGCGTGGTCTTTGCCGCACCTCACAACTTCTTTCGCAGCCTTTCCGGTTCTTCGCCATTTTTCGTTTCCATGGTGGGGCTCCACCTCCCTTGACATAAGGTTTCGTTTCCCTTTATCGCTTTGATTCAGAGTCCCGTTGGTCTTCTCTTTTGACCTCTTCGGCTATTTTAGCCTTGGACGGTTGGTCTTGTCCAATTTCCTTTCTGGCTAGCAGTGCTTCTTCTGACCATATGCATAGCCTTAGTGCCTCTTCCCATTCTTGATCCATCATATATTGCAGGGCCGACAACCTGCAGACAATTTGTTCAGGAAGTTTATCTACGACTTCCTGTCTCCAGGACTCCGCGGTCATGCATACAGGAATGTTATAGTTGTGAATCACTGTCAGATGGCGCTCAATACTGCCGTCGTACGTGCCTAGTTTCACTGCATGAAGGGCTAGTCATTCGACTTCTACTGGGTGAATTGCTTGATCATATGATGTTCGAAGCGGGTCCATGTCACCAGCTCTAGCTGCCTGGTTTCTCCTTGAAGTCTATGCACAGCTTGTCAGTACCATATGCTATAAGCAAGGACTATCTCTCCTCTTGTACGGCTCAGCACATATATGACACGTTCGCGGACGTCATCCCCGATTCCCGGGTTTCTTTCAACATAGTCCGTGCATTGCAAAATCCACACCTGTATATCTTGTGCGGGTTTAGACTCAAAGAATGGGGGTAGCTCTGATGGTCACTTAATATTTAGCGCCATCCCATTGGCAAGTGTTTCTGCCATACCATACTGTTCTGGTGTCTGTCCCTGCCCACGTCAGCTAGGACTTCCTCTCCGTCTTCCTCTCTCATCATTATCATCGTCATCGTTACTAGGATCCCCGGAGTTATCTCCTTGGGCACCTGAGGGGGATGCATCAGCAGCTTCCCTGCCATTTCCCTTTTTCCTGCGTGTAGGTGGAGCGTAGTACTCCTTGTCGTCCGCTTCTGGGACTGCGGGTAAGGGTGCGGGTCCTGCAGCTACGGGACTTGGTGCGGCAGCCAATATTCTGTTTATGGACTGTGTCAATACCTTCAGGGTATTGTTAGTCTCGTTATTTTGCTGTTGTGGCTGGTCCTGAGATTGGCGAATTTCCCCCTGGTGGGTAGTCTGATCTAAATGCATCTGTCCTAGGGTATGGTTGAACTCCCTTTCACGCGTAGTGCATTGGGCACGGAATTCTACGAATTCCGCCAGTAGACTGAGGACAATTTGTTCCAAAGTCTGATCTCGGGCCAATGCCGCTTGGCTTTCTTCCTCAAGGGTTCCATGTAACCTCGTGGTTACCTCTTCATGTTCCTGTTGACGCTTATCTTGAGCGTCTATTTTCCTTGCCACTTCCCGCAACATTTCCTCTTGCATAGCATTAACCTGGCTTTCCACACCTGCCAGCTGCATCAACAAGATTGCAATATCGTTATCGTGGACATCTTGTTCTTCAGATATTTGCTGTTTAACCTTAATTAGCTTTAAGGTATTGACTTGGGTAGCCCCATTCAAATGTTTGAAGGAGATGTTGGGGTGGTCGAGCGAGGTATCTATATCCTGCCTTATTTGACCCAAGGTTATCCCAACACGGGAAGCCAACCTTGCTAAGTTTGCGGCATGGTCTCCTCCTAGTTTATGCGTGGAGGCCCTTGATATCCAATGTATACTTGCGACATGTGAGGATCGGTGAGAGGGTCTATTTCCTCTCTGAAATGTGGGTTAATGAGGTGTCAATGGGGAGGGACTCCATATGGCCGAATCATCGGTCTTATCCATCGTATCAGGTCTGGTATCCATTCGTGCTCCTGCCGTTATTCTTTATCTCGGGTCTTGAGGTATTTCAGCCATTGTGATTCTTTCCAGATAGGCTAGCCATTCTACTAGACCCAGATGAGTGATTACTGGTACTTCGTACCAGAGCTCTTGATATCCTTTGAAGGGTTTAAGGAATCGTATGTAAGTTATGGAACGCCTGAGATATTCTAAAGGTGTAGGTATAAAAGGGTTCAGCGGGTCCGATTCTGGACTCAAGACTTGAATCTCCTTTTTCGAAGTTCAAAATGTACTTGTAGTACATATAAGGAATTCTTAGGCCCAGGCCGAGGGCATGTCTGGCCCCCAGATGAGTGTCCTTGATTTTTCCTTTTCCTTCTCTTCCGTCATCAATGAGCACTGGGTGCTCCAGTCGACCAAGTTTTCTGACTCAGCCAAATTCCACTAAAAATCTGAACCGTGCCAAGTGCGATATAAGCTCTTGAATTGGTCCCTGGTTGGGATTCCGAAAGGTACTATGAACCAGGAGGGTTCTTGCGTATATTGTTCTTCGATTGCGAACTGCTCGGTCGCGAATATTTCTTGGAAAGAATTAATATAGATGGAACAATGAGGTGCTTCAAAAATGTAATCGAAGTCTCAGGTGAGGGTGGAGTTTGAAGAGAACTCATAGTTCATATAGGGAGCCTTGGTAACAGGAGAACTATCAATATACTGTTAGGCAGACGCTAAACTCAAGTATATAACTGAGGGATGTAGGCCCTAAACCTTGGATTGGAGAATCTGTCGAGGAAGGCGCGTCTCGATAAAGTAAGTTAAAGTAAAGATTTAAATTGAGAAACAATATTATATTGATAAGATCTCTTCTCCATTGCTTGATGATGTCTGTAAAGCTGGGGAGGAACTTTGATATTTATATTCCGCGCCTGAGTGTTGGCTGACTACTTCTAACTACTATTCCTGCGAAGTACCACTCTGGTTTTAATACGCAGACGTCCAGAATCTTACAAGTGCGAACACCATTGGACCCTGAAACTTATCACACCCTTTCGCAGACACGGAATAGTATTCCTCCGCTGAGTTGACTGCGCTATTTGTAATACCAAACAGTCGTCACTAACTTAGATGTCCGCATAGGCTATTATATTACTTTAGTCTTACTGACTATCGTTCCAGTAGTCTCTTTGGTCATGAAGTGATCAAGTTCAAACCAGTTCCCCTAGTACCAATGGCAAGTCCGCGCCTAACGTGTCAATGACTTAAGGGTCTCCGACTTATCTAGGTCTTCCTTTCTAAGCATGCTTCCCCTTGGTCGGCCGGCCTCCGTAGAGGGGTCCTATTACTAGGACCAACCAACCTACAGCTGATCTCAGCAGGGTATGGGTTGATTCGGTATAGCTTTAGTAGCTTCTACTACTAGGATATGCTCTTAGAGTATTTCATCGAAAACGTCCCGTCACTTTCGGCCCATAGTTAGGAAGCCCAGCTTTGAAGCCTACTATCTCTATGCGCCTCCACCAGATTTCCACGGTTCCACTTCCCAGACGTCGCCCAAGGTCTCCTCTCATATATCCTGCGAACAGCATGCGGTCGGATGGATGGCGGCAACGTATATGGCGTGATGAAGTAGGCTCCATTAATATGTCATTTTAATTATGGGACGCAACTCACGAAATCTCGCTAATGACATGTGGGCCCCCTAAGGTGCATGCAGCGCGGTGTTGGCTTCGGTAAATTCATGGTCTGTACGCAGTTACCCTACCGTGGGTCTGTGCACATGTCGCGGATTTCCATATGCCTAACAAAATGCCTCCTGCGCTTTTACAGACATCATCAAGCAATGGAGTAGAGGTCTTATCAATATAAAATTGTTTATGGTATAAATCTTCACCTTTTCTATTTTATCGAGACCAGCCTTCCTTGACGGATTGTCCTAACAAAGATTTTGGCCTACATACCTCAGTGATATACTTGAGTTTGGCGTCCGCCTAAAAGTTCCCGGAAAATTCCTTCTTTCTGTTAACAAAATTCGTAGTTAATCACAGATATAGGATGATGAATGAAACCCCCCCCCCTCCTCATGCGTCAGATGCCACGCACCACATGTACTGCTTCCCATGCTGACCACATAGATTCCGCAAACATTCCTTCCATCTCTTAACAAAATCTCTACCTAACCACACACTCTGCAGGATGACCTATTCCACTCCGGCCCCACAAGTCACACGCGGAATGCCTGCTTAGCCCACCATACTGATGCCACAAGTTCCTAATCCTGCTGCCCTTTTAGCAAACATTATGTGCCTAACACCAAAGTTAATCACATATATAGGGGGATATAATCACTATTGACACTGGAAGATCACATCGGCCAACCTGTCTCCACTCCAGGGATTGGCAGCCATCCGAACAGTAATGGATGAGATCTCGCAAAGAGGTTCTCCTTGAGAACCTCCTAGATGGTAGATTACCTCCAAACTTTGAGGCCACAGCAATCCCAGGAACCTCCAGATAGCAGACCGGGTGCCATTGTCGGCAAGATGCTGCAGAAGATACTCCACCTACCTTTTTGTCGGTGGGTAGCGCCGACACAGCAACCACCACCCCCACATAAACCGCAGCTCTCCTCCTGGCAGTCGCAACCACGCCTATTGCTTCCATCCCACCCTCTCCTTTGACCCGCGATGGTGCCTCCCCCAATACTGAGACAATTCTGTCTCTAGCAACCTCAACTTCGCGGGTTCTTTGGTCTCTGGAGAACACTAGTGCTGTGACCCTCCCACTACTCCCGTAGACCCTGGGTGCCGCAATTTCTCTCAGGTCTTCCTTGAATACTGGCACTGCGATTGTCCCGCTGTCTCTTCAGAACCTGGCTACTACGCTTGTTGCTCCATTTTCTCCACACAAGAATGTGCCACTACATTGTACAACTTCACCATGCCCCCATCGCAGCAATAGACGTCGCAATCCTAAAAACCAATTTTAGCGTGGCTGGCTTTTCATGTTTCACTTTTCTTTTCTTTCCTTCATTTTTTGTTTTCGAGTGCAGGGCATTTTGGGGGACAATTGGGCAAAATCTTCATGTGTCATAGCTTAGCTAGCATTGAATAGTATTAATACGATTTGACGCCCTCTCATTGGCTTTCTGTATTTGTACTCGTAGCTAGTTCGACAACTCGTTCCCAGTACTGTACTCACATATCTTTGCCCAGAATACTTCTGCCACCCAATCTTTTGCTTAAGCCCTCACCAAATACTCAGGTCACAGACATATTCTTGGCAAAGACGAACTAGTACTCAAGCACTCGCACATATGATAACTGTAGGCCCTCTTACATTAGAATCTTGAGTCTTACGTATCAAGTGCATCTTACATTTCTGGTCTTTGACTTGGCTGGTAGTGGGCGCCCATCTGTGTCGCTTCACTAGGTGCCATTCCTTGAATATAGCTTTTATCCATTTACGAGTGCTGAATCGGCATCTGGAGATTCGGCTGAGGGCACCTATTCCGTTTTCGGTGTCGGGCATGTCGGAAGAGAAATTGTGTCGCTAACCCACTTCGATTGTAACAAGACTTTTCTAAGACATCTCTTTTGGCAAAACCTGTATCTCCCATAACTCAGAGATGGTCAGTTGTAAGAGTCTTGAGCCCCAAATGCTTGAGAACATATATCAGTACCCATAGATGGCAGACATAATCATACTGTCACAGCCTCTCAGGAGATGTGGGAAACATAGGGGTAATGGCCTTTATTCTTTACCGAAAGTGGTAACTAGCAAAGCAAAGTCCGGAGGCTTGAACTGAGGCTATTGAAAAGCCTTCTTACGATATCGCAGCTACTGAAGTCTCCGAGATGTTTGGTGGATCTCAAACTAAAGATTCCCGATGTAAACTGAAGAAGGTAACTGTTCAACCAAGTATATTGAAAACTCTGTCTGTCGAAGTCTGCTTCTTCTAACATGAAGAATAGCAGTTCTTAAATCTACTTCTTAGGCTACCGAAAGCCTTATTCTCATAACATATAAGACGTCCAAAACAGTAGCCTTGAAACCAAACATAAAACAGATAAAGTATCAAACCGATACTCAAAACCAAACATAAAACATATAGAGTATCAAACCAATACTCAAAACCAAACAAAAAACATATAAAGTATGAAACCGATTCTCAAAGCCAAACGTAAAACATATAGAGTATTAAACTAAGACTCGAAACCAAACATAAAACATATAGAGTATCAAACCGATACTCGAAACCAAACATGAAACATATAGAGTATCAAACCCTATATTCTCAGGCTAGAGGCACACCACATTTCCTGCAACAAATTCAAAACAGAATTGGTATCAACCGATACAGGAAAATCCTAAACCAGTACCCTACACCGGTTACACCCTGAAAACCAAATAAAACCCTTATTTCAAAATATAATAAGAAGATCCCTAATCCTCGCTGTCATAAGCAGAATTAAAATAAGCATTCCAAAAACCCTTTATCAACTGGGGGTATATCAGAATAGCTTTCAAAGGCATCATTGGTATGAGAATAACACATAGGAATAAACACAGAAAAGACAGTAGGAAACTCATCTCCTGGCATGTTATCTGTCCACAATGGGTAAATCAATTTCATTGCATGTTCTAACTCTTCCACCAGTTCCCAACTGTTCTCGCTAGCTGGATACCGATTTTAATTAACCAGGAACTGTCCTTTGCCACATCGTTGCATGTACTCGAGGACTGCTTGAACTTCCCATTCCAGTTCTTTGTTGATAGGGATGTGTGCCGGCTTGGCAAATGCCCATCCTGGGAACTGAAAACTGTCCTTAGTGTGTTCTGGTTTGACTAGCGAAAAGTAAAATACTCCCTTCTTTCTTCGGTCCATCCGCGTATCCATGCTAATTGTGCAGTTCTGTGTATGTCCATGAAACTCATGCACTGTAAAAACACCTCGCCAACATTGTTGTAATTTCTGAGATCTGCCAGATTCTGTTGCAAATTGGTCTCCAAAAACCATAATCCTTTCCCCAATCGCGACAGGCTTGTATTGGTTGCACCTCTTAGTTGCCATTCAATTTGATTTTACTCTGGCTAACCGTAACGCTTAGTATGCCGCATTTCTGATCTAGTGGTGTCGATTGTAGTAGTCATCTGATGCAGTCACTGTTGTAGAGTTGATTTTATAGGTATCGAGTAGCTGGGATTCTCGTCCATACATTGCTTTGTATGGGGACATTCCTATAGTATCTGAGTGACCTGCATTGGAGTACACTGTCACTTCGGGGAGGGAGGTAAGCCAGTTGGTTTAGCGTACATTAACAACATTCCTTAATGGTGTTTTAAGTTCTCTGATCTTTCTTTCCGCTTGTCCATTGGTCTGGTGGTGGCCAGGCGTAGCCATAATGCGTGCAACTTCCATCGTCTTCAAAGTTTGTTTCCAAAACTGGGAGGTCAATCAGGGGTTAACATCAGTGACAATCGATGTAGGTACTCCATGCGGCGTAAAGATATGGTGCCGCAGTAGGTCAATTGTTGATATCGCAGTAGCATTTACTGATGTTGGTATCAGCCAGCTGAAACCAACCGCTCTATCCACTACCACCAATACTGAATCATGTCTTCTCAGCTTAGTGAACGGATCCATCAAATCCATAGCATAGCTCGAAAATATCTCAGAGGGAAAGAGGAGTGCAACGTTGTTGCTCATGGGTAATGTAGTCCTCTTCCAGTTCAGTTGACATATGTCATACTGCTGGACATAGTATTTGAAATCCTTCCTCATCTCCGGCCAGTAAATGTATTCCGTTGTATACCGCAGGTTTCGATCAGCGCTATGGTGTCCTTTATTGTGTATTTCCCCTATCATCAATTCTCTTAGCGTTTCTCCATTCACTCCATGAACTCTCAGAATGTATAGGCAATCTTCTGCTCCTCTCGTGACAGCATAAAGGAGACCGTTATGTAAACTGTAATGTTGCATCATTCCGTTTCGTGAGGTATGGTTGGAGTCCTTTGCTAGCTGGTAGATGGGGTCTCTCCTATATCCTTTGATCATCAGTTCCCTGCAAATGTTTTTCATATCATCCACTCCTGGGATAATATCCCTTTCATCCACCACTCTTTCTAATACCGTTACCTCCTCCTCTTGATCAGGAGTTTCATAAACTATGTAGGGTTGGCGTTTCTCATGAGGTAGGAAGGGCGGCTCCACTACCAGAACCTTGTTCAGGTATGCAAGAGGTCCTCTACAGAGGGGTTCTTTGTGGGGATGCTCTGGCGATTCGTAATCCTGATGTTTAGTAGTCTGAGAGCTGTGTCCTAACATATTTTCAATGTGCTCCTTGATGGCACAGATGTCGAGGCGGGGCCGTGATGAATGGATAGCTGTATCGCTGTCTTCATCGTTGGTGTCAGGGGGAGTTTCAATAACTGGAGGGCTGCTGTAGGAGGAGCCAATGTTGGTCTTTATCTCAGGTTTCAATTCCTCGTGGTCAGGGCAGCAGGGTATGTCGCAAAATGCCCAATGCATTGATGCCTGTACAAGTTCCTCCTCACTCCTACCACTAGTATAACTTCGATGATCTCTTCAATCATTTAGGGTTTTGGCATTTCTGCTATCGTTTGCATCTAGCTGTGCTTGTTCCAGGCTGCGGTCACTTCCACATTCTGAATGAGCACCAATGTGCTCAACAGTGAGGGCTGTAAATAGAGACATTTCGTCTTCGCAATGTAGGTTATTCGCAAGAAAGAAAGGATAAAATAGGGGAGGTAGTAGAGGAATCATCTTCTTGTGTAGGATTGTTTGCCGTATGTGGGTAATCATCAATGTCATCACAAAGGCGGGATAATGCATCTGCTAAACAGTTTTATTTTCCAGGTCTATAAACTATTTCAGTGTCGTATTTCCCAATGAACCCTCTCCATCGCAGTTGCTTTTCTTGTACGTGGTCTGCTCATCTTGATGTACCTCACAGGTAGATGATCTGTGACGATAGTAGACTTGCCCTCCTGCAAGTATGTGATGCAATGCCCTCAGTGCATCGACTATCGCTAGGGCTTCCTTGTCAGTCATGCCATAATTCATTTGGGCATTAGAGAATTTTCTGCTATGAAGTAAAGCTGGTCTAGCATTCGCATGGGTTTCTCCTTTTCCTACCCATGCTCCTACCCCTGTGTTGGATGCATCGGTTATTAGCTATATTAGAAGTGACGAATCATATTGTAATGGTTTCATAACCTCGTATTTTGAAACACTTCGCTTAACATTCTCCATGGCTTGGTCTTAGGTAGCAGTCCACACCAATTCCGGTGTTCCGCTGAGTTCCGTTAGGGGTGATGTAATGGTTGCAATGTATGGCAAAAACTGACTGATGTAGTTGCCCGTTCCTAGAAACTCCTGTAATTGTTTCTTGATTTGTGGCGTAGTCCATTCTTCAATCTTCGCTATCTTTTCCCGTGCTGCGAACGTCCTTCATCATGGATAACATGGCCTAACACTTCTATATTGATGGCGAAGAATTCCGCTTTGTTCTTGCTTGCATAGAATTGACCTCCCTTTAGTTTATCGCAAATCATAGATATGTGTTTCCAATGTTCGGACTCTGTATCGGAAAATATGAGTATATTGTCAATATATACCCTCATGAAATATCCTGAATAGTCCACAAATAGGTCAGACATTATGCGCCTGCAGGTTCCTGGAGCATTCATATCTCCTTATAGCATTTCTTTGCTAATGAAACATGCAAATGGTGTCTTAAAAGCGTTTTTGCTCACATTCTCTAGTTCCACTCTTGTTTGAAACTAGGCATCACTAAGATCGATTTTCCTGCGGTATCTTGCCCTGCCTTGAGCATTTAGGATCATTGTTTGGCTAGGAATGGTTTCAACATCCTTAATTGTTATCTCATTGCTGGCCGTGAGGTCATCCCGTGGTCTCATGCGTTTCTTATGTTTCTTTTCTTGAGCAAACATTGGAGCTGCTGAAGAAACTGCTTGCCGTTCAATGATTCCTGCTTTCCCCTTTTCTCGCAACCCTAGACTTATGTCTGTTGCCCATCGTTGTGGTATTGAGTAGGTAGGTAATGAGCGCTGCTCTTTTCCTTGTTGTAGATCTATCTTGTGATTGATCATTCTGAGGGGAGGAAGATTTTCCGGTATTTCTGCGGGAAACACCTCTGGGGTTTGGTCTATGACATCTTGAGTGCTAATCACTACTGCTCGGATCCTGCCATTAGTAGGTGTGCAAATATTTCGAACATTCTGCTTTGGAAACAGAATAGTTAACTTGCCACATTCGATTTGAGCTTTGTGTTTTCCAGAAAAGGCATCCCTATTAGTTGATCGTATTTTGCTAGGTTGCCAACCCACATTCTGGTTCCTAGTGCACTCAGCTTTCCTGCAGATATGTGGACTGAACATTCTTTATGACCTCCAGACCGTGATCCTTTCATAGCTAACTGTGTTCTGACCCGAGTCTTCAAATCCTGACAAGGAATTCTGTGTGTGGTCACAAAAGTAGCACTAATCAGGTTTGCTTCTATTGATCTGGTATCAAACAGGACTCTGGCTTCTTTGCCATTGATATACATCGTTCCTTCGAGAGCGCCATGAGTTTTGACATTTGCTGGTCTAGCATCCATTCTGATAATGTCTTCCTCTCCTTCCTCTATTTCAATACCATTGATAAACACCTCTTCCACTAGTTGTTCTTGTTCCACTCTGTTGGATGTGACTTCTTTCCTCACCTTAACCTTCCCCTTGCCTTTGCCCTTGTCATCTTTGCCAGGACAGTCTCTTGCTAGATGTCCTTTACCTCCGCAGCTATAGCAAAGACCCTTTTCTTTTCATTCCTCAGGTTTGGCGTGGGTCTTATTGCTTGATTTCCGATTGTGCTTCCGTCCTTCTTGTTGGGGAATAAATTATTTAGCTGGTTTCTCGAACCTTTCCTTCCCATGAGCCCCAGTGCTTTACAAGGTAGTGTCTATGCTCCTTGCATTTTTTATAACCACTATAAGAGTGTCTGTTTCAGCATACTGTAATTTCGCTTCTTGTCATAACCTATGGTGCAGGCATTTAAAGAACTATTAAATGAAGGCATAATCGCTTGTGGTGTCTGCCGGTAGACATGATCAGTACATCAGCAAATTAGTGGCTTTGCTTGATATTCTCTGTATCTTGCCATTATGCACGTGCATGATTTCATAGAATTTGCCGTACGCATCATCTTTCTATTTTGACGATTGGGATCTTTCTCACAAATATCCTAAATGGTCTTCTCTGGTCATGTCTGTTCTGAAATGCTCAACTACTTGGAAAGCTACTTCTGGAGCTCGTGCTTCAGTATAGAGAATCCAATAGTTTCGTCCACCATCTTTGGCTGTTCGCAATCCGTTTAGGCATAGATATAATTGTACTGAGTTACACCAGCCATCGAACACTTCCACTTTGTAGTAATCTCCTTCACCAGTAAACTTACTAGGTGAAGGTACTTTGATGCGGAGTTTGGCGGTAACGGCTGGGTTAGGCCAGGGCATCGGTGGTCTTGGAATACCTAGTCCTGGTACTTGTGGTCCTGCTGGACCTGCTTCACAAGCCATATCATCTGATCCTTTGTTGCTATCAGAGCTATCTGGATCGTTACTTGGTGGTGCTGGAGGTACTTGTGTACCTGTAGGATTTCTTGGGGATTCAGGATACCCCGCGGGGGGAGTGGCTGGCAGTTCTAGTGATTGTGGTGCTGATTCTTCTGCTGCTTGTTCAGGAGCGTCTCTGGCTAACTGCGGAGAAGCTGCCTCGCTTGTCGTTTGCTCTTTTGCTAGAGTCTTTGTGAACCATTCTTTGGAATCCCTGGTGCGCCGTTGAGAACCTTTCTCAGGGGCCTTGCCCTTACTTAGTCCTGGAACGCCTTCTATCTTGATAACTTGCTGAAGTTAAAAAAAAATGCCAGCACCTCTCATGAGATGCGGTAAACGTAGGGTTAACGTGCTTTATTCTTTACTGAAAGTGGTAACTAGTGAAGCAAAGTCCGTAGGCTTTAACTTAGGTTGTTGAAGAGTCTTCTTACTATATAGCGACTACTGAAGTCTCAGAGATGTTTGGTAGATCTCAAGCTCAAGATTCCCAAATCAAACTGAAGAAGGTAACTGTTCAATCAAGTATATTGAAAACTCTGTCTGTCGAAGTCTGCTGCTTTTAACATGAACAATAGCAGTGCTTAAATAGACTTCTTAGACTACTGAAAGCCTTGTTCTTATAACATATAAGGCTTCCAAAACAATAGCCTTGAAACCAAACATAAAACATATAAAGTATCAAACCGATACTCAAAATCAAACATAAAACATATCGAGTATCAAACCGATACTCAAAACCAAACATAAAACATATAGAGTATCAAACCGATACTCGAAACCAAACATAAAACATATAGAGTATCAAACCCTATATTCTCAGGCTAGAGGCACACCTCGTTTCCGGCAACAAATTCAAAACGCAATTAGAATCAACTGATACCTGAAAATGCTAAACCAGTAACCTGCACCGGGTACACATACCGCACCTTTTTGCTAGTGACCATGCCATTTAGACAATTAGCTTATCCTTCTGCTGTCACGACACCTTTATCATGTCACATTCTAACGAGCTGGACTCTGGGGTCCCCAGATAATCAATAATGTCTTTATCACTGCGTTGTTTAACAAAAATAACTGGGCAATCTTGGCACTCAATAGGAAGTGATAGTATCTCATTCGGAAAACCCTGATCCCACATGTGCGTCCTAGTGGATAAGGCTTGACACATCACTTTGAATACCTAAGAAAGACGGATACTCCTGATCTACAGCCAACTTGAGATTCATCCAATTACCAGTACCATATATCCTGAAGCCTACCCTGCTTGACATTCACTAAGGAGTTACAGGATGCATGATCAACATCATCCCAATACACGAAGTCAGCCAGCTCTGCGTGTAACAAACCAGCACAGGGGCAGATGCAATATTGGACATGGTACTGCGGGATTGGGAAAAGAAATATTGACAATAGAATAACGTAAATACAACAGCTCTCTCAGCACAATATCGAACTACGTGCATTTAGGTCGAAACCCTCCTCCACCACAAATTGCAAGCCAGCAACTGGGGAGTCCTGCGAGGAGTCCCTGGAAGAGTACAGTATAGACCACGGCGTGTGCCAACCCAGTGATGGAACTGGGCGGACGAAGTGGAACAGAAATAGTTCACATTAGCAATGTGAGTAGCAATGGGTACCAAAACCCGCAAGGATCTGACACCATTGAATCAGACCCTGAACCCGATACTGCAGAGCTTGACAAGGCCTATATCAACATATCAGGACCCACCGTGGAGTCTCAAGCAGCCAAGCAATGGCCCAACAGTCACACAAATACTGTGTAGATTATAACGAGCACTGGGTCATATGTGGCTAATACAGCATCACTGATACAAGCGGCTTGTAGGCGAGTTCACCGTGGTAGGGCCTATAGTCCTTCCGTATTTCCGTGATCCAGCATTCCGCGATTTTCATCACCACTGGGTGGCCGGAGTACTGCTACGTCTGATATGAGGAGTTCTTTTTCAGGCGCTCGCCCACGTGCATCCCTCTGGGACAACTGGTTAGTGCGCAATTCTCAGCGCAATTCACTGGCAGGTGCAGAAAGGCCCATGATAGAGTTTACAAGGTCACTCATTCTGCAATATACTGTTGGAGGACCCACTCCCCGATGTCATTGTTTTGACTGGCCAGGTGCTTAAAATTTCGGACGCCATGGTTGCGCGGGATACAG
Source organism: Tuber brumale (assembly GCA_014065205.1). NCBI lineage: Eukaryota > Fungi > Ascomycota > Pezizomycetes > Pezizales > Tuberaceae > Tuber > Tuber brumale. Next base: position 278,582 of record JACCEG010000186.1, read on the forward strand.
AGACAGAATACGACAGACCGTCGGAGCTGTCCATAAACCCTATACCTTGACTTGCGCGTGCATGACGCGACATAGAGTGTGGTAAGATTTAACTTAGAAAGATATGTCAAAAGGACACAGGCATACTGTTGCAATTCATATACCATGTGAAGAATCAAATTGTAAAGTTATACAAACTGCCGGATGATCTGACAGTCACAGCACATCTGTGGAATATCATTTCAACCACGATATGTTTATTTGCGACTGGAAAGGGTATGAAATTTATTTATACTGGCTAACTACCACATATTGACGACCACTGATTAAGATTGAACGTGATGCAGAACCAGGACTTTAGCTTCCTTGCGCCACAAATTCTTGAGACAATTTAGGGTGAGTATTTCACGGGAAAGAAAATGCATGGGATAATGAATTCCAAATTTCTTGGGTGGATCAACAGTACTACGATCTGCTTGATGTGCACTATAATCTGTCATACACTATGCACATGGAGATCAGGGACATACCAGGAGCCATGGGACTTCTAGCTGGAGGCAGTCAGAGGTAAGAGTATTAAATTGTTGTAACAGAGTATTAGCGACCAAGTTGCTAACCCGTCACCGGACACGGAAGACCTTTTTTATACAACAGAAATAGACTTGGACCAAATACCCACTTGACATCCAGGATGTAATTATGGGGTATGTTCACGATACTATACAGAACAACGTGCAGTAGATTTACAGGATGTAGGAGTACCGTGGTGAATGATATGACGATGATTAGGAGGCCGTAAAGGAAGAGCTCATGAGCCAAATATTCAAGAAGCCTACAGCACCACGGCCTGCCTCACGACAGACTAACTGGCATTCATAGGCCTTGGAGCAGTACTGGGAGTGGCAGACTCAATCACAGCAATCGGACACAACGTTCAATTACAGCTAGAGGTTGATTGTCCAAGCGCTGGTATTTCTAGACTCAGATCCAGTGAGTCTGGAAGATTCCAACAAGCTACGTGTAGGGCAGATGGCTGGAAATCAGGCAAGACCTTCTCTGACCGGTCACCTGCAGCTTCGCCTGGAGGAGTCACAAGAAGCCCAAACATCACAGATGGCGATTGGTGAACGACAGCTGGAGGTGAAAGAGTGGGTATTACATAGGTGTATTGGCGCGGGAAATTAATGGGAATTAGGGGCATGTCAATGCAGAAAGTAATAGATTTAATTTCGCGAACTGTGTTGTGATATTAGCTTTGAGAGTAATGAATGGTCAGTATAGGGGCTGATACTAAGGGCGAGATTAGGCGTAGAAACAACGAAACCAGCTGTCGCCTGTACATGATACTTCTCGCAATTTAATGAGATAATAAATAAACTATCCGGAAAATGACCAGAAGATGCGAGCATAAAGCGTATACACTGCGGGGAGTGTCCACAATAATTTGCCACACATCAAAGGCCATCCAGAGGCGGTCTAGAGACGATATACTGGGGACAGGATGAGATGAAAGGGTTAATGTGAAGCCAGGAAATGCCAAATATAGCGGGCCAAAATCTAGGTGTTAAGAGCAGTGGTAGGAAGAATCAGAACATAGGGCCTGATGCCAGCTGACGCTAGAACGTGTCGATGAAAGTCGGTGTATCCTAAGTAAAAAGGACGCAGAGGTTGTAGGGGTCAGTACCAGGACAGCAGCGGGATGCGGGATGATGCAAAACTCAGATCAGGAGACGACGTCAGACCCACGTCGCATCCTGGCTAATGGTTAATATTACAACGTCCAATGTATCAGACCCATCAGATGCACCAGATACAGGATATTCTGTTTGCTGGTCTATTAGTTGGTCCTAGTAATAGGACTCCTGTATGGCGGCCGGTGGACTAAGGGAAGGGATGCACAGAATGGAAAACCTAGATAAGTCGGAGACCCGTAAGACATTGATATGTTGGGCTCCCACTTGCGATTGGCACTTGGTGGCCTGGCATGAACCTGATCACTTCATGACTGATGAGACTACTGAAATGATAGTCAACAAGACTAAAGTTATATAATAGTCTACGTGGACAACTAAGTTGAAAGGCTGCTGTTTGGTATAACAAATAGTGCAGTCATCTCAACGGAAGAATACTATTCCCTAACTGTGAAAGGGTATGATAAGTTTTAGGGTCAAAAGGTGTGCACACTTATATGATTCTGGATGTTTGGGTATTAAAACCAAAGTGGTACTTCAGAGGCATAGTAGTTAGGAGTAGTCTGTGAAAACTCAGATGTGGGATATAAATACTGAAGTGCCTTCCAAGCTTTACAGACAATATCAAGCAACACAGAAGAGATATTATCAATATAATATTATTTCACACTTTAAATCTTTACCTTACCTATTTTATCGAGATGAGCCTTCCTCGACAGATTCTCTAATCCATGATTTGACCTACATTCCTCAGTTATACTAGAGTTTGGCATCTGTCTAACAATATCCGCATTGCAGGGGATGGTCCAGAGGTGGGTCACCAACCATTGTTCAACTACCGCGATGAGCTTACAGGTATGCGAGTCATCACTCCCTCTCCCTCCCCCTGCTCATACCCTACAGACAATATCAAGCTACTACTAGGCTAGTTTGCCTCTCTCCGGAGGTGAACCCAGCAACATCCCATCTCTACCCCACTTCTACAACCAATTCTTCTTACTGTTCACATGAGGACCATTATTATTATACTAGGAGACTGACATTGGAGTACGCTAAACTACTCTGGAAGGCGCCCATCCCCTTATCGCCAACAAGGAAACACCTACTGCTGCATGCTATAGCTCACTGAAGTTTTCCCTTCATCAATTTAAATGGTGCGCTCTCCTACCCACCTATCTTTCTCCTTCCTCATAGACAACTCTCACCGAAAGGCAAGTCAGATGCTTACAGAACAATGAAAATAGTGGTCTTGTCCCAGCTCCTCTATGACTGAACGACCCAATTCCACAAGCCACCCTCATACCCCTACAGCCCACACCTGACACACAACCTCTTCATAGGACTGGATAGGTTTATGTAGGGTAGAATCCACTAAATGCATGCAGGCAAGAGCTGCTGTAACCGGTACAAGTTACTGGTTTAGGATTTTCAGGTATCATTTGATACTAATTGTGTTTTGAATTTGTTTCAGGAAACGAGGTGTACCTCTAGCCTGAGAATATAGGATTTGATACTCTATATGTTTTATGTTTGGTTTTGAGTATCAGTTTGATACTCCACCTGTTTTATGTTTGGTTTCGAGTATCGATTTGATACTCCATATGTTTTATGTTTGGTTTCCAGTATCGGTTTGATACTCTATACGTTTTACGTTTGGTTTTGAGTATCGGTTTGATACTTTATATGTTTTATATTTGGTTCCGAGTATCAGTTTGATACTCTATATGTTTATGTTTTGTTTCAAGGATATTGTTTTGGAGTCTTATGTGTTATGAGAATAAGGCTTTCGGTAGCCTAAGAAGTGTATTTTACGAACTGCTGTTGTTCACGTTAGAAGAGGCCGACTTCGACAGACAGAGGTTTTTCAATATACTTGGTTGAACAGTTACCTTCTTCAGTTCGCTTCGGGAATCTTGAGTTTGAGATCCAGCAAACATCATGGAGAGTTTAGTAGTCGCAATATGGTAAGAAGTCTCTTCAACAACCTGAGTTAAAGCCTCCGGACTTTGCTTCGCAAGTTACCACTTTCGGTAAAGAACAAAGCCCATTAACCCTACGTTTACCGCATCTTCCAAGATGCGGTTATATATTTTTAACTTCACCAAGTTGTCCAGATAGATGGAGTTCCAGGACCAAGTAAGGGCAAGGCCTCTGAAAAAGGTTCTCAACAGCACACCAGGGATTCCCAAGGACGATTCACGAAGACTCCAGCAAAAGAGCAAGTGACAAGTCATGCAGCTGCTCAGCAGTTAGCCACAGACGCTGCTGCACAATCAGTAGGAGAATCATCACAACAACTACTAGAACCGCCAACCACTACCCCCGGAGGGTATTCTGAATCCCCAAGAAAGCCTATAGGTACACAGGTACCTCCAGCACCACCGAGCAATGATCCAGATAGCTCTGACAGCGACAAAGGATCTGATGGTATGGCTTCTGAAGTAGCTACAGCCGGACTAGAAGCACGAGGACCATGGGTTCCAAGACCACCGACTCCCAGGCCTAATCCCGTCATTCTGGCTAAACTCAGTATCAAACTACCTTTACTTAGTAAGTTTACTGGTGAAGGATATGACCTCAAACCAGAACCGTTCGATAGATGGTACAACACAGTACAGTTATACCTACCCCTAAATGGGTTGCGAACAAGCAAGGATGGTGGAGGAAACTATTGGATCCTCTATACTGAAGGACGAACTCAGGTAGCAGCTTTTCAGGTGGCTGTGCATTTTGGTGAAAACATGACCTGTGAAGACCTTGTTACATTCCTGCGAGAAAGATTCCAATCCTCGTGACAGAAAGACGATACCTACCACAAATTCCATGAAATCACCAAAGTGTATAATAGCAAGATACAAAGAATATCGACTATAGGAACCGACTTTCTCATGTTTCGATCACCCCTACCTGCAAACACCATAAGTGATTATGCCTTCATTAAACGGTTCTTTATGAGCATGCACTCGTGCCTACGACAAGAAGCAGAATTACAGCATGCAGAAACAGATACCGTTATAGAAGTTATACAAAATGCGGAGAGCATAAATGCTACCCTAAATAGTACTGGTCCTTATGGGAAGGAAAGGTTTGAGAAACCAGCTAAAGAATTCACTTCCAAACAAGAAGGACAGAAGGACAATCGCCAAACTAGCAACAAGCCCCACTCCAAACCGCGGGAACGAAAAGAAAAGGGTCTTTGCTACACCTGCGGAGGTAAAGGGCATCTAGCAAGAGACTGTCCTAGCAAAGATGACAAGGGCAAAGGGAAGGGCAAGGCTAAAATGAAGAAAGAAGTCACCTCCAACAGAATGGAACAACAACTAGCGAAAGAGGTGTTTATCAATGGTATAGAAATAGAGGAAGAAAAGGAAGACCTTATTACAATGGCCACTAGACCAACGAAGGTCAAACCCCGTGACATCCACAAAGGAATGATGCACATCAATGGCAAAGAAGCCAGAGTCCGGTTTGGTACCAGATCAAGGGGAGCCAACTTAATTAGTGCTACCTTTGTGACAACGGACGGAATTCTTTATCAGGAATTGAAGACGCCGATCAGAATACGCTTAGATATGAAAGGATCACGGCCTAAAGGTCCTAAAGAATCTTCAGTCAGCATATCAGCTGGAAGGTTGAGTACACCAGTAAGCAGGATGTTGGTTGGCAACCTAGCAAAATACGATGCACTAATAGGCATGCCTTTCCTGGAATAACACTAAGCTCAAATTGAATGTGGCAAATTAGCTATCTTGTTTCCAATGCAGAATGTACGAATTGTTTGCACAGCTGCAAGTTGTTTGATACTTGCAGCAGTGATCAGCATTGAAGATGTCTTGAGCAAATACCCGGAAGTATTTCCCGATGAAATACTGGAAGATTTACCACCCCTAAGGAAGATCAATCATAAGATGGATCTGCAACCAGGAAGAGAGCAGCGCTCATTACCCTGTTGCTCGATACCGGAACGATGGGTAACAGACATGAGCAGATGGCTAAGAGAAAAGGAGAAAGCTGGAATTGTCAAGCGGCAAGCAGTCTCATCGGCAGCACCCATGTTGGCTCAAGAAAAGAAGGATAAGAAACATATGAGACCATTAGTGGACCTCACAGCAAGGAATGAGATAATGATTAAGGATGTTGAAACCATTCCTAACGAAACAAGGACCCTAAAGGCTCTAGGAAGAGCAAGATACCGCAGCAAAATCGATCTTAGTGATGCCTACTTCCAAACAAGAGTGGAACAAGAAGATGTGAGCAAAAACGCTTTTAAGACACTATTTGGATGTTTTGTTAGCAAAGTAAGGCTACAAGGAGATATGAATGCTCCAGAAACATTCTTGAGCATAATGTCGGATCTAGTTGCCGACAGTTTAGGAGGCTTCATGTGGGTGTATATTGATGATATACTCATATTGTCTGATACAGAGTCTGAGCATTTAAAACACATATCCATAATTTGCGACAAGTTAAAAGAAGCTCGATTCTATGCAAGTGTTAGGCATATGGATATCCGAGACATGTGCCCTGAGCCCACGGTAGGGTAACTGCGCACAGACCCTCAATTTACCGGAGTGCCAACACCCTCCTCCGGCCCCCTTATGGGGCCAGCACGTCATTAGCAAGATTTCGAGAGTTGCGTCCGATAACTAAAATGTCATATCAATGAAGCCCGCTTCACAACACCAGATGCGTTGTCGCCTGCTGTCCAACCCTATACTGTTCGCAGGGTATATAGGATGGGACCTTTGGCGACATCTGGGAAGTGGAACAGAGGAATTCCGTGGGAGGCGCATTGAGATAGTAGGCTTCAAAGTTGGGCTTCCTAAACTATGGGCTGCAGGTGACTGGACATTTTCGCGGAAATACTCTAGGAGGATATCCCAGTAGTGAAAGCTATTAGGGGTATACCGAATCCACCCATACCCTTCTGAGATCAGCTGTAGGTTGGTTGGTCCTAGTAATAGGACCCCTCTACGGAGGCCGGCAGACCAAGGGAAAGTATGCTCAGAATGCAAGACCCAGATAAGCTGGAGACCCTTAAGACGCTGACACGTCGGACTCGGACTAGCGATTGGCACTAGGTTGCTTGGCATGAACCTGATCACTTCATGACCGAAGAGACAACCGCACGATAGTCAACAAGACTAAAGTTAGAAAGAAGTCTATGCGGACATCTAAGTGGGAAACGCCTGCTTTGTATAAAAAATAGCGCAGTCATCGCAGCGGAGGAATACTATTCCGAGTCCACGAAAGAGTGTGATAAGTTTCAGGGTCAAACGGTATTCGCACTCATAAGATTCTGGACGTTTGCGTATTAAAACCAGACTGGTACTTGGAGGCGGCGTAATAGTTAGAAGTAGTCCGCGAACAGTCATACATGGGATATAAATATCGAAGTGCCTCCTGCGCTTTACAGACATCATCAAGCAACGGAGAAGAGATCTTATCAATATAAAATTGTTTACGCTATAAATCTTTACCTTACTTTTATTTTATCGAGATGAGCCTTCCTCGACAGATTCTCCAAACAAAGATTTTGGCCCACGTCCCTTGGTTATATACTTGAGTTTCGCGTTCACCTAACAGTATATTGATAGTTCTCCTGTTACCAAGGCTCACTATATGAACTAAGTGTTCACTTCAAACTCCACCCTCACCTCAGACTTCGATTACATTTTCAAAGCACCTCACTGTCCAATCTATATTTATTCCTGCGAAGAAATATTTGAAACCGAGCTGTTCGAGACCGAAGCAGAATATACGCAAGAACCCTCGTGGTTCACAGTACCTTTCGGGATCCCTACAAGGGATCAATTCAATCGCATATATCGCACCTGGCATGGTTCGGACTTTGAGTGGAATATGACCGAGTCAGAAAACTTTGTCGACTGAAGCACCCAGTACTCCCTTTTTCACAGCCGAAAAGGCAATGGAAAGAGAAGGCACAGTCATCTCGGGGCTAGACATTCCTTCTGCCTGGGCCTAATACACTTTTATATGTACTATTAGTACATCCTAAACCTCGAGAAAAAGAAGATTCAGGTTTTGAGTCCCGAATCGGACCAACCGCACCTTCGTACACCTACACCTCTAGAGTATCTCAAACGTTGGATACCTTATATACGATTCCTTAAACCTTTTAAAGGATATCAATAACTTTGGTATGCAGTACCAGTAACCACTCATCCAGGGCTACTAGAGCAGCTAGCATATCTGGAAAATATCACAATGGCAGAGATACCTTAGGACCCGAGGAAAAGAATAATGATGCGTGAACCTATGGATACCCGACCTGACACCAGGGAAAAAATGGATAATTCTGCCATTCATAGTCCCTTCCCTTCAACACCTCAGGAACCTGCGTTCCGGAGAGGAAATTTACCCTCTCACTGATCCCCTAGTATGGCAAGCGCTCATAAGACATCATGGGCCCCCAGACCGAGACCAGGAGACCACACTGCAAACTTAGCCAGATTGGCTGCGCATCTTGGGGTAACGTTGGGTCAGATAAGACAAGACATAGATACCTCGCTCGACCAAGCCAATATCGCCTTCAAACATTTGAAGCGAGCCACCCAAGATAATACCTGAAAATTAATGCAGGTTCAACAACAAATCGCTGACGGACAAGATGTCCATGATAACGATATTGCAATCTTGTTGATGCAGCTAGCAGGCGTGGAAAGTGAAGTCAAGGGGATATAAGAAGAGATGTTGTGCGAAGTCACACAGAAAATTGACACTCAGGAACGGAGTCAACAGGAACATGAAGAAGTAACCACGAGGTTACATGGGACACGCAGGGGAGAAAGTCAAGTGGCATTGGCCCGAGACCAGACTCTGGAACAAATGGTCCTCAGTCTAAGAGCGGAATTCGTCGAATTCCGCGCCCCGAGTGGCACACGGGAAAGAGAAGTTAAGCGTACTCTAGGACAAATGCGGACAGATCAGGCTACATGCCAAGCAGAGCTTCGCAGGTCTCAAGACCAGCAACAATTGCAGAACATCGAGACAAAACAAAGCCTAAAAGGGTTTACAGCGTCTATAAATAAGATACAAGCTGCGGCACCAAGTCCCGAAGCTGCAGGACCCGCACACTTACCCGCAGTCCAAGAAATTGACAACGAGGAGTACTATGCTCCACCTACATGTAGGGATGCAGGCAAAGGCCGAGAAACTGCTGATGCGTTCCCCTCAGGTGCCCAGGGGGGTAACCAAGGGGATCCTAGTGATGATGATGATGATAATGATGAGAGAGGCAGATGAAGTGGAGGTCCTAGCCGACGCAGGCAAGGACAAACACCAGAACAATCTGGCATGGCAGAAACACTTGCCAACCCGATAGCGCTAAATATTAAGCGACTATCAGAGCCTGCCCCATTGTTTGAAGATAGACCCGCACAAGACATATATGTGTGGATTCTTCAATGCACGGACTATTTCGCAAGAAACCTGCAAATCTGCAATGACGTGCGGGAATGTGTCATATATGCGCTCAGCCGTACGAAAGGAGACAGAGTCCTTCCGTATATCATATGGTACTGAAAGGCTATGGACGGACTTCAAGGAGAAACCCAGCAGCCAGAGCTGGCAGCATGGACTCGCTATAAACATGATATGATCAAGCGATTCGGCCCGGTAGAGGCTGAAAGACTAGCTCTTCGAGCAATGAAACTGGTCACGTACGATGGCAGTATTGAATGCTATCTGACAGTTATACACAACCATAACATTCTTGCACGCATGACCGGGGAATCCAGGAGAGTGGTAGTCGAAGACAATCTTCCTGAACAGATTGTCTGCAGGTTGTCGGCCCTGCAATATACGACGGATCAAGAATGGGAAGAGGCACTAAGGCTATGCGGACGGTCAGAAAAACGACTGCCGGCCAGAAAGAAAACTGGGCGAGACCAACAGTCCAAGCCCAAAATAGTCCCAGAGGTCAAAAGAGAAAACCAACGGGACACTGAACCGAAGCGACAAAGGGATACTAAACCTTATGTCAAGAGAGGTGGAGCCCCACCATGAAAACGGAAAAGGGACGAGGAACTGGAGAAGCCAAGGAAAAGGTTGGGAGGTGCAACAAAGACCACCCACACAAACTTCGCCCAGGCCCATACCAAGATCCCGCAGAGTGTGATAGACACTGGAAGGAAAGTAGGAGATTGCACACGTTGTGGAAAGAAAAAGCACACCTATCAGACATATTGGGAAGATACCCATATATTGGCGGCAACGGTCAGCTCCAGACCGATAAAAATGGGAATTCAACAAGCAAGATCGGCTATTGTGAAGCCTAAATTAGCGCGCAGAGTCGCAACCATCAAGAACCCAGCCCGGGTAAATAAGATCTGGGACCTGGCGGACGACGAAGAACAGACCGAGGTCAGTTCATTGGTACCAACAGCGATGGCGATTGGGTATTCAGTGTCCGGACGGAGCTGGAATCGAAAAGGGAACCCCCTTTGTCTGTGGTGTATTTGGTACCGACCACAACGGGGATCGCGTAGTCCATGTGCAGCTAGGGGAGTTGGAACTCAAAATGATCAAAGCGGCGCGAAGCAAGTCACTCTTGTCAGGATCAACGCAAGTAGGCTCTAAGCGCAGGGACCCCACGAGGGATTTGTGAGCTCGAAAACAAGAATCAATCTATGGAGAGTCTTGATCGAAAGAGAGGATAGTTAACTTGCCCACACGGCCCGGAAGCCAACAGTACGAAGTCCCTCGAGTCACCTGGTGGTTGCCTGCTACCCATGTCCAAGCAAGTTACTATACCGAAAAGGTTGTGACATAGCAATATAAGATCTACATGATAACAATACATGACAGGGGGACAACTGATGCGGGCCGTTCCACCAACAACACGGGTCTGAGTCGTCTCATATGTATGTACTGTGTTGCCTTCTGGCCAGAGTGTGGGAGAGGGATGTACCGCTTTGGTGCACCAGGCCCGTCTGAGGGAGCTGGATGGATAACCGAAATCCTAAGGGAAAGGACTCGGTAAATACAGGAACCCCTACACCAGGGGAGTAAAATGGCTAATAACCGGCCGAAAATCTGGTATGAGCCTAGGTCTGTCGTGTCGGGACAAGGCATCCAGGCTGAAAACTGGTCGTCCGCAATTGCGTATCGGTGAAACGCCACTTTAGTCTGTAGACCCAGATTGTTAGAGCTAAAGAGTTACTAGTTTGTCTGAGGAGACCTCAATGGTCAAAACTACGCGGGCGAAGTAACAAACATCTTGTTACCTACACCCAACACCAACAATGCCAAAACGACAGAACCAAGGAAACCTTATCCGCGCAAAGCGCCTGGAGTTAGACGCTCCAAAACCAAACCGATACAACTGTCCGCAGGGAATTGCTTACCTCCATATACACGATAAGCGATACAAAGTCAAAGTCTGGTTAGATTTGGGATCCAACGTATTCCTTATCAATAAGGACCTAGTTGAAGACCTTGGCGTTCCCTCTATAGAACGCGACAATGCAGTTGATATCTTAGGCTTTGAGGGATCGTCAGCCGCCTCTGGAGGGAAGTGTTACACTCTCCCAATAAAATTGTAAATAGGAAAAAACCAGCACATCTCTGAAGTGTCGTGTGAGGTGGCTAAAGCAGGTCACTATGGAATGATAATTCCTTTTGGTTAGTGGCATCGTGAACACCCAGTGTCTCACATAGAAGATGCAGAAAATTGGACCTTCTCCATAAAATATTGCGAAAACTGTGTGGAAGAAGTTGAAGGAATAGCGGATATGTGCGCATACGATGAATCCGTTGCTTGGGACCGTAATGCCCGCCGCATCGGAAGCATCAGAGCCATCGAAAATACGGTGGAACTCGAATCATTGCCGAAAGAATACTGGAATTACAAACACTTGTTTGAAGCCCAGACGGCGGAAAAATTAGCTCCAGGGGGGACATTGAATCACGAAATTAAACTGATTCCCGGATCAACCCCTCCATGGGGGCCGATATATCCACTATCAGAAAAACAGCTTAAGGCTTTACGAGAATACTTGGAAACTATGATCAAACTAGGAAAAATCATCGGAAGCAAATTGACAGCCGGCGTGCCCATACTATTCGTACCTAAACCAGATGGTAGACTACGCCTAGTTGTGGATTATCGAAATCTAAATAAGATTACTATCCTCAACAAACATCCCCTTCCACTAATGTCCGAACTCAGAGATAGAGTAGCAGGCGCAAAGATCTTCACCAAGTTAGACCTTAAAGACGGCTAACACCTGATAAGGATAAAAGAAGGAGATAAATGGAAGACAGCATTCCGTACAAGATAAGGAAACTACGAATATAAGGTTATGCCTTTTGGATTGGTCAACACTCCGGCAACCTTCCAAGATATGATGAACCAAGTCCTACTGGAATACTTGGATGTCGGAGTTGTGTGTTACCTTGATGATATTCTCATTTACTCAAAGGCTGAAAAGGAGCACATCGAGGCTGTTAAGAAAGTTTTACAAAGTCTATCAGACTTTCAGTTAGCGGTATCGCCAAAGAAATCGACTTTCAATGCCACGGAGGTGGAATTCCTCGGCTATATGGTGGTTGTCGATGGGGTGTCTATGAGCACCCGAAAAGTGGAATCCATAATGTTCTGGAAAGGGCCTAAGTCAGCTAGAGAGGTACAAGTCTTTATGGTGTTTGCTAACTTCTACCGACGGTTTATAAAAAACTTCTGCGCGATTTGCAAGCCAATAACCATGACATTGCAAGGAAATCCGGAGAATTTTAACCGGGGAATTGAACAGGGCACTGCTTTCGAAGTGCTAAAGTACCGATTCATCATGGCCCCCATACTCTCCCATTTTTTCCCTGAAAGAGAAAAGGTTTTAGAAACGGACGCTAGCGATTTTGCACACAGCTGCGTCCTTTCTCAGTACTTTGAGAAAAGATTACATCCCGTAGCTTTCAATTCAAGAAAATTAAACTCGGCGGAGCGAAATTATAAGATTCATGATAAACAACTTCTCGCAATGCTCGAAGCCTTTAAGGAATGGAGACACTACTTGATCAGAACAGAAAAACCGATTACAGTCTTTACCGACTATCAGAACCTGCAATACTTCCTCACCTCAAAAGTCTGCAGTGTCCGTCAGATTCGAGGGGCTCAGAAGTTGGTAGAATACAATTTCCGTATTGTATACCGGCCAGGCACGAAGGGCGGAAAGCCTGATGCATTAAGTAAACGGCGGCAGTACCATCCTGAGGAGGGAGCTACACATCGCGCACAGAAAACTTTGCAAGAAGAAAATTTCTTAGTGTTGTTAGTAGCAAGGGTAGGCGATGAAGGAGAAGACTGGGATGGAGATAATGATTTGGATTTGGAACCTTGAAGAGGAGGAAAGGAACCCGTAATTAGGGTCAAGAGATTAAGCAAAAAGGTATACTTGACGACAAAGGGCTCAAGATTGGCTGCAGGACATGACCTGTACGAGATGGAGGATGACATTGTCCCGAAATATGGACAGGCATTAATAAGGACAGGTATAGCGGTAGAGCTACCCGAAGGAACTTTTGCAAGAGTTACACCGAGAAGTGGATTAGTGGTTCGAAGCAGAATCTCTACCGGGGCAGGAGTAATCGATGCTAATTACACCGGCGAACTCCAAGTCGTACTTTTCAACCATAAAGATGTGGACTGCCAAATAAGAATAGGCGATCGCGTAGCTCAATTAGTGGTAGAAAAGGTCAACGGCTCGGACATGATGGATGTCAACGACTTGGCAGAAACGGAGCAAGGAACCGCAGGATTCGGAAGCACCGATATAGCGACAAGATCCTTGATCATCAACGAACAGGAGCCTAGCATCAGCTACCTACAGGCATCGGCTAAAGACAACGAACATTGGTACGATATGTCAGAAGTACACGAAAAAGTTCTGATGTCTAATGCTATTATCCTGCAGAAAGGTATGAAGCAGTTCAACTCTGAATTCTTGAACGAGATACTGCCAGCTATCGGGACAGACACAGCGTGGAGGCAACGATAGGAAGAACTCATTAAATTACGAGACCAAGGAAAGGATTTTCCCAAAGACTGGACCTTAACCGACAATCTACTATATTATAAGCAAAGACTATTTGTACCAGATAGTCAGGCGCTATATACTAAGATTGCAGGAGGATGTCATGATGCAAAGATTGCAGGATATTTCGGACAAGAAAAGACTTTAGAAATAATCATGAGAGACCTTTACTGGAAAGGACTTGCGGCATGGGTCAACGACTACGTACGATCCCGCGATGAATGCCAACACAACAAATCACCTAGACACGCTTAGTACGCATTATTGCAAGCACTGCAAATACCCTACGCAGCAAGGGTGTCAATCTCGGTGGACTTTATTAAGCAACTACCAGAGTTGCAAGTATAGACTCAGATAATGGTAGTAGTCGATCGATCCACAAAGATGGCACATTTTTCGGACTTCAGACCTCGGCTACAGCCAAGGATGTTGCAATCGCATTCCTGAAAGAAGAATGGAGGCTGCGCGGCCTACCAACCGAAATCATCTCGGACATAGACTGAAAGTTTGCAGGAGAATTTTGGGAATCCCTTGGGAAGGCGCCGTAAATTAAGCGAAAAATGTGAACGGCATACCAGCCTCAGACTGACGGACAAACCGAACGTACCAACCTAGGGCTGGAATGTTACCTATGAAGTTTTGTCAATTACGATCAGGATGACTGGTATCAGCTACTGCCGCTACCTGAACATGCCTATAACAACTCCGCAACCAACGCTCACGGAATGTCACCATTCTATGCGAACTACGCATTCTATCCACAAACAGAGTGGATCAAGGAGCGCGATGCTCAAAATCCAGGAGCAACACTTTATGCAAACTGGATTAAGGCGATACATGAACAAGCAAGAGGTTCACTAGAAAAGACACGTGAAGGGATGTCGAAATATTATGAGCGCAAAGCGCGACAACAGTTGGACTTCAAGATCCGGGACAAAGTAATGTTAAACGCGAAAAACATCCGCACCCAGCGGAAATGCAAGAAGCTAAGTCCAAAGCTATACAGCCCCTTCAAAATTTTGGAAAGATGCGGATGCAGAGCATTCAAGCACAACATATCCGATCGATGGAACATTCATCCCGTATTCCATGTCGCACTATTGGAACCCTACCGCGAGTCAGTTCATGACAATCGCCATCAACACCCTCGAGGACCGGAGGATATTGGCGGCGATCTGCAATGGGAGGTTGAAAAAATTGCGACAAGCGAAATCGATTCTTGCAAGAAACGAGTACGCGGCCGCTATCAAGAGAAGCGGGAACTGTGGTACTTCGTTAAGTGGCAAGGGTGTGCGGAAGATGAAAACACATTGGAGCCTGCCACCGGTATGGAAAATGCGCGGGAAGTTGTGCACAATTTTCATAATGAAAATCCGGACATGCCAGGAAGGGCAGAAGTAAGATAGTGAGGAAAAGGTTTTCCTCCCGGGGCCAAGTAAACGCGGAAGGTTTTTTACCCTAACCATACTGAGTCTTAAAATGTATTTAGAAGAAATTATAAAATGGGTATGAAGGCATTCGAGGCGAAGCCTGGAAGGAGGGAGCTCATGTTAGGCATATGGAAATGCGAGACATGTGCACAGACCCACGGTAAGGTATCTGCGCACAGACCCTCAATTTACCGGAGTGCCAACACCCTCTTCCAGCCCCCTTATGGGGCCCACACATCAGCGAGATTTCGAGAGTTGCGTCCCATAACTAAAATGTCATATCAATGAAGCCCACCTTATAACACCGTTTACGTCGTTGCCGTCCGACCGACCACATGCTGTTCGCAGGTTATATGAGAGGGGACCTTTGGCGACATCGGGGAAGAAGAGCGGAGGAAATCCTGCGGAGGCGCACTGAGATAGCAGGCTTCAAAGTTAGGCTTTCTAAACAAGGGGCCGAATGTGATGGGACGTTTTAGGAGAAATACTCTGGTAGGATATCCCAGTAGTGAAAGCTATTAGGGGTATACCGAATCCACTCATACCCTTCCGAGATCAGCTGTAGGTTGGTTGGTCCTAGTAATAGGACCCCTCTACAGAAGCCGGCGGACCAAGGGGAAGCATGCTCAGAATGGAAGACCTAGAGAAGCCGGAGACCCTTAAGACGCTGACAGGTAGGACTCGGACTTACGATTGGCAGTAGGTGGCCCGGCCTGAACCTGATCACTTCATGACCGCAGAGACGACTGGATGATAGTCAACAAGAGGAAAGTCGTATAGAAGTCTATGCGGACATCTAAGCTGGAAACGGCTGCTTGGTATAACAAATAGCGCAGTCATCTCAACGGAGGAATACTATTCCGCGTCCGCGAAAGGGTGTGATATGTTTCAGGGTCAAACGGTGTTCGCACTTATAACATTCTGGACGTTTGCGTATTAAAACCATAGTGGTACTTCGTAGGCATAATAGTTAGAAGTAGTCCGCGAACACTCAGACGCGGGATATAAATATCGAAGTGACTCCCGAGCTTTACAGACATCATCAAGCAACGGAGAAGGGATCTTATCAATATAAAATTGTTTACGCTATAAATCTTTACCTTACTTTCATTTTATCGAGACGCGCCTTCCTTGACATATTCTCCACACAAAGATTTTGGCCAACGTCCCTCGGTTATATACTTGAGTTTGGCGTTCGCCTAACCGCAAGGAGGAAGAAATCGGAGTTCTTCCACACCAGTATAGAAGTGTTAGGCCATGTTATCAAGGACGAAGGGCTCTCATCAGCACCGGAAAAGATAGCAAGGATTGAAGAATAGACTACGCCACAACCCAAGAAACCGTTATATGAATTTCTAGGAACAGTTAACTACATCGGTCGGTTTTTGCCACAAATTGCAACTATTACATCACCCCTGGTGGAACTCACTGGTACAACGGACTTTGTGTGAACAGCCACCCAAGACCAAGCCATGTAAAATGTTAGGCGAAATGTTGCAAAATACCTGGTTGCGAAACCATTATAATATGATTCGGCACTGCCAATATGGCTAATAACCGCTTCATCCAACACAGGGGTAGGAGCATGGGTAGGATAAGGAGAAACACCTGAGAATGCTAGACCAGCTTCACTTTATAGCAGGAAATTCTCTAATGCCCAAATGAATTATGGCATAACCGACAAGGAAGCCCCAGCGATAGTCGATACACTAACGGCATTGCATCACATACTTGCAGGAAGCAAGTTTGCTATCATCACAGATCATCTATCTCTGACGTCTCTCAAAACGTGCAGAACACCTGCAAAGAAACAACGGCGATGGAGATGGTTCATTAGGAATTATGACCCTGAAATAATGTATAAATCAGGAAAATGGAAGTATTTAGCAGATGCATTATCCCATATTTATAATGCGAATCATGATTACACACATACTGCAAATGATCTCACCCAATGAGCAGATTTGCCGGCTACCTCACCAATTTCGTCTTTTCTTTCTTGCGAAGAACCTACTATCGAACACGAAATGTCTCGATTTGAAGGCCTCACAGTGGAGCACATTGGTGCTAATTCAGAATGCGGAAGCGACGGGAGCCGGGAGCAACCACAGCTCGATACAAGCGATTATAGAAATGCCGAACCCCTGAATGATTGGGGAGATCATCGTAGTCATACTAGTGGTAAGAGTGAGGAGGAACTTGAACATGCATCAATTCCTGGGGCCTTTTGCGACATACCCTTCTGTCCTGACCATGAGGAATTGAAACCTAAGATTAAGATGTATGCGGGCTCCCGCTGCAGCCGCCGGCCGGTTATTGAAACTCCCCCTAACACGAAAGAAGATCACAGCGCTATAGATACCCACTCATCATGCCCTCGCCTCGACATCTGTACCATCATGGGATACGTTAAAAAGGCATTAGGATGTGTCTCACCCGCTACGAAACATCACGATTCCGAATCACTGGAGCATAGCCACACAGAACCCTTCTGGGGAGGACCACTCGCATACCTGAACGAGGTTTCAGTAGTGGAGCCACCCTTCCTACCTCACGAGAAACGTGAACCCTGCATAGTTTATGAAACACCTGATGAAGAGGAGGAGGTAACGGTATTAGAAAGAGTAGTGTATGAAAGTGATATCATCCAAGGAGTGGATGATATGAAAAAAGGGTTGGAGGGAACCGATTATCAAGGGATATAGGTGCGACCCCATCTACCAGCTAGCAAAGGACTCCAACCACACTTCACGAAACGGAATGATGCAACATTCGAGTATACGTAACAGTCCCCTTTATGCTGCCACTGGCGGAGGAGAAGATTGCCTATACATTCCGAGAAGTCATGGAGTGAATAGAGAAACACTAAGAGAATTGATGGTGGGGGAAATACACAATAAAGGACACCTGTTACGATCCCTAACCGGTATCAGTTCTTAGCAACGGGTAGACGATACTTCTCTCTCTCTCGCTTGACGATAGTTCTTAGGCCTGTGCCTACGATAAGGTGGGAGAGACTCTCGTGTCTCTAGTCCTTATCGCCTATCGTACTCTTTCTTCAACTTGACTCTATATCAGAGTCCTCGTCTCGTAGGTAGGTATTCGTAAAGAGCGTAAAGGTTTTATATTCGTAAAAGCATAAAGTAATAAGTAAGGAAATAACTTAGAACGAAGCGTGAAGAGCCTATCTACTCGGACTTTTTTTTTTTTTTTTTT
>JACCEG010000187.1:0-31089 GCA_014065205.1 Tuber brumale
GGGCGTGAAGGGCAACTATATAAGGAGGACATTAGGTCCGAGTAGATAGGCTCTTCACGCTTCGTTCTAAGTTATTTCCTTACTTATTACTTTATGCTTTTACGAATATAAAACCTTTGCGCTCTTTACGAATACCTACCCACGAGAAGAAGGACTCGGGTACAGAGTCGAGTTGAAGAAAGAGTACGATAGGCGATAAGGACTAGAGACACGAGTGTCTCTCCCACCTTATCGTAGGCAACGGCATAAGAACTATCGTCGAGAGAGAAAGAGAGAAGTATCGTCCACCCGTCGCTGAGAACTGATACCAGTTAGGGATCGTAACAGACAATGACCAAAGCCGCGTGCAACTATGACATCCATGATAAAGAACTGTTAGCTACAGTTCAGGCACTCCAGGCATGGAGAAAATATGCACTGGGAAACGAACACGATATTAGGGTGGTAACTAACCAAGAGAACCTCCACGCCTTTACTACCACCAAAGAACGCAATCAACGAAAAACAAGATGGAGTGAAACCCTATCTCAATATCACATCAAGATTGAGTACCGACCTGGAAAGCAACGTGGACAACCCGACGCCCTGACTAGAAGGCAAGAAGACTTACGGACTAAAGAAGACGCGAGGATCCAACAGAGGAAGAGGATTCTCTGGCCAAAGGAAAGATACTTCAAAGATGAGAAAGAAAACGGAGGGAGTGAATCCAGCAACGAGATGGAAACAGCGACATTATCCAACGACGACCACACAGACTAGATATGAAGCACGATGGAAAAAGATACCGAAATACAAGCAAACAGGAAAGCTTTAAACGAAAAGCAAAAAGAAATGACAGGGATAGCACGCGGATTATACGACGAAAAAGAAGGATACCTTTGGTACGACAACAAGATAAGGATCTATGACGACGAACCCCTGCAAAAGGAAACAATAAGGAGAAACCACGACATATCACAAGCGGGGCACGGCGGAACAGGCAAAACTACGGAACTGATCAGAAGATCATACTACTGGCCAACAATAAGGGAGGATGTGAAGAGATATGTCAAAAACTGCGAGATATGCCAGAGGACGAAGGCAATATGTCACGTGCCATAAAGATTGCTAAAACCTATCGAACCTCCTGGAAGACCATGGCAATCTATTGCTATGGATTTTATAACCGGACTCACGGAATCGAAAGGTTGTGACGCAATATGGGTCGTTATCGATCATCTGACAAAAATGGCCCACTTTATACCATGCAGGATGGACATGGACACACAGCAATTCTTTCACCTGTTCTAAGATCAGGTGTTCAGAATCCTCGGATTACCAAAAGATATCATATCAGACAGAGGATCACTATTCATGCCGGATATCTGGAAAGAGATCACCAGACAGTGGCACATCAATAGGAAACTCAGCACGGCATTCCACCCGCAAACAGATGGACAAACGCCAAGGACAAATGCCATATTAGAACAATACCTACCGGCATATGTCAATTATCAGCTGGATGGCGGGCCGACATGCTAGCAACTGGCGAGTTCGCATACAACAACGGAAAACAAGAAACGACCAAAACGACACCCTTCTTTGTAAACAATGGATACGATCCAATGTATGAACTGGCAAAATACGACATACCAGTGCGATCAATCGCAACAAAAAACATGCAACAATTGCATGTCAGATTGCGAGAAGAAATATGCTGCGCACAAGAAAAACGGAAGGAATACGCCGATCGCCACCGAAACCCTAATCCCAACCTCTAAGTTAATGACAAAGTGTGGTTGATACCAAGGAATATAGGGACCACCCAACCGTCAAGAAAACTGGACTAAAAGAAATTAGGACCCTGCAGAATCAGCGAACGCATCAGACAAAGAGCATATAAACTCGACCTCCCACACTTGATGAACAACACTGATCCCACATTCCACATTGGTCCCCTTGAACCCTACCAACACAATGCCTTTACATCACAGAAGAAACTCCCTCCGCCGCCCATCGAGATCCAGGGCGAAAAAGAATACGAACTTGAGAAAATCATCCACTCAAGACTACACTACAACAAACTCCAGTACAGAGCCAAGTTGTTAGGGGGACGCCAAACTAAAGTATATAACCGAGGGATGTAGGCCAAATCTTTGTACAGACAATCTGTCGTGGAAGGCTCGTCTCGATAAAATAAGAGTAAGGTAAAGATTTATAAGGTAAACAATTTTATATTGATAAGATCACTTCTCCGTTGCTTGATGATGTCTGTAAAGCTCGGGAGGCACTTCGATATTTATATCCCAGGTCTGAGTGTTCGCGGACTACTTCTAACTACTATGCCTCCGAAGTACCACTCTGGTTTTAAAACGCAAACGTCCAGAATCTTATAAGTGCGAACACCGTCTGACCCTGAAACTTATCACACCCTTTTGCGGACTCGGAATAGTATTCCTCCATTGAGATGACTGAGCTATTTGTTATACCAAACAGCCGCCTCCAACTTAGATGTCAGTATAGACTTTTATATGACTTTTAGTCTTGTTGACTATTGTCCAGTCGCCTGTTCGGTCATAAAGTGATCAGGTTCATGCCGGGCCACCTAGTGCGAATCGCAAGTCAGAGCCCGACGTGTCAGTGTCTTAAGGGTCTCCGACTTATCTAGGTCTTCCATTCTGAGCATGCTTCCCCTTGGTCCGCCGGCCTCCGTAGAGGGGTCCTATTACTAGGACCAACCAACCTACAGCTGATCGCAGAAGGGTATGGGTGGATTCGGTATACCCCTAATAGCTTTCACTACTGGGATATCCTCNGAAAACGTCCCGTCACATTCGGCCCATAGTTTAGGAAGCCCAACCTTGAAGCCTACTATCTCAATGCGCCTGCGACGGACTTCCTCCGTTCCACTTCCCAGAGGTCGCCAAAGGTCCCCTCTCATATATCCTGCGAACAGCATGCGGTCGGACGGACGGCGGTGACGTATAAGCTGTTATGAAGTGGACTTCATTGATGTGACATTTTAGTTATGGGACGCAACCCTCGCAATCTCGCTAATGACGTGTGGGCCCCATAAGGGGGCCGGAGCGGGGTGTTGGCACCCCGATAAATTGAGGGTCTGTGTGCAGTTACCCTACCGTAGGTCTGTGCACATGTCTCGGATTTCCATATGCCTAACATGAGCTCCCTCCTTCCAGGCTTCGCCTCGAATGCCTTTATAACTATTTTATAATTTCTTTCTAAATACATGTTAAGACTCAGTGTGGTCAGGGTAAAAAACCTTCCGCGTTTACTTGGCCACAGTAGGAAAACCTTTTCTTCACTATCTTACTTCTTCCCTTCCTGGCATGTCCCAATTTTCATTATGAAAATTCTCCACAACTTCCTCCGCATTTTCCATACCCGTGGCAGGATCCCATGTGTTCTCATCTTCCGAACACCCTTGCCATTTAACGAAGTACCACAGTTCCCGCTTCTCTTGATAGCGGCCGCGTACTTGTTTCCTGTAAGAACGAATCTCGCTTCTTACGATTTTTTCAACCTCCCATTGCAGATCGCCATCAATGTCCTCCGGTTCTCTAGGGGGTTGTTGGCGATTGTCATGTACTGACTGGTGGTAGGGTTCCAATAGTGCGACATGGAATACGGGATGAATGTTCCATTGATCGGATATGTTGTGCTTAAACGCTCTGGATCCGCGTTTTTTCATAATTTGGAAGGGGCCGTATAGCTTTGGACTTAGCTTCTTGGATTTCCGTCGGGTGCGGATGTTTTTTGCGTTCAACATTACTTGGTCCCCGATCTTGAAGTCCGGCTGTTGTCGAACCTTTCGGTCATAATATTTCGACATCCCTTCTCGTGTCTTTTCTAGAGACCCTCTCGCTTGTTCATGTATCGTCTTAATCCAGTTTATATAAAGTGTAGCTCCTGGATTTTGAGCTTCACGCTCCTTCATCCACTCTGTCTGTAGATGGAATCCGTAGTTCTCATAGAATGGTGACATTCCCTGAGCGTTGGTTGCGGAGTTGTTATAGGCATGTTCAGCTAGCGGTAGCAGCTAATACCAATCATCCTGATCGTAATTGACAAAACTTCGAAGGTAACCTTCCAGCACTTGGTTGGTACATTCAGTTTGTCCGTCAGTCTGAAGGTGGTATGCCGTTGACATTCTTCGCTTAATTTCCAGCGCCATGCAAAGAGATTCCCAAAATTCACCTGCAAACTTTGAGTCAATGTCCGAGACGATTTCGGTTGGTAGGCCGTGCAGCCTCCATACTTCTTTCAGGAATGCGTTTGCGACATCCTTGGCCGCAGCCGAGGTCTGAAGTCCGATGAAACGTGCCATCTTTGCGAACCGATCGACTACTACCATTATCTGAGTACACCCTTGTGACTCTGGTAGTTGCATGATGAAGTCCACCGAGATAGATGCCCATGCCACGTAGGGTATTTGCAATGGTTGCAGTAATCCGTACTTATCATGTCTAGGCGATTTGTTATGTTGGCATTCATCACAGGATCGTACGTAGTCCTTGACCCCTGCGGCAAGTCCTTTCCAGTAGAAGTCTCTCATCATTATTTCCAAAGTTTTTTCTTGTCCAAAATGTTCTGCAACTTTTGCATCATGACATCCTTCTCCAATCTTGATATATAGCGCCTGACTTTGTGGTACAAATAGTCTTTGCTTATAATACAATAGATCGTCGGTTAAGGTCCAGTCTTGGGAAAATCCTTTCCTGCGTCTCGTAACCTAATGAGTTCTTCCCTCCGTTGTCTCCAAACTGCATCTGTCCCGATAGCTGCCTGTATCTCGCTTAGGAAGTCAGGATTGAACCGCTTCATACCTTTTTGCAGGATAATAGCATTTGACATCAGAACTTTTTCGTGTACTTTTGAAATATCGTACCAATGTTCGTTGTCTTTAGCCGATGCCTGTAGGTAGCTGATACTAGGTTCCTGTACCTTGACGATCAAGGATCTTGTCGCTATATCGTTGCTTCCGAATCCCGCGGTTCCTCGCTCCGTTTCTGTCAAGTCGTCCACTTCCATCATGTCTGAGGTGTTGACCTTTTCGACCCCTAGTTGGGCTATACGATCGCCCATTCTTATTTGGCAATCCATATTTTTATGGTTGAAAAGTACGACTTTGAGTTCGCCTGTGTAATCCGCATCGATTACTCCTGCACTGGTAGAGATTGCGCTTCGGACCGCTAATCCACTTCCGCGGGCAACACTTCCATATGTTCCTTTGGGTAGCTCCACAGTTATACCCGTCCTTATTGACGCTTGTCCATATTTCGGGACAATGTCATCTTCTATGGCGTACAGGTCATGCCCTGCTGCCATTCGTGAGCCCTTTGTTGCCAAGTATGCCTTTTTGCTCAATCTCTTGACCCTAATAACGGGTTCCTTTCCACCTCTTCGAGGTTCCAAATCCAAATCCTTATCTCCATCCCAGTACTCTCCTTCATCACCTACCCTCGCTACTAGCGATACTAAGAAATTTTCTTCTTTCAAAATTTTCTGTTCACGATGCGTAGCTCCCTCATCAGGAGGGTACTCAGGCTGTCTGCTTAATGCATCAGGCTTTCCGCTCTTTGTGCCTCGTCGGTATACAATGCGAAAATTGTTTTCTACAAACTTCTGAGCCCATCGAATTTGATGGCCACTCCAGACTTTTGAGTTGAAAAAGTATTGTAGGTTCTGATGGTCGGTAAAGACTGTGATGGGTTTCTACATTCCGATCAAGTAGTGCCTCCATTCTTTAAAGGCTTCCAGGATCGCGCGAAGTTCTTTATCGTGGATCTCATAATTGCACTCCGCCGAGTTTAATTTTCTGGAATGGAACGCTACTGGATGTAATCTTTTCTCAAAGTATTGAGAAAGGACGCAGCCGAGTGCAAAATCGCTAGCGTCCGTTTCTACCACTGTTTCTCTTTCTGGGAAAAGGTGGTGGAGTATGGGGGCTGTGCTGAATGGGTGCTTTAGCTCTTCGAAAGCAGTATCCCGTTCAATTGCCCATTTAAAATTCTTAGGATTTCCTTGTAACATCTGGGTTATCGGCTTGCAAATAGCCGAGAAGTTTTTGATAAATCGTCGGTAGAAGTTAGCAAACCCCATAAAGACTTGTACTTCTCTAACCGACTTAGGTGCCTTCCAGACCATTATGGATTCCACCTTTCGGGTGCTCATAGACACCCCATCAACCGCCACCATATAGCCGAGGAATTCCACCTCCATGGCATGGAAAGTCAATGTCTTTAGCGATATCGCTAATTGAAAGTCCGATAGACTTTGTAAAACTTTCTTAACAGCTGCGACGTGTTCCTTGTTATCCTTTGAGTAGATGAGAATATCATCTAGGTAACACGCAACTCCGATGTCCAAGTATTCCTGTAGAACCTGGTTCATCATATCTTGGAAGGTTGCCGGAGCGTCAACCAATCCAAAAGGCATAACCTTATATTCGTAGTGTCCGTATCTCGTACGGAACGCTGTCTTCCACTCGTCTCCTTCTTTTATCCTCATCAGGTGGTAGCCGTCCTTAAGGTCTAACTTGGTGAAGATCTTTGCGCCGGCTACTCTATCTCTGAGTTCGGACATTAGTGGCAGGGGATGTTTGTTGAGGATAGTAATCTTATTCAGATTTCGATAATCCACAACTAGGCGTAATCTACCATCTGGTTTAGGTACGAATAATATAGGTGCGCCTGCTGGTGATTGGCTCTGGGTGATTTTTCCTTGTTTGATCATTGTTTCCCAGTATTCTCGTAAAGCCTTAAGTTGTTTTTCGTACAGTGGATGTATCGGCCCCCATGGGGGAGTTGATCGTGGAATCAGTTTGATTTCGTGATCGAATGTTCATCTTGGAGCTAGTTTTTCTGCCGTCTGGGCTTCAAACAAATGTTTGTAATTCCTGTATTCTTTCGGTAATGTTTCCAGTTCCAACGTATTTTCGATGCCTCCGATTCTTCCAATGCGGCCGGCATTAGGGTCCCAAGCGAGGGATTCGTCATATTCAAACATATCCGCTATTCCTTCATCTTCTTCCAGGCAGTTTTCGCAACATTTTGCGGAGAAGGTCCAATTTTCTGCATCTTCCATGTGAGACACTGGGTGTTCACGATGCCACCAACCAAAAGGGATTATCATTCCACAGTGACCTGCTTTAGCCACTTCACACGACACTTCTGAAATGTGTCGATTTTTTCCTAT
Organism: Tuber brumale; assembly: GCA_014065205.1. NCBI lineage: Eukaryota > Fungi > Ascomycota > Pezizomycetes > Pezizales > Tuberaceae > Tuber > Tuber brumale. The sequence continues at coordinate 7,195 of JACCEG010000187.1, forward strand.
TTCTAATTTTATAGGGTGAGTGTAACACTTCCCTCCAGAGGTGGCTCACGATCCGTCAAAACCTAAGATATCAACTGCATTGTCGCGTTCTATAGAGGGAACGCGAAGGTCTTCAACTAGGTCCTTGTTGATAAGGAACATGTTGGATCCTGAGTCTAATAAGACTTTGACTTTGTATCGCTTATTGTGTATATGGAGGTAAGCGATCCCCTGTGGACATTTGTATCGTTTTGGTTTTGGAGCACCTAGCTGTACGCGCTTGGCGCGGATGAGACTTTCTTGGTTTTTTCGTTTAGGCATCGTTGGTGGGAGTGTAGGTAACAAAATGTTTGTTACTACGCCCCAGTAGTTTTGACCATTGAGGTCTCCTCAGACAAACTAGTAATTTTTTAGCTCTAACAATCTGGGTCTACATACTTAAGCGGCGTTTCACCGATGCGCTTATTGCGCACGACCAGTTTTCAGGCTGGATGCCTTCTCCTGACACGCCAGACCTAGGCTCATAGCAGAATTTCGGGCGGTTATTAGCCATTTTACTCCCCTGGTGTGGGGTTCCCGCTTTCACAGAGTCCTTTCCCTTAGGATTTCGGTTATCCATACAGCTCCCTCAGAGAAGCCTTGCGCACCAAAGCGGTACATCCCTATCCCACACTCTGGCCAGAAGGTAAGATAGTACATATGTATAATACGACTCAGACTCGTGTGGTAGGTGGAATGGCCCGCGTCGGTTGTCCTTCTGTCGTGTATTGTTATCAGGTAGATCTGGCATTGCTATGTCCCAACTTCTTCGGTATAATAACTTGCTTGCACACAGGTAGCAGGCAACCGCCAGGTGACTCGAGGAACTTCGTACTGTTGGTTCCCGGGCTATGTGGGCATGTTAACTATCCTCTCTGTCGATCAAGACTCTCCATATATTGATTCTTGTGTTCGAGCTCGTAAGTCCCTCGTGGGGTCCCTTCACTTAGAGCCTACTTGCGTTGATCCCGAAAGGAGAGACTTGCTTCGCGCCACTTTGATCCTTTTGAGTTTCGACTCCCGTAGTTGCACACGGACTACCCGATCCCCATCGTCGTCGGTACCCAATACACCCCAGCCGCAGGGGGTTCCCATTTCGGTTCCGGCCCCATCAGGACACTGAATACCCAATCGCCGCTGCTGTTGGTGCCAATGAACTGACCTAGATCAGTTCCTCCTCGTCTGCCAGTTCCCAGATCTTATTCACCCAGCCTGGGATCTGGATGGTAGCGACTTTGCGAGCTAATTCAGGCTTCACAATAGCCGATCTTGCTCGTTGAATTCCCATTTTTATCGGTCTTGACCTGACCGTTGCCGCCGATATATGGGCATCTCCCCAATACGTCTAATAGGTGTGGTTTTTCTTTCCACAATGTGTGCAATCTCCTTCTTTCCTCCGCATGTCTATCACACTTTGCGGGATACCGGTATGGGCCTGGGCCAAGTTTGTGTGGGTGGTTTTTGTTGTACCTCCCACCCTCTTCTTGTGCTTTTCCGGTTCATCGTCCCTTTTCCGTTTACGTGGTGGGGCTCCACCACCCATGACATAAGGTTTAGTATCCCTTTGTCGCTTTGATTTAGTGTCCTGTCGGTCTTCTCTTTTGACCTCTTGGACTATTTTAGACATGGATGGTTGGTCGCGTCCACTTTTCTTTGTGGCTAGCAGTCCTTCTTCTGACCGTCCGCATAGCCTTATCACCTCTTCCCATTCTTGATCCGTCGTATATTGCAGGGCTGACAACCTGCGGACAATTTGTTCAGGAAGTTTGTCTTTGACTACCTCTCTCCAGGATTCTCCAGTCATGCGTGCACGAATATTATGGTTGTGCATGACTGTTAGATAGCGTTCAATACTGCCGTCGTACGTGACTAGTTTCATTGTGCGCAGGGCTAGTCTTTCCGCTTCTACCAGGGCGAATCGCTTGATCATATCATGTTCAAAGCGGGTCCATGTTGCCAGCACTGGTTGCTGGGTTTCCCTGTGAAGTCCATCCATGGCCTTCCGATACCGTACAGTATAGGGAAGGACTATTTCTCCTCTTGTATGACTGAGCGCGTATATGATCTGTTCTCTTGCATCGTCCCAGATCCGCAGGTTTCTCACGAAGTAATTGGTGCATTGCAAAACCCACACATGTATATCTTGTGCGGGTTTGTCTTCAAAGAATGGGGGTGGCTCTGATGGTCGCTTAATATTCAGCGCCATCGCGTTGGCAAGTGTTTCTGCCATACCAGACTGTTCTGGTATTTGTCCTTGCCTGCCTCGGCTACGACCTCCTCTCCTCCTACCTCTCTCATCATCATCATCGTCATTGTCACTAGGATTCCATGGGTTGCCTCCTTGGGCACCTGAGGGGGATGCATCAGCGGCTTCTCTGCCTTTTCCCTTTTCCCTACGTGTAGCTGGAGAGTAATATTCCTCGTCGTCTGTTTCTTGGACTGCGGGTAAATGAGCGGGTCCAGCAGCTTCAGGACTTGGTGCTGCAGCCAACATTCTGTTTATCGACTGCGTTAATACCTTCAAGGTATTGTTAGTCTCGTTATTTTGCTGTTGCTGCTGGTCCTGAGATCGGTGGATTTCCACCAGGCGGGTAGTCTGATCTAACCGTATCTGTCCTAGGATACGGTTGACCACTGTTTCACGAGTGCCGCTTTGGGCGTGGAATTCTACGAATTCCGCTCTCAAACTGAGGACCATCTGTTCCAGAGTCTGGTCTCGGGCTAATGCTGCCTGGCTTTCGTGTCCGATCATTCCATGTAACCTCGTGGTTACATCTTCATGTTCCTGTTGATGCCTTTCTTGGGCATCTATCTTCTTTGCCACTTCCCGGATCATTTCCTCTTGACTCCCTTTGACCTCCGCTTCTACTCCTGCCAGCTGCATCAACAAAAGCCCAATTTCATTGTCATGGACATCTTGTCCTTCTGCAATTTGTCGCTGTACCTTAATTAACTTTAAGGTATTGTCCTGGGTTGCCCCCTTCAAATGTTTGAAGGCGATGTTGGCTTGGTTGAGTGATGTGTCTATATCTTGCCTTATTCGACCCAAGGTTATCCCAAGACGGGCAGCCAATCTGGCTAAGTTTGCAGCGTTGTCTCCCCCTGGTTTAGGAGTAGAGGCCCTTGATATCCTATGTGTGCTTGCGACACTAGAGGATCAGTGAGAGGGTAAATTTCCTCTCCGGAACGCAGGTTCCTGAGGTGTTGAAGGGTAGGGACTATGAATGGCGGAATCATCCGCCTTATCTGTGGTGTCGGATCGGGTATCCATAGGTTCACCCACCGTTATTCTTTTCCTCGGGTCCTGAGGTATTTCCGCCATGGTGATACTTTCCAGATAGGCTAACTGCTCTAGTAGCCCTGGATGAGTGATTACTGGTACTTCGTACCAGAGTTCCTGATATCCTTCAAAAGGTTTAAGGAATCGTATATAAGGTATCCAACGTTTGAGATACTCTAGAGGTGTAGGTATAAAAGGGTTAGGTTGGTCCGACTCTGGACTCAAAACCTGAATTTCTTTTTTTTCTAGGTTTAGGATGTACTTATAGTACATATAAAAGTGTATTAGGCTCAGGCGGAGGGGATATTTGGTCCCTGTATGACTGTGCCTGGGTTTTCCTTTTCCTTCTCTTGCGTCTTTAAAGAGCACGGAGTGCTCCAGTCGACGAAGTTTTCCGACACGCTTGAATTCCACTTAAAATCTGAACCTTGCTAGGTACGATATATGCTATTGAATTGATCCCTCGTTGGGATCCCGAAAGGTACTGTGTACTGCGAGGGTTCTTGCGTGTATTCTTCTTCGATTTCGAACAGCTTGGTTTCCAATATTTCTTCGAAGGAATGAGTATTGATAGGACAGTAAGGTGCTTCGAAAATGTAATCAAAGTCTGAGGTGAGGGTGGAGTTTGAAGTAAACTTGTAGTTTATGTAGTGAGCCTTGGTAACAGGAGAACTATCAATATACTGTTAGGCGGACGCCAAACTCAAGTATATAACCGAGGGACGTAGGCCAAATCTTTGATCGGAGAATCTGTCGAGGAAGGCTCATCTCGATAAAATAAGAGTAAGGTAAAGATTTATAAGGTAAACAATTTTATATTGAAAAGATCTCTTCTCTGTTGCTTGATGATATCTGTAAAGCTCGGGAGGCACTTCGATATTTATATCCCGTGTCTGAGTGTTCGCGGACTACTTCTAACTACTATGCCTCCCAAGTATCACTCTGGTTTTAATACGCAAACGTCCAGAATCTTATAAGTGCGAACACCGTCTGACCATGAAACTTATCGCACCCTTTCACGGACTCGGAATAGTATTCCTCCATTGAGATGACTGCGCTATTTGTTATACCAAACAGCCGCCCCAACTTAGATGTCCGTATAGACTTTTATATGACTTTTACTCTTGTTGACTATTATCCAGTCGCCTCTTAGGTCATAAAGTGATCAGGTTCATGCTGGGCCACCTAGTACCAATCGCAAGTCTGAGCCCGACGTGTCAGTGACTTAAGGGTCTCCGACTTATCTAGGTCTTCCGTTCTGCGCATGCTTCCCCTTGGTCCGCCGGCCTCCGTAGAGGGGTCCTATTACTAGGACCAACCAAACTACAGCTGATCTCAGAAGGGTATGGGTGGATTCGGTATACCCCTAATAGCTTTCACTACTGGGATATCCTCCTAGAGTATTTCTCTGAAAACATCCCGTCACATTCGGCCCATAGTTTAGGAAGCCCAACTTTGAAGCCTACTATCTCAATGCGCCTGGGATGGATTTCCTCCGTTCCACTTTCCAGATGTCGCGAAGTGTCCCCTCTCGTATATCCTGCGAACAGCATGCGGTTGGATGGACGGCGGCGACGTATTTGCTGTTATGAAGTGGGCTTCATTGATGTGACATTTTAGTTATGGGACACAACTCTCGAAATCTCGCTAATGACGTGCGGGCCCCATAAGGGGGCCGGAGGGGGGTGTTGGCACTCCGGTAAATTGAGGGTCTGTGCGCAGTTACCCTACCGTAGGTCCGTGCACATGTCTCAGATTTCTATATGCCTAACACAAGTAGACAGGGTACTTGGAGGAACATGATCAAGAGTGGTATCCAACCACTAACTTCACTAACACTCAAGATGCCGCCCAACAATTCCACCAAAGCTACCACGACAAGCCCAGACTTCTGCCCAATGGAAGACGGGGTGTGGATCAAGGAAGAAGTCAATGACGAAGATTGGGTCGAGCTCGTGGACCTACCAATCAGGAAAACAAAACAGATGGAAGACGAGAAAGCACACAAGTTTTTGTCATGGAGACGGTGCTACAACGACGGATACCCCACCCACTACACGGAAAAGCTGGGAACAAATTATTTTCCAAGAAAAGAGACTGGACACCACTGGTGTCCCCTCCGCTGGGCAACATGAACAAGATTTCGGGCAAAGAATCTACGGGGAGGGGGGCCAAAAAATCTAAGAACGTCACCTGGGAACAGGACCCAGCACTATCGCCGATCTCATCGGCAACACAAGAGGATATGGTGGAAAGCGTGCAATAGGAGCTGATCACGATTAGCGAACAAAAAACAAAGGTAAAAGTAGAGATGGGACTCTACAAAGGCCAGCCTTCGATGTGGGAGCAGAAGGCAAGGGAATGGGAGAAAAAGAATGTGCAGCTGGCCAGAGCGGTGATGGCTCAACAGGTCAGGGCAAGTTTGGCGGAATACAAAGTTGAGAAGACAGAATCCCAACTTAAGAGGAGGGATGCGAGGATCCCAAGGTTGGAAAACCTTCAGAAAGAAAGCAAGAGTTGGATGTATCGGATAGGGCTCAATATCCTGCAGACGGCAGGAACCGAGGAGGATGATAAGTTCCTGATGGCCTAAAGGGACTTAGGCCGTGGGGAGAGGGGAGGTATTGTCACGGTCGCGTGGCAGATAGTGGAAGCAGACGTTTGTGGCAGATAGTAGAAGGTGACGTTTGTGGCAGGTAGTAGTAGGAGATGTTTCACCATGATGAGGATATTCGTCATCAGGGTTTATGGATTATATGTTGTTTCACGCACATGACCTATTAAGAGGTCATGGGGGCAGCACTTGAGGCCAAGAGGGATGTGCAGTTTGAATTACTTTCACGCACATGACCTATTAAGAGGTCATGGGGGCAGCGCACGAGGCCAAAGGAGCTGCTCAGTTTGATTTACTCTCACACACTTGACCTATTAAGAGGTCAGATGGTTTATGCACATGACCAATGATGCGGTCATATGATGTTTTTCATGAGTCACGGTTATGACTCATAGTTCTTTTGATTTATAAGCGGGTTAAGTGAAGGACTATAAATGGAGGCCGGTAGAGCCTGGTAGTTAGTTCTTCACACAACTACCTATTATACTTTCTTACCTATACTATCAAGAATAGATTTTATTCTACCACTTCGAGAAGTCCTACCGCGATACGATTTGATTATTAGAGTTCAACTGAGGAACGTAGACAACAGTCTAAGAATAATAATCAAAGTCTTAGTAAAAAGTGAAAACGAGGTAACGACACGTTAAGGAAGAGAAGTATCATACTATTACAAAGAGACTAACAAATAGCTGTTGCCTGTCGCAGGATACATACAAACATCGGAAGATAGGTAGGATACCTAACAACCAAGTTGGTGGCTCAAAAATCTTCACCAAGCTAGACCTTAAAGATGGTTACCACTTGATTCGCATTAAGGAAGGAGATGATTGGGAAACAGCTTCGCAGATGAGATATGGGCACTACGAATATAAGGTTACGGCAATTGAATTGGCCAATACTCTGGCAAGTCTTCAAGATATAATAAACTAAGTACTGAAAGAATACTTAGATGTGGGAGTCGTATGTTACCTGGACAACATCCTTATATATTCAAAGGATGAAAAGGAACGCATCGCAGCTGTCAAACCAGTTTTACAAAGTCTATCAGACTTTCAATTAGCGGTATCACTAAAAAAGTGGACCTTCCATGACAAAGAAGTGGAATTCAAGTACTACAAAGTGGTGGTTGATCGGGTGTCCATAAGCACCCCAAAGTGGAATCCATAATAGTTTTGCAACCGCGCAAGTTCGTCAGAGATGTGCAAGTCTGGATTGGATTCTCCAACTTCTACTAGCGATTTATAAAGATTTTCTCAGATGTTTATAAGCCAATAATCGAGACATTACAAGGGAATCCTAAGAATTTCAAATGGGGTGTAGAGCAGAACACGGCTTTTGAGGAACTAAAGCACTGATTCACCACAGCTTCCATACTCTATCACTTCTTTCGAGAAAGAGAAATAGTGGTAGAAACTGATGCTAGCGATTTCGCACTTGGTTGCATCTTGTCTCAATATTTTGAGGAAAAACTACATCCAGTAGCGTTCCATTCACGAAAGTTAAACTCAGTAGAGCGAAATTTGGAAATTTGGAATAAGGAACTTCACGTGATCTGTGAAGAATTCCAGAAATAGAGACAGTACTTGATCTGAATGGAAAACCTGACTACAGTCTTTACTGACCATCAAAACCTACAATACTTCCTCACCTTAAAAGTCTGGAGTGACCGTTAAATTTGATGGCCTCAGAACTTAGTGGAATACAATTTTCATTTTATATACCATCTAGGCATGAAGGGCAGAAAGTCTAATATATTAAGTAGACAGCTTGAGTACAGTCCTGAGGAGGAAGCTATGCATTGTGCACACAAAACTTTCAAACTGGAAGGTTTCATGATGTTACTAGTAGTGAGAGTAGGCAATGAAGGAGAAGACTGGGATGGTGATAAGGATCAGGATTTGGAACCTGGAAGAGGTGACAAGAGACCCATGATTAGGGTCAAGAGATTGAGCAAAAAGGCATACTTGCCAACAAAGGGCTCAAGAATGGTGGCAAGACATGATCTGTATACCATAGAGGATGACATAGTCCTGAAATATGGACAAGCATTAATAAGAACAGGGATAGCCATGGGGCCACTGGAAGGAACTTATAGAGGAGTTACACCAAAAAGCGAATTAGCGGTTCGAAGATGAATCACCATTGGAGCAGGAGTTAGTGATACCGATTACACCGGTGAACTCAAGGTTGTACTATCCAACTATAAAGACATGGACTGCCAGATAACAATGGGCGATCACATAGTCCAACTAGTAGTGGAAAAAGTCAATGCCTCAGATATGATGGAGGTAGACAATTGGGAATAAACAGAATGCGGGACTGCTGGATTCGAAAACCCCGACATAGGGACAAGATCCTTGATAGTAAACAAACAGGAACCAAGTATCAGTTACCTGTAGGCATTGGCTAAAGACAATGAATACTGGTATGACATTTCAGAAGTACCCAAGAAAGTGCTAATATCTAATACTAAAGTACTAGGACAAAAGGGATCATCCGATCACTGGTTACCAAGCAACACCTCAAAAAACCCCACCCCCTCAATCAACCACCCCTCAACAACCATGCCTTCACAAAAGACAGGTTATCTCATAGACTTTGAGAAAGGGCAAATTGATGCCTTAAGGGAGAAAAATATTGCATTTTCAGAGATAGGACAGCTTTTAGATCGCTCCCAGAGCATAGTTAAAAGTTTTTACAAACGGTATCAAAAGAGGGGTGATGGAAAAAACCTCCCATTTACTAGAAGACCCAAAATTATCGATACCAGAATCTGCTGCTGCCTAGCCAGAGAGTCCAAGAAGGGACGCCATCAGCCATTATCAGAATTGCGCAATAATGTTGCACCCTATGCCTCTGTTAAGACAGTCAAGAGAGCATTGGCTTCAGTCAACATAAAGAAGTGGAGAGAAAGGAAAAGAGCATTTCGGAAGGATGAGCATGCTATCAAGAGATTAGCCTGGGCAAAGGAGTATAAGAATTGGACAAAGGAGGACTTTGAGGGAATCATCTTTAGTGATGAATGCATGGTTGAAAGGTCCAAAGATCCTAAGAGTATTTGGATCTTCAGAACACCTGAGGAAAAGTGGCATAAGGACTGCATTCAAGGAGTTACAAAAGGACCTGGGATAAGGCTGATGGTCTGGGCTTGCATTTGGGGTAAAAATAAGGGTCCTCTGATCCCTATTTTTGACAGGAGTGTGGATAGATTTGTGTATATTGGAGTTTTGGAGGATGGTTCAGTTGATGTCTGGCAGGAGGTGGAGGACACAGTTGGAGATCCTATATTTCAGCAAGAGGGTGCAAGGATACATACTGCAAGAGATACTATGGCTTGGATTGCAGAAAACCATATACAGGTTATGGAATGGCCACCCAATTCCCCAGACCTCAATCTTATTGAGCACTGTTGGAAAAGGGTAAAGGAAAAGCTGCACCAGCACTTTACAACATTCACAAGACTAAGGGGGGTCCAGATACCATTAGAAGACATCTAGCAAAAGCTCTTGATATAGTTTGGACCCAGGATATTGAAGGAGATTTCTTGGAAAAGCTAGGGGAGTCAATGCCTAAGAGAGTGGCTGCTGTTTTAGATGCAAAGAGATGGTATACAAAGTATTGAATTTTTTTCCTTACAATTTCACATAGGAGTTTTGTTATATTTAATGAATGTTTATTTAAATTTTCAGTTCATTTTAAGTAGTTGTTGTTACATAGATAGTAAATTTATAGTGGTTGTGGGGTTGCCGTTGCTGTGCCAGACGATCCCTTTTGGCCCCGTACTTTATTATGCGACAAAAGAGTATGAAGCAGTGCAATCCTGAATTGTTGCACAAGATACAGGAAGCTATTGAAATAGATGCAGATTGGGGGAAATAGCAAGAAGAACTTATTCGGCTACAAGACGTAGGAAAAGATTTCTACAAGGATTGGACTTTGACCGAGGATTTGCTATATTATAAGTAAAGGCTATTTCTAGTAGATAGTCAGGTACTATACACCAAGATTGCAGAAGGATGTCACGATGCAAGGGTTGCTGGACATTTCAGGCAAGAAAAAACTTTGGAAATCATTATGCAGGACTTCTACAGGAAAGAACTGGTGGAATAGGTCAATGACTATGTATGATCCTGCAATGAATACCGACATAACAAAGTGTCTAGACATGCTAAGTATAGATTATTGCAACTACTGCCAACACCCTACATAGCATGTGCATCAAGCTCAGGGGACTTTATCAAACAACTACCAGAATCGCTGGGATGTATACAGATAATGATAGTAGTAGATCAATTCACAAAGATGGTACATTTCCTGGGACTACAGATATAGGCTACTACCAAAGATGTCGCAAACATATTGGGGAAAGATGTCAGGAGACTACGTGGCCTGCGAACCGAAATTGTCGCGGATATGGACTCAAAGTTCGCAGGAGAATTCTGGGAATCCTTCTGGAAAGCGCAGGAAAGTAAGTGAAAAGTGTCAATGGCTGCTAGGCATATGAAAATCTGAGGCAAGAAATGCACCGAGCTTATGGTAGGGTAACTGTGCTTCAACCCTCGATTTTCTGGAGTGCCAACACCCTGCTCCGGTCCCCTTGGTGAGCCCGGACATCAGTAGCGAGATTTCCAGAGTTGGGTCCCATAACTAAAAGGTCCCATCAATAAAGCCCAGTTAGTAACACCATATACGTCACCGCCATCTGTCCGACCGCATGCTGTTTGCATGATATATGGGAGGGGACCTTTGACAATAGCCGGGAAGTATATTGGAAGAGATCCGCGGAAGGCGCATTGAGATAGAAGGCTTAAAACTTAGGCTTCCTAAACTATGGGCCAGAGGTAATGGGACGTTTTCCGCGAAAAACTCAAAAAGGATGTTCCAATGGCGGGAGCTATTAAGGACTGTCACGAATGTGGCTTAGCAAGGAAGAGGTTTTCACATGACTCATAGTTATGAGTCATTGGTATGTTATGTTTCGCACGTATGACTACTGTGGTCATATGATATGGTTATGATGATATGTTATGTTTCGCACATGACCTGATTTAGAGGTCATGGGTTTTGCACATGTGACCACTTTGGTCATATGACTAGTTTATGATGTTTTCGTATGACTCACAGTTGTGAGTCAGATGTGGCGCTTGACTAGGAGAGTGAGTCACAAGGGCGTGAAGGGCAACTATATAAGGAGGCTATTCGGGCCAAGTAAATAGGAGGTCAAAACTGTGGTGGACCCCCAACCTTACAGCGCAAAGAACAGCTTTCCACTCCTCCGTTCGAGCAGGCCGGAGGGATCCCCTCCCCTCATCCAATGAGCTAAGCAGGAAGGCACGCCTTCTGTATTTCAAGGCCATCAAAAAGGCAAAGAATGAATACTGGAAGAACTTCCTGGAAACGGCAAACCCCCAGTCCCTCTGGACGGCGAAAAAGTTCACGTTCAGAAAACCACCAGACAGATTCCCCCAGATCCCAGGGGTAGAGACCCCCAGTGATATCAAGAAAGCCCTCCTTGATCACTTCTTCCCCGAGAAAGGGTCCTCCCCCCCCCCAAGCATCCTGCGAGAATTCAGAAATGTCCCGGTGCTGTCACCGGACGAGATATCGGCGGCACTTCGGAAGTCCTCTTCGTCCTCTGCCCCTGGGCCGGACCAGATACCCTACTCGGTCTGGAAAAAGGTCCACTCGATAAACCCAGCAATCCTCACATCCCTCCTGGACCTACTGGTCAGATATGGGTACCACCCCCCCTCCCTGAAGAAAGCCAATGGTATAGTCCTAGATAAGTCTGGCAAACCCTCTTACGACACCCCCTCATCCTTCCGCATCATTGTCCTCCTGGAAACTGTCTCGAAGATCTTCGAGAGGGTGATGGCAAACCGTCTCTCGGCCCGGGCTCGCTTCCTGGGCCTCCTTTCCCTCAACCAAACTGGCTCCCTACCTGGACTGAGTACCTTTGATGCGGCGGCTACCCTCTCCCACGAGGTTCAACTGTTCATGCGTCCCAAGCTAAAGGTCTCAACCCTCTTCCTAGACATAAAGGGGGGTTTCGACAACGTCTCCGCCCCGATCCTCTGCGACAGACTCGCTACCAAGGCGGTCAATCCCTACATGGTCTCGTGGATAAGGTCTTTCCTCCACGGCCGCTCCTGCCGCCTGATCTTTCAGGGCGCGCCTCAAATCTTTTCACCAGTCTCCGTCGGTACGCCACAAGGCTCCCCGATCTCCCGCCTTCTCTTCGTCATTTACGTCTCGACCCTCCACTTCTCGATCCCTAGGGGACTTATCCAGTCTTACGTGGACGACTTTGCAGTCACGGTGGCATCGAGCTCCTACCAGAGGAACATCCAAAGGCTGCAAGGGATCACCTCTGTGCTCCAGCAGAAAGCGGGAAAGCTGGGTGTATCCTTCTCGATCCCGAAAACTGAACTTATGCACTGGGAAACCCCCTCGCAGAAGATCTCCCCGCCTCAAATCCCGGTCCGGCTGGATGACCCTGTCTTCCGCCCCTCTAAACTAGTAAGATGGCTCGGTTACTGGTTCGAGCCCTCCTCCACCTCGGGTACTAGGGGTACCACCTCCCACTTCGTCAGAAGACTTGGACTGGCCCAAGGGGCCTTTTCCACCATCAAAAGACTGTCCAGGCCGGGCAAAGGCCTCCCTCCCTACCTCTGCCACCGTCTGGCATCATCACTGATCTCCCCGATCCTTCTCTATGGAGCGGACCTCTTCTCACCAAGCCTGACACTCCTTGACCATATGTCGGTCTTCTGGAGGTCGGTCCAGAGGTGGGTCACGAACTGCTTCTCCTCGACACCTGTCGGCATCCTGGCCTGCGAATCGGCCCTCCCCCCAATGCCCCTCTTGCTGCGCCACCGCCAGAGACTTGCGGCCATAAGACTGGTCTGCCTCCCGCCTGAGGCTAACCCAGCAACTGCCAGACTCCACCCCACCTTCCCGACTTCGTCCCCCTTCAGGGCCCTCGACGACGACCGTCACCACACGCGAAGACTGACATCGGTCTATGCTCCCATCTCTTGGAAAACAGCTGTCCCCTCCCCGCCTATAAGGAAACACCTCGCGATCGATGCAATTGCTCATCGAACCCTCCCATTCATCCACGCCTCCGGCCCTCTGCCTGTAGCCTCCCCCGACCTTCTACCGCCCGCCTGTCTCCCAGTCAGATTAGACACACCATCCTACAAGTCGGTCAAACTCAAAATCAGATCGGCGCTCGTCAAAGACTGGAACGACCAGTTCTCTCCGCCCCCTACCTACCCCTACACTGCGTCCCTTTCGCCCCACCCGTTCATGGGGCTTGGGAGGTTCATGGCGGGAAGGATCCACCAGATGCCCTCAGGTAAGAGCTACCTGGCTGCCCACCCATCGTGGTTCACCGAGGACCCCTCTCCCCTCCGCCCATTCTGCGAGGAAGAAGAAGAGGACTTCGCCCATGCCATCCTATCCTGCGAGTCCCGCAAAGAACCACGTGAGCGCCACCTCCAGGGCCTCACCTCGGTAGATTGTGACAGCCCCCTCTGGTCAGACCCCTCCGCTCTCAACTCCCTCGCTAGGTACATTAACGTCACAGCGACGGGTTTCCCGCCAGGAATGCCCCCGGCGGAAAGGGACCCCCAACACGAACTGGACAACGAGGTGCCGGCCCTTCCGATCCACGGCTTCACCCCCTGAGGGGAGTTCAGCCTCTGCCCGTAATTTCTTTCCTTTTGCTTTGCTAGGAGAAAGTTTTTCGTTATGATTATGCGCTTTATTGTTTTATTTCCGTAGGGATTTTGTGTCGGCTATCGGACACACTTAGGAGGTCTTTATAGTTTGATGCGCTTGTTTCTTTTGTGTTGGCGAGTTTTGAGATTAAGGTTTTGTTTATGCCATAGCTAGCCCTTCATGCAAGTTCTTGTACCATAAATCAATGAATACATGAAGATAAAAAAAAAAGAAAAAAAGAAAAAAGGAAAAAGAAAAAAAAAAGAAAAGGCCGTGTAAATAGGTCACGCTCCGCTTCCGCTATTTCCCCCCCCCTACATTTCATCCTCATTCTCAACACCATCAGCGTCTGGTGTGCCTACACGATCGTTCTACTCCCAAAAGCCTTTTGGCCGGGGCTTCACTGACTCGTCAGAGATGACCTCGTCCTCGGTCCCCCTTCCCCCCTCGCAACACTCCTCGGTGTCAGGAATCCGTCCCCATGTCCCCCTTCTGCTCGCACTGCTAGAGAATGCCACGAAAGATGCGGGTGTATCCCCCCAGCTCTTCCCCCCAATCAGCTCAGGAGAACTAGACGATTTGTCGCCAGGCGAGGCCCTCATTCTCCCCCTTCTGTGCACCTCGTTCATGGCGTCCAGGGCCCTCTCAACTCAGATAGACGAACTCGCAATGGAGGTAGCAAGACTCTCCGGCCAGATCAATGACCTACACACGCGCAAAGCCAAAACTCCTGCCCCCCCACCACCTCCCCCTACTGAGAGCGCTACGGCTGCCTCACTATCAGCCCTCCAGCTCTCGGTCAGGGACCTTGCGTCCCGTCTGACAACCCCCCTCCCTCAACCAACACCCCACCAACAGCCCCCACCCCAACAAAACGCACCCATGCAAGCCACAACAAAGGCGGCTCAGGTAGCCCCATCCAGAAAGGGTAAAGAGAAGGCAGTACCCGACTCGGACACCACCTTGGCCAACGAGCTCACCCCACTCTACGAGGGTGGGGGTGATGCAGACTTCCCCTCCTACAGCACCAAAGACCAGAAGTGGTATGGCAATCCTGCCGCTTACGCGGCCAAATTCCCGCGCTCCTGGGAGTCTCAGGCCTTCCGGGATGGAAAATACCCTCCTGTCTTGGAGTTCCACCCAACCCCTAAATCGTTGGCACAACCCGGCCCCTCCTCCTACGCTCAGGCCGCGTCTTCTGGACAAAATAGGAAGGGCAAGTCGAGCAAGGGCAAGAACACCGCGACTGCTGCCCAGGTTGCGTCTGGTACGGCCGAGCCCGCCCTGGTTAAGGGGCCCAAGAGCCTTCCGGCAGCCGAGAGACATTTCTTTGCCCCTCGCTCGTCCCCCTTCCCACACCACCAGGCTGAACTGATTGCTGCCTCCTTCCCCGACTCCGCCGCTTCTGTTTTAAGAGAAGCCGGCTGCAATCTCCCCCTGTCCTTCTCTGCCCGAGTTAAAGACAGAGGCGCAGTTACCCTTCTCGCTCTCTCCCTCTTTGTTCCATCCACCTCCTACGCCCCCTACTACGAAGCACTTGCTGCAAAACTAAACCAATCTTTCCCTGTCGGGGACTCGCCTTGGCTCCCTTTCCGACCGGCACCTAACGAAGTCCAGCTTGCTGTTCACTCCCTTCCAGTTGCATACCTTCCTGAAGACGACGGTGACCTATTCCAGTCTCTGTCGAATACCATCCTCAGCGTCAAAAACATCCAGATCCTCTCTGCCCGATACCTCAACCCCGACCGCAGTTCCCGAACCCAGAAAAAGGCAACCTCGGTAGTAGTAACGGTAGCTCCGGAGAATGAGGCCTCAATGTTGGGCAACTCTTACCTTTTCTCCTCTCGATGCAAGATCCAGAGGGCATACTCGGCTAACGGCCTCACTCAGTGCCGTAACTGTCATGAATACGGACACCACTCAGCTAGATGCAAGGTTGACCATCCGGTCTGCCCCATCTGCGCCCTCTCCAACAGAAAGCAGGCACATAGATGCCAAAACCCTACCTGCCCGAAGGGCGGAAACCTCAGAGCAGTCGCCAACTGCTGCCCGACCTCTCCCCCGCTCTGCGCCGTCTGTAAAGGCCCCCACCCGGCCTTCGCTCGAGACTGCCCATCGAGACCCGCCCCCCCTGCTCTCCGCAGGGAACCACCTCTACCGCAGGATGAGGAAGGTATGGACACGTCGAACGACTCCGGCGAGGGTCCTTCAACTGGTGCATGACCCCTCCTACCCCCCATCGATTTTGAAACACCCCGTCCTAGGAGGGGTGATGCCCCCCCGACACGTCCCCCCACAAACGTTCCGACACCCCCAGGAGGCGCCCTGCCCAACCCCGCATGGCAGGCAACTCCCACTCCTATCCCACAGCTTGAGACGCCGGGAGGCGTGTAATGGCTGGTCACACCTCCCCTGTGGGTTCCATGCTGGCGACGGGCTCCGATAACTCCATATCCATTCTACAACACAACTGCTTGGGAAGCTGGGATGTGTTTCTTTCCTTGTTTAATTCCTTTTCACTATTAAGTTCCCCCCCCACACTTGTTGCTCTCCAAGACCCCCCGATGTATAGGGGTAAGCCCCCTGCTTTCGCAAACTTTAAGCCTTTCCTGCCCCCCTGCCCTAATGGTGGCAAGCCCAAAGTGGCATGCTACCTCAACCTTTCAGCCACGCAACAGTTCTCGGTTCTTCCCATTTTTTCCGAAGCAAGAGACTGGATGGCGATATATTTCTTTTCGTCAGTTGGATTTTTTGATTCATTTGCAACCAAGTTCCGCGTGGTAAACCTCTACAGCACCTGGGACGGCTCCCCCTTCAAGAGGACCATCTCGACTGATACCGCGTTCCCCTCCACGCGCTCCCCCACGCTGGTCGTAGGAGACTTCAACATCCACCACCCCTCTGCTGACCTGGGTCGTCGCTTCTCGATCCAAGACCTCGGGACATCCTCCCCATTTTTTGAGAAAGCTGCCGGTGAAGGTTTCTGCCTTCTGAACATTCCCGGTACCCACACCTACTTCCCCTTCGATTCGAACCTCCGCCCCTCGGTGATAGACCTGGCGTTCGCAAATGCCCCCCTTTTGCCCAACTTCCGCTCCTGGAGCACACCCCTCCGCCCGACAGGCACGGACCACGTCCCGATCCTTGTCACACTCTCGGAGTCTTTGGCTAGCCCCCCTTCCCCCTCTCCGTCCTGGACAAAGACCGACTGGCCCGCCCTCGAGGAGGAGCTAATAAAGATGACGTTTCACCCCCCTCCCCCGCTCCCTACTCCAAGAACGCTGTCAATCTGGTTTGATACAGCCATGGACAGGTTAAGGTCCCAACTTAAGGGCCACGCCCCCGACAAGAGGCTCTCCCATAGGTCGAAACCCTGGTGGACCCCCAACCTAACAGCGCAAAGGTCAGCTTTCCACTCCTCCGTTCGAGCGGCTCGAAGAGACCCCCTCCCATCATCAAAAGAGCCATGCAGGAAGGCACGCCTCCTGTACTTCAAGGCCATCAAAAAGGCCAAGAACGACTACTGGAAGAATTTCTTCCAAACAGCCAACCCCCAGTCCGTCTGGACGGCGAAATGGTTCGCGTTCCGAAAACCACCCGACAGATTCCCTCAGATCCCAGGGGCAGAATCCCCCAGCGAGATAAACAAAGCCCTTATCGAACACTTCTTCCCAGAGAAAGGGTCCTCCCCCCCCCCTCGAATCCTACGTGAATTCAAAGATGTCCCAGAGCTGTCCGCGGAGGAAATATCGGCAGCACTACGGAAGTCCTCTTCATCCTCTGCTCCTGGGCCAGACCAGATACCGTACTCGGTCTGGAAGAAGGTCCACTCAATCAACCCGGCCATCCTCACATCCCTCCTGGGCCCGTTGGTCAGATACGGGCACCACCCCCCCTCACTAAAGAAGGCCAATGGCATTGTGCTGGACAAACCAGGCAAACGCTCATACGACACCCGCTTATCGTTCCGCATCATCGTCCTCCTCGAGACAGTCTCCAAGATCCTCGAATTGGTGGTGGCAAACCGACTCACGGCTCTCGCTCGCTTCCTGGGCCTCCTCTCCCCCAACCCCACTGGCTCCCTACCCGGTCTGAGTACCTTCGACGCGGCGGCCACCCTCTCCCACGAGGTTCAACTGTTCATGCGTCCCAAGCTCAAGGTCTCGACCCTTTTCCTAGACATAAAAGAGGGCTTCGACAATGTCTCCGCCCCAATCCTCTGCAACAGACTCACTACTAAAGTGGTCAATCCCTACATGGTCTCGTGGATAAGGTCCTTCCTGCACGGCCGCTCATGCCACCTGGTCTTCCAAGGCGCCCCTCAAGTCTTTTCGCCCGTCTCCATCGGCACCCCGCAGAGATCTCCGATCTCCCCCCTTCTCTTTGTTATTTACGTGTCAACCCTCCATTTCTTGGTCCCAAGGGGACTCATCCTATCTTACGTGGATGATTTCGCGGTCACGGTTGCCTCAGGCTCCTATAGGAGGAACATCCAAAGGCTGCAAGGCATCACCAAAGTGCTCCAGCGGAAGGCTGGCAAACTGGGTGTATCCTTCTCGATTCCGAAGACCGAGCTCATGCACTGGGAGACGCCCTCTCAAAAAATTCCCCCACAACAAATCCCAGTCCGGCTGGACGACCTCGTCTTCCGCCCCTCCAAATTGATACGGTGGCTCGGTTATTGGTTCGAGCCCTCCTCCACCTCAGGTACTAGGGGTACCACCTCCCACTTCGTTAGAAGACTTGGACTGGCCCAGGGGGCCTTCTCGACCATCAAAAGACTGTCCAGGCCAGGAAAAGGCCTCGCTCTCCACCTCTGCCATCGTCTGGCATCATCTTTGATATCCCCGATCCTCCTCTACGGCGCGGACCTCTTCTCCCCAAGCCTCACCCTCCTTGATCGCATGTCGGTCTTCTGGAGGACTGTCCAGAGGTGGGTCACGAACTGCTTCTCCTCGACACCAGTCGGCATCCTAGCTTGTGAATCAGCCCTGCCCCCCATGCCCCTTCTGATACGGCACCGCCAAAGGCTTGCAGCCATAAGGCTTGTATGCCTCCCGCCGGAAGCAAACCCAGCAACCGCCAGACTCCACCCAACATTCCCGACTTCATCGCCCTACAGGGCTCTCGACGACCACCGTCACCACACGCGGGGCCTGACATCGGTCTATGATCCACTGCTGTGGAAAACCGCTGTCCCCTCCCCGCCAATAAGGAAGCACCTCCCGATCGATGCTATTGCCCATCGAACCCTCCCTTTCATCCCCGTCTCTGGCCCTCTGCCAGTGGCCTCCCCCGACCTACTCCCACCCGCCTCTCTCCCGATCGGGATAGACGCCCCCTCGTACAAGTCGGTCAAGCTCAGGATCAGATCGGTGTTAATCAAAGATTGGAACGATGAGTTCCCACCACCCCTACCTACCGCTACCCCGTGTCCCTCTCGCCCCACCCATTTATGGGTCTGGGAAGGTTCATGGTAGGTAGGATCCACCAGATGCGCTCAGGCAAAAGCTACCCAGCCGCCCACCCGTCCTGGTTCACCGTGGACCCCTCTCCCCTCTGCCCGCTTTGCGAGCAGGATGAAGAGGACTTCGCCCATGCCATCCTATCCTGCGAGTCCCGCAAGAAACCTCGTGAGCGCCACCTCCAAGGCCTCAGCTCGGTAGATTGGGACAGCCCCCTATGGTCAAACCCCTCCGCACTAAACTCCCACGCAAGATAAATAAACATCACAGCGAAGGGTTTCCCGCCAGGAATGCCCCCGGCAGAAAGGGACCCCCAACACGCACCGGACGACGACGCATCCGCTCTTCCGATCCATGGTTTCGCTCCCTGAGGGGTGGTTGGCCTCTACCCGGTACTTTTCTTCCTTTTGCTGTGCTAGGAGAAAGTTTTTCGTTATGATCATGCGCTTTATTGTTTTATTTCCTTAGGGATTTTGTGTCGGCTATCGGACACACTTTGGAGGTTTTTATAGTTTGGTGCCCTTGTTTCTTTTGTTACCTTGCGAGTTTTTGAGATTAAGGTTTTGTTTATGCCATAGCTAGCGCTGCATGCAAGTTCTTGTACCATAAATCAATGAATACAGGAAGATAAAAAAAAGAAAAAAAGAAAAAAAAAAAAGGCCGAGTAAATAGGTCACGCTCCGCTTCCGCTATTTTCCCCCGCCTACATTTCTTCATTGGTTTCAACACCATCAGTGTCCGGTGTACCTACACGATCATGTCATTTCCTTAAGCCTCTTGGCTGAGGCCTCACTGCCTAGTCAGAAATGTCCTCGGCCTCGGTCCCCCTCCCCCCCTCAGAACACTCCTCGGTGTCAGGAATCAGTCCCCATGTTCCCCTTCTGCTCGCGCTGCTAGAAAACGCTACGACAGATGCTGGAGTGTCCCCACAACTGTTCCCCGCGATCAGCTCAGGAGAATTAGACGACCTCTCGCCAGGCGAAGCAGTCATTCTCCCCCTTCTGTGCACCTCGCTCCTGGCATCCAGGGCCCTCTCCACTCAGATAGACGAACTCGCAATGGAAGTCGCAAGACTTTCCGGCCAGATCGACGACCTTCATGCTCGCAAGACCAAACCCCATGTCCCCCCTCCTCCCCCCCCTTCTGAGAGCGCTACGGCTGCCGCAATTTCCGCCCTTCAGCTCTCGGTCAGGGACTTAGCAGCTCGTCTGACCACCCCCCTCCCCCTACCGACACGCCACCAACAGCCCCCACCCCAACAAAACGCACCTATACAAGCCACAACAAGGGCGGCTCAGGTAGCCCCATCCAAAAAGGGTAAAGAGAAAGCGCCGGCCGTCTCAGATACCACACTAGCCAACGAGCTCACCCCACTCTACGAAGGTGGTGGCGACACAGACATCCCCTGCTACAGCACCAAAGACCAGAAGTGGTATGGCAACCCTGCCGCCTATGCGGCTAAGTTCCCACGCTCCTGGGAGGCCCAGACCTTCCGGGAGGGGAAGAACCCCCCTGCCTCCTAGTTCCATCCAGCCCCCAAGTCGTCGGCCCAACCCGGCCCCTCCTCCTACGCTTAAGCCGCTTCGTCTGGACAAAAGAGGAAGGGCAAGTCGAGCACAAGCAAGACCGCCCCGTCTGCTGACCAGGTTGCGTCTGGTACGGCCGTGTCTGCCCCGTCCAGGGGGCCGAAGAGCCTTCCAGCAGCCGAGAGGCGCTTCTTCGCCCCTCGCTCGTCCCCCTTTCCCCACCTCCAAGCCAAACTCATTGCTGCCCCTTTCCCAGACTCCGCCGCCTCTGTTTTAAGGGAGGCCGGCTGCAATCTCCCCCTGTCTTTCTCTGCCCGTGTAAACGACAGAGGAGCGGTAACCCTCCTTGCCCTTTCACCTTTTGTTCCTTCTACCTCATACGCCCCCTACTACGAAGCACTGTCTGCGAAGTTGAACCAATCCTTCCCTATTGGAGACTCCCCCTGGCTCCCTTTCCGCCCAGCACCAAACGAGGTGCAACTGGCTGCCCACTCCCTCCCTGTTGCATACCTCCCCGAGTCTGACGACGACCTCTTCCAGTCCCTGTCAAACACCATACTCAACGTCAAGAACGTCCAGATCCTTTCTGCCCAATACCTCAACCCCGACCGCGGCTCCCGTGTCCTGAAAAAGGCGACCTCCGTGGTGGTTACGGTGGCCCCGGAGAATGAGGCCACAATGCTGGGCAAACTCTTACCTTTTCTCCTCTTGATGCAAGATCGAGGGGGCATACTCGGCTACTGGCCTCACTCAGTGCCATAACTGTCATGAATACGGACATCACTCTGCTAGATGCAAGATCGACCATCCGGTCTGTTCCATCCGCGCCCTCTCCCACAGAAAACAGGCACCCAGATGCCAGAACCCCACCTGCCCAAGGGGCGGAAACCTCAGAGCAGTTGCAAACTGCTGCCCAACCTCTCCCCCGCTCTGCGCAGTATGCAAAGGCCCCCACCCAGCCTTCGCTCGGGACTGCCCATCACGACCGGCCCCCCTGCTCTCTGTAGGGAGCCCCCTCTATCGCAGGATGAGGAAAGAATGGACACGACGAACGACTCCGGCGAGGGTCCTTCAACTGGTGCACGACCCCTCCTACCCCCCATCGATTTTGAGAAACCCCGCCCTAGGCGTGGTGATGCCCCCCCAGCACATCACCCCGCGAACGTGCCGAAACCCCAAGGAGGTGCCCTGCCGAACCCCGGATGGTCGGCAAGTCCCACTCCTATCCCACTGCCTGAGACGCCGGAAGGCGTGTAATGGCTGGTCACACCTCCCCTGTGAGTTCCGTCCTGGCGACGGACTCCGATAGTTCTATATCCATTCTACAACACAACTGCTTGGGAAGCTGGGATGTGTTCCTCTCCCTGTTTAATTCCTTTTCGTTACTGAATTTCCCCCCCACCCTTGTGGCTCTTCAAGACCCCCTACTGTACAGGGGCAAGCCCCCTTCATTTGCAAATTTCAAGTCCTTTATTCCCCCATGCCCTAACGGTGGCAAGCCCAGAGTGGCCTGTTACCTCAACCTTCCCTCCACCCAACAGCTCTCGGTTCTTCCTGTCTTTTCTGAAGCAAGAGACTGGATGACGATGGATTTCTTTTCTTCAGTTGGATTTTTTGATTCTTTTGTAACCAAGTTCCGGGTGGTAAACCTCTACAGCACTTGGGACGGCTCCCCCTTCAAAAGGACAGTCACGCCTGATGCTGCGTTCCCCCCCGCACCCTTCCCCACGCTGGTCGTCACAGACTTCAACATCCACCATCCCTCCGCTGACCCAGGTCGCCTCTTCTCAATTCAAGACCTTGGGGCGTCCTCTCCGTTTTTTGAAAAGGCCGCTGAAGGAGGTTTCTGCCTTCTGAACACGCCCGGTACCCTAACTTACTTGCCTTTTGATACAAACCTCCGCCCCTCAGTAATAGACCTGGCATTCGCCAACGCCCCCCTCACACCCAATTTCTGATCCTGGTCTACGCCTCTCCCCCCAACAGGCTCAGACCACGTCCCAATCCTCATCAGACTATCAAGGCCCTTGGCTCGCCCCCCTCCCCCCTCTCCATCATGGACAAAGACCGACTGGCCCGCCCTCGAGGAGGGCCTGAGGAGAATGAAGTTCCGCCCCCCTCCCCCCCTCCCTACGCCACGTACGCTGTCAATCTGGTTTGACACGGCTCTGGACAGGCTGAAGTCCCAACTCAAGAGTCACACCCCCGACAAAAGACCCTCCGGCAGGTCGAAACCATGGTGGACACCCAACCTAACGGCACAAAGGTCAGCCTTTCATTCCGCGGTCCGAACAGCCCGCAAAGACCCCCTCCCCTCGTCAAAGGAAGTGTGCAGGGTGGCACGCCTCCTCTACTTCAAAGCCATCAAGAAGGCCAAGAATGAGTACTGGAAGAATTTCCTGCAAACGGCAAACCCCCAGACCCTCTGGACCGCAAAAAGGTTCGCCTTCGGCAAACCGCCCAACAGATTCCCGCAAATTCCTGGGGCAGAAAGCCCCAATGATATCAACAAAGCCCTCCTTGAACACTTCTTCCCCGAGAAAGGGTCCTCTCCACCCCCGTGGATATTACGAGAGTTTAAAGACGTTCCTGAGTTGTTGGAGGAAGAAATTTCCGCAGCTCTTCGAAAGTCCTCGTCGTCCTCTGCCCCCGGGCCCGACCAGATACCATACTCTGTCTGGAAGAAGGTCCACCAGATCAACCCGACCATCCTGACATCCCTATTAGGCCCCCTAGTTAGGTACGGGCACTACCCACCCTCAATGAAAAAGGGCAACGGCATAGTGCTGGACAAGCCTGGTAAACCCTCCTATGACACACCCGCATCGTTCCGCATAATCGTCCTCCTGGAGACTGTCTCAAAGATCCTGGAGAGGGTGATGGCAAACCGACTCTCGGCCCTGGCTCGTTTCCTGGGCCTCCTCTCCCCCAACCAAACTGGCTCCCTACCTGGTCTAAGCACCTTCGACGCAGCGGCTACCCTCTCCCACGAGGTCCAGATATTTATGCGTCCCAAGCTTAAGGTCTCGACCCTCTTCCTGGACATTAAAGGGGGCTTCGACAATGTCTCGGCCCCGACTCTCTGCGAAAGACGCGCCACTAAGGCGGTCAACCCCTACATGGTCTCGTGGATAAGATCATTCCTCCACGGCCGCACCTGCCGCCTGGTTTTCCAGGGAGCACCACAGATCTTCTCACCCGTCTCGGTCGGTACCCCCCAGGGCTCCCCGATCTCCCCCCTCCTTTTTGTCATTTACGTCTCCA
>JACCEG010000187.1:55344-70819 GCA_014065205.1 Tuber brumale
CGCTTACCTTTTCTCCTCTCGATGCAAGATCGAGAGAGCATACTCGGCTAACAGCCTCACTCAGTGCCGCAACTGCTGGGAATATGGCCACCACTCAGCTAGATGCAAGGTTGACCACCCTGTCTGCCTGATCTGCGCCCTCTCCTATCGAAAACAGGCACACAGGTGCCAGAACCCCACCTACCCCAAGGGCAGTAACCTCAGAGCTGTGGTTGACAGCTGTCCAACCTCTTCCTCAACGAGTGCGATCTGCAGGGGTCAATACCCGGCGTTCGCTAGAGAGTGCCCATCAAGACCTTCTCCCCCCCCTGCCCGCGGGGAGTCCCCTGTTCCGCAGAATGAGGAAGCTATGGACACGACGAACAACTCCGGCGAGGGTCCTTCAACTGGTTCACGATCCCTCCTGCTCCCCTTCGGTCTTGTAACACCCCGTCCTAGGCATGGTAATGCCCCCCCAATACGTCACCCCGTCCCTGCCCCAAAACCTCCAGGTGGTGCCACGCCGAATCCGGCATGGCAGGAATCTCCCACTCCTATCCCCCAGCCTGAGACTCCGGAATGCGTGTAATGGCTAGTCACACCGCTCCTCCAAGTTCCACGCCGGCAGCGGACTCCCGTAACCCGATATCCGTTCTATAACACAACTGCTTGGGAAGCTGGGATGTGTTTCTCTCCCTCTTTAATTTGTTTTTCCTACTGGATCACCCCCCTACTGTTGTTGCCCTCCAAGACCCCCCACTGCACAGGAACAGACCTGTGTCGTTCCAAGGATTCAAACCTTTTCTCCCCCCTTGCCCCACTGGTGGCAAGCCCCGAGTGGCCTTCTATCTCCATCTCTCCACCACTCAGCAGTTTTCGGTCCTCCCAGTCTTTACGGACGCTGGGGACTGGATGGCTGTTGATTTTTACTCTTCCGTTTGCTTTTGTGATTCTTTCCTTACCAAGTTCCGAGTTGTGAACCTCTATAGCACGTGGGATGGTTTCCCCTTTCGCCGAACCATCACTGCAGAGGTTGCCTTCCCCCAAACCTCTACACCGACGCTGGTTGTTGGAGACTTCAACATACAGCACCCCTCAGCTGACCTGGGCCGCCTTTTCTCGATCTCGGACCTGGGCGCCTCGGCTCCTTACTTTGAAAAGGCTGCAGAAGAAGGCTTCTGCCTCCTAAACACCCCTGGCATATTCACCTATTTCCCCTTCGATCCCAACCTTCGCCCCTTGGTCACAGACCTTGCATTTGCCAGCTACTCTCTGTCTCCCAACTTTCAGTTGCGGGAGACTCCATTGCCCCTGACAGGCTCCGACCATGTTTCCATCCTCATTGTGCTTTCACAGCCGTTGGCCCGCCCTCCCCTCCCTGCCCCTGCGTGGAAGAAGACCGCCTGGCTTTCCCTCAAGGATAAGATTGAAGCCATGAGATTCGGCCCCCCTCCCCTCCTGCCCACGCCCCACACCCTCTTGACCTGGTTTGACACTGCCCTTAGAAGAGTCAGGACTGTCCTCAGGCTACACACCGCAGACAAGAGACCCTCCCCCGGATCCAAGCCCTGGTGGACCCCTGACCTTGCGGCTCAAAGGGCTGCTTTCCACTCAACGATTCGTTCGGCGCAACGAGTTCCGCTCCCCTCATCAAAACAGCGGTGCAGAGAGGCCCGCCTGGTATACTTCAAGGCCATAAAGAGGGCTAAAACCGATTATTGGAACAATTTTCTGCAGACAGCCACTCCCCAGACACTCTGGACGGTGAAATAATATGCCCTTGGAAGGCTCCCAGACAGGTTTCCACAACTACCCGGGGCTGAAAGCCCAGGGGACATAAACACGGTCCTTCTCTCCCGCTTCTTCCCAGAGAAACAGTCCTCGGGCCCCGCAGCGATTTTGCGCGAATTCAAAGATGTTCCCCCACTGTTGGCGGAGGAGATTAATGTGGCTCTGCGGAGCTCCTCCTCGTCCTCCGCTCGCGGCCCTGCCTGGATCCCATACTGTGTCTGGAAGAGGGTCCACACGTTGAACCCAAGCAGCCTCCCCTCCATCCTCAGCTTCCTCGTCCGGTATAGCCACCATCTCTCCTCCCTGAAGAGAGCAAACGGGATAGTCCTCGATAAGCCAGGGAAACCCACCTACGACATGCCGGCATCATTCCACATCATCGTCCTCCTCGAGACCATTTCCAAGATCCTGAAAAGGGTTATGGCCTCTCCCTCTCTGCCCTCGCCCGTTTCCTGGGCCTCTTGTCCCCCCACCAAAGTGGTTTCCTTCCCGGTGTGAGTACCTTTGATACAGCGGCAACACTGTCTCACGAGGTTCAGCTTTTCATGCGCCCTAAACTCAAGGTCTCAACACTTTTCCTCGACATCAAAGGCTGATTCAACAATGTCTTGGCCCCCATGCAATGCGGCAGGCTTGCCACTAAGGCGGTCAACCCCTACATGGTCTGGTGGATCAGGTCCTTCCTCCCCGGCCGCTCCTGCCGCCTGGCTTTCCAGGGGGCCCCCCAAATCTTTTCACCGGTCTCTGTCAGCACCCCTCAAGGGTCCCCGATCTCCCCCCTCCTGTTTGTGATCTACGTTTCCTCCTTGCATTTCCCGGTCCCTCGTGGCCTAATCCTTTCCTACCTGGATGACTTCGCTGTCACGGTTGCCTCTGGTTCTTACCGTAGAAATGCCCAGAGGCTCCAGGGCATGACCAAGGCACTCCAGGCGAGAGCTAGAAAGCTGGGAGTGGCCTTCTCGATCCCATAGACAGAACTCATGCACTGGGTTACCCTAGTGCATAGGGTCCACCCACACTCGATCCCTGTCACAATAGACGGGCACCTCTTCCGTCCCTCCAAATTGATCCGGTAGCTTGGATATTGGTTCGAGCCCTCATCCACTTCCTGCAACAAAGGCACTACCTCTCACTGCACGAGGAGGCTCAGCTTGGCCCAAGGAGCCTTCGCAACGATCAAAAGACTTTCCAGGCCCGGAAAGGGCTTCTCCCCCTCTCTCTGCCACCGCCTGGCGTCCTCCCTTATCCCCCCATCCTCCTCTACAGGGCGGACCTCTTCTCACCAAGCCTCACCCTTTTGGACAGGATGTCTGTCTTTTGGAGAGCCGTCCAGAGGTGGGTGACTAACTGCTTCTCGTCCACCCCGGTTGGCATCCTGCCATGTGAGTTGGCCCTGCCCCCCCTCCCGCTCCTTGTTCTCCACTGTCAAAGGCTGGCGGCTGTTCAGCTTGTCTGCCTCNTGGCCCTGCCCCCCCTCCCGCTCCTTGTTCTCCACTGTCAAAGGCTGGCGGCTGTTCAGCTTGTCTGCCTCCCCCCTGAAACCAACCCGGCCACGGCCAGGCTTCACCCGTCCATCGCTACCTCCTCCCCCTTCCGGGCTTCGGAGGACCACCTCCAATACACTAGGGGTTTGACATCCGTCTACGCCCCACTCCTCGGGAAAACCTTTCAACCCTGTTTCCCCATACGGAAGCATCACCCATTGGACGCCATTGCCCACAGGACCATCAGGTTCGTCAACCCTGTGGGCCCAGTGCCAGTGGCCTCCCCCAGCCTCCTTCCTCCCGACCAGCTCCCTGTGGCGGCGGGAACCCCGTCTTACCAGTCAGTCAAGCTTCGGCTGAGAAACGCTCTCCTTCGGGACTGGTCTACTCAGTTTCCCCCTCCGCCCTACTACCCCTATGCCGCGTCCCTCAGACCCCACCCTTTCATGGACCTGGGTAGGTTCATAGCGGACAGGATCCATCAGATACGCTTGGGCAAGAGCTACCTCGCGGCCCACCCCTCCAGGTTCACTGACGACCCCTCCCCCCTCTGCCCTTACTGTGAGGAGGGCGAGGAGGACTTCGCTCATGCTATCCTATACTGTGAGTCTCACAAAGAGCCTTGTGAGCGCCACCTCTGTGGGCTCACGGACGTCGGCGGAGACAGCCCCCTATGGACCAACAAGGATGCCCTCCACTCCCTGGGGAGGTACCTAAACGTGACCGCGACAGCCTTTCCTCCTGGCATGCCGCCTGCGTGCTGGGACCCCGCGCTGGCTCCCACTTCCATTGATGTGGCTCTCCCAATTTACGGTTTTGCGCCCTGATATGGGCCTTCGCCCCACGTTTGCTTCCACCTGACATTTGATTTTGGCAGCATGTTGGTTTTATTTTTCTGTTATGTGATTTTGTATTTTTTTGCTTTAGTTCCTAGGAATTTTGTGTCAGCTATCGGACACAGTTAGGAGGATTTTACAGTTTGGTGCAAGTGTTTCTTTTGTGTTTGCGAGTTTTTGAGATCAAGGTTTCTCTTTATGCCATAGCTAGCGCTGCATGTAAGTTCTTGTACCGTAAACAAAGAATATATGAAGATAAAAAAAACAAAAAAGGCCACGTAAATAGGGTACGCTCTGCCTCCGCTATTTTCCTCCACCTACATTCCTACCTCGTCTTCAACACTATCAGCGTCGGGTGTGCCCCTACCTCCCTACCACCCTAAGAAGATCATCAGGCCGAGGCCTCCCTGTCACTACAGGTATGGCCTCAGTTCCCCTTCCTCCCTCAGAATATTCCTCTGTATCGGGTGTCCGCTCCCATGTCCCCCTTCTCCCCCAGCTCCTTGAGAGGTCCTCGCCGGACACGGGAATCTCCAACCATCTTTTCCCACCCATCAGTTCTTTAGAGCTTGACGACCTATCCCCGGGAGAGGCTATCATCCGCCCCCTCCCCTGCACCGCGCTTCTGGCGTCCAGATCTATCTCCACTCAGGTTGACGAACTGGCCCTCGTAGTCGCCTGCCTTTCAGGACAAGTCGAAGAACTCTTCCCCCATAGAGAAAAACCTCAGCGCCCTCTTCCTCCTGCCATCCCAAGCGACGCAATGCCAGAGTCATTCGCTGCCTTCCAACTGTCAGTTAGGGACTTTGCGTCGCGGCTGACCACCCCCCTCCTCAACCAACATGCCACCAACAACCCCCACCCCAGCGCCCGGCGCCTGCAGCTCCCTCCACCCAAACAACTCAGGCAGCTCCTTCCCGAAAGGGTAAGGAGATCGCTGCGTCTCCCCTCACCGCTACCCTCACCGACCTGTTGTACCCCCCCTACGAGGGTGGGGGCGCCACGGACATCCCCTGCTACAGCACGAAAGACCAGAGATGGTACGGCGACCTGGCCGCCTATGCGGCCAAATTCCCCTGCTCCTGGGAGGCCCAGACATACAGGGAAGGGAAGTATCCCCCCTCTCGGAGTTCCACCCCATCCCTCCGATGTCGGCTCAGGCCGGCCCCTCCTCCTACGCTAAAGCCTCTTCCGCTAGTCAGAAGAAGAAGGGAAGGGTAGACAAAGTAGAAAATACCCCCTCGGCTCCCCAGGTGGTATCTGGTTCGGCACACTCGGCTCCCCAGGTGGTATCTGGTTCGGCACCCTCGGCCCCCTTAAAAGATCCCAGCAGCCTCCCCGCTGCCGTGAGAAGATTTTTCGCTCCCAGGTCCTCCCCCTTCCCCCACTCCCAGTCTGAACGTCTTGCTGCTTCTTTCCCAGATATTGCTGCCTCCGTCCTCCGCGAAGCTCGCTACACCCTTCCCCTATCCTTCTCTGCCCGTGTCAACGACAGAGGAGCAGTAACCCTTCTCGCTCTCTCCCCATTTGTCCCCATAACCGCATACCCACCATACTACGAAGCCCTCATAGCCAAGCTGAACCAATCTTTCCCAATAGGTGATGCCGCGTGGCTCCCTTTTCGTCCCGCCCCCAACGAAGTCCAACTAGCAATTCATTCTCTCCCTATCGCGTACCTCCCAGAAGACGATGCGGACCTTCTGCAGTCTCTCAGCAACACCATCCTGAATATTAAGAATGTCCAGCTTCTCTCCACCTACTACCTGAACCCCGACCGTGACTCTAGAGTCCTTAAGAAAGCAACCTCGGTGGTTGTGATTGTCGCTCCTGAAAATGAGGCCACAATGTTGGGCAATGCTTACCTTTTCTCCTCTCGATGCAAGATCAAGAGAGCATACTCGGCTAACAGCCTCACTCAATGCCGTAACTGCTGGCAGTATGGTCACCACTTGGCTAGATGCAAGATTGACCACCCAGTCTGCCCAATCTGCGCTTTATTCCCCAGAAAACAGGCACATAGGTGCCAGAACCCCACCTGCCCTAAGGGTGGTAATCTCAGAGCAGTGGTCGACTGCTGCTCCACCTGCTCCTCAATGTGTGCCGGCTGCAAGGGCCAACACCCCGCCATTGCTAGAGAATGCCCATCGAGACCTCCCCCCTCTCCTGCCAGTGGGGAGTCCCCTCCACCGACGAATTAAGAAGCTATGGACACAATGAACGACTCCGGCAAGGGTCCTTCAACTGGTTCACGATCCCCCCTACCCCCCTCTGCTCTTGAAACACCCCGCCCTAGTCATGGTGATGCCCCCCCAACACGTCCCCCCGTTCCCGCTCCAAAGCCCCCAGGAGTTGTCCTGCCGAACCCAGCATGGCAGGAATCTCCCACTCCTCTCCCGCAGCCTGAGACACCGGAAGGCGTGTAATGGTTAGTCACACCTCTCCTGTGAGTTCCGCGCCGGCGGCGGACTCCCGTAACCCGATATCCATTCTAAAACACAACTGCTTGGGAAGCTGGGATGTGTTTCTTTCCCTTTTTAATTCTTTTCCTTTGTGGGATTGTCTGCCTACACTTATTGCCCTTCAGGACCCCCCTCTACACTGGAACAAACCTCCGTCGTTCCCAGGGTTCAATCCCTTTTTGCCTCCATGCCCTGACAGTGGCAAGCCCAGAGTGGCATGCTGCCTCCACCTCTCCTCCACTCAACACTTTTCGGTCCTCCCAGTCTTTACAGAGGCTAGGGACTGGATGCCAGTTGATTTTCACTCCTCTATTGGCTTCTCTGACTCTTTTGTTACCAAGTTCCAGGTTGTGAACCTCTACAGCATGTGGGATGGTTCCCCCTTCCGCAGAACCATCCCTCCTGAGGCTGCCTTCCCCCATACCCTCACACCGACACTGGTCGTCGGGAACTTCAATATCCACCACCCCTCAGCGGATCCTGGACGTCTTTTCTTGATTTCGGACCTCGGCGCCTTATCTCATTACTTTGAAAAAGCTGCAGAAGAGGGTTTCTGCCTCCTGAACACCCCCGGTATACTCACTTACTGCCCCTTCGACCCGAGACTATGCCCCTCAGTCATAGACCTCGCATTTGCCAGCTCCTCGCTGTCCCCCAACCTTTGCTTGTGGGAAACTCTGCTGCCCCTGACAGGGTCCGACCACGTCCCTATCCTCATAACGCTATCACAGCCATTGGCCCGCCCTCCCCTACCCGCCCTCGCGTGGACGAGAACTGACTGGCTCTCCCTTGAGGATGTTATTAAAGCCATGAGATTCGACCCCCCTCCCCCCCTCCCCACGCCCTACACCTTTTCAACCTGGTTCGACACTGCCTTGGGCAGACTCAGAACCGTCCTCAGACTACGCACCCCGGACAAAAGGCCCTCCCCCAGATCCAAGCCCTGGTGGACCCCTAACCTCACTCCACAAAGGGCTGCCTTCCACTCAATGGTTTGATCATTGCAACGGGACCCACTACCCTCATCAAAGCAGCGTTGGAACGACACCCGCCTATTATATTTCAAGGCCATAAAGAAGGCCAAAACCGATTATTGGAACAATTTCCTGAAAACAGCCACTTCTCAGACACTCTGGACTGCGAAATGCTATGCCTTCAGAAGGCCTCCAGACAGGTTCCTACAGATACCCTGGGCCGAAAGCCCCATGGATATAAACACAGCCCTTCTCTCCCACTTCTTCCCGGAGAAGCAGTTCTCGAGCCCACTGGCGATTATGCGTGAGTTCAAAGACGTTCCTCCACTTACGGCAAAAGAAATTACAGTCGCCCTCCAGAATTCCTCTGCGTCCTCTGCCCCCGGCCCCGACCCGATTACCTACTCTGTCTGGAAGAGGGTCCACGCGTTGAACCCTATCATTCTTCTCTCCATCCTCGGCCCTCTTGTCCGGTATGGACACCATCCTCGGCCCTCTTGTCCGGTATGGACACCATCCACCCTCCCTGAAGAGGTCAAACGGGATAGTCCTTGACAAGCCATCGAAGCCCTCCTATGACACGCTGGCATCTTTCCGCATTATTGTCCTCCGCGAGACCATTTCCAAGATCCTAGAAAGGGTCATGGCCTCCCGCCTTTCCACCCTCGCCCGATTCCTGGGCCTCGTGTCCCCCCACCAAACTGGTTCCCTTCCTGGTCTGTGTACCTTTGACGCAGCGGTGACCCTCTCTCACCAGGTGCAGCTTTTTATGAGCCCCAAGCTTAAGGTCTCAACCCTCTTCCTTGACATTAAAGGTGGCTTTGACAATGTCTTGGCCCACACACTCTGTGACAGGCTCGCCACTAAGGCAGTCAACCCGTACATGGTCTTCTGGATCAGGTCTTTCCTCCACGGCCGCTCCTGCCGCCTTGTTTTCCAGGGGGCCCCCCAAGTGTTTTCGCCAGTCTCTGTCGGCACCCCCCAGGTGTCCCTGATCTCCCCCCTTCTGTTTGTGATCTACATATCCTCCCTTCACTTCACGGTCCCTCGGCGCCTCATCCTCTCTTATTTGGACGACTTTGCCGTCATGGTTGCCTCTAGCTCGTATCGCAGAAACGTCCAGAGGCTTCAGGGCATCACCAGAGCACTCTAGGCGAAAGCTGGAAAGCTAGGGGTCACCTTCTCGATCCCAAAGACAGCGCTCATGCACTGGGTAACCCCGGCACAGAAGGTCCATCCTCCCTCGATCACTGTCTTGATAGACAGGCACCTCTACCGCCCCTCGAAGTTGATACACTGGCTTGGATACTGGTTCGAGCCCTCATCCACCTCCTGCAACAAAGGCACTACCTCCCACTTCACGAGAAGGCTCGGCTTGGCCTAGGGAGGCTGCGCTACGATCAAACGGCTCTCCAGGCCCGGCAAGAGTCTCTCCCGCTCTTTCTGCCACCACTTGGCATTTTCCCTCATCTCCCCCATCCTCCTCTACCGGGCGTACATTTTCTCACCCAGCCTCACCCTCCTCGACAAGATGTCCATGTTTTGGAGGTCTGTTCGGAGATGGGTTACGAATTGCTTATCGTCTACTCGGGTTGGCATCCTCGCTTGTCAATCGGCCCTCTCCCCCCTCCCGCTTCTGGTTCTCCACCGTCAAAGGCTGGCAGCCGTAAGGCTTGTCTGCCTCCCCCCTGAAGCCAACCCAGCGATGGCTAGGCTACACCCGTCCTTTCCTACCTCCTCCCCCTTTCGGGCGCTGGAGGACCACCGCCTGTATACAAGGGCGCTGTCGTCCATCTACGCCCCACTTCTACGGAAAACCACTCCTCCCTGCCCCCCCATACGAAAACACCTTCTGTTGGACACAATTGCCCACAGGACCATCCAGTTTGCTAATCCCTCAGGCCCTATTCCAGTGGCCTCCCCTGAGCTGATTCCCCCTGACCAGCTTCCTCCAGCGGCAGGGATCCCGTCCTACCTATCGGTCAACCAGAGGCTGCGAAGTTCGCTCCTTCAGGACTGGTCTGCCTAGTTCCCCCTCCCGCCCTGCTACCCTTATGCCGCGTCCCTTAGGCCCGATCCTTTCATGGGCTTAGGGAGATTCATAGCCTGTAGGATCCATCAATTGCGCTCGGGCAAGAGTTACCTCGCTGTCCACCCCTCCTGGTTCACTGACGACCCCTCTCTCCTCTGTCATTACTGTGAGGAGGAGGAAGAGGATTTCGCTCACGCTATCCTATACTGCGAGTCTCGCAAGGAGCCTCGCGAGAGCGTCCTCCGGGGGCTCACAGCAGTCGGCGGAGACAGCCCTTTATGGACCAACAAGGACACCCTCCACTCCCTGGCGAGATACCTGAACGTAACCGCCACCAGCTTCCCTCCTGGCATGCCACCTGCATGCTACGACCCCCCACTCGCACCCACTTCCATTGATGAGGGTCTTCCAATTTACGGCTTTGCTCCCTGAACATGGGTGCTCGCCCCCGCTTCGCTCCGTCCGGCAGTTGCTTTTGATCTTTTCTTTCTTGATTGACTGGTTTGGATTTACTTTTTGTTATGAGTTTTGTACTTGGCGTTTTTAGTTCCTTGGGATTTCATGTCGGCTATCGGACAGCTCTAGGAGGATTTTATAGCTTGGTTTGGTTATTTCTTTTGTGAATGCGGGTTTTTGAGATTGAGGTTTTTCTTTATGCCATAGCTAGCGCTGCATGCGAGTTCTTGTACTGTAAACAAAGAATAAATGAAGATATAAAAAAAAAGCAAAATAGAAAAAAATAAAAGGCCGAGTAAATAGGTCATCCTCCATCTCCTCTATTTTCTGCGCGCTTGAAATGAACCCTCAACGCTTGGGATCTCACGAACTATCCACCCCCCCCTGTTCCACCTATCATGGCTTCGGCCTAGGAGTGACGGCCTGTCACGATCACGTGGCAGATAGTGGAAAGAGATGTTTACGGCAGATAGTGGAAGGAGATGTTTGCGGCAGATACTGGAAGGGGATGTTTGTGACAGATAGTAGAAGGGGATGTTTCACCATGACGAGGATATTCGTCATGAGGGTTTATGGATTATATGTTGTTGCACACACAGGACCAATTAAGAGGTCATGGGGGCAGCGCACGAGGCCAAGGGGGCTGCGCAGTTTGATTTACTTTCATGCACGTGACCTATTAAGGGGTCAGGTGGTTTATGCACATGACCAATGATGCGATCATAGGATGTTTTTCATGAGTTACAGTTATGACTCATAGTTGTTTTGATTTATAAGCGGATTAAGTGAAGGACTATAAAAGGAGGCCAGTGAAGCCTGGTAGTTAGTTCTTCACGCAACCACCTATTAAACTTTCTTACCTATACTATTAAGAATGGATTTTATTCTACCACTGCGAGAAGTTCTACCACGATACGATTTGATTATTAGCGTTCAAAAGAGGAATGTAGACAACGGTCTAGGAATAATAATCAAAGTCCTGGTAAGAAGAGAAAACGAAGTAACGACATGTTAAGGCAGAGAAGTATTGCACTATTACAAAGAGACTAACAAAGAGCTGTTGGCTGTCGCAAGATACATACTGACATCGGAAGGTAGGTAGGATACCTAACATTTGGTTGCGTCTCAACAGCAACACCCAACAGCAACATGGAAGCAGAATAAGCAGGAGAAGGGATGGGGATGATCCCGGTCCCGCCAGCACCATTGAACGCGCCGATCATGGTGGGAGAACAATAGCAATACATGGTAGCAGGACTCAGACCTCAGCAAACATCGGAAGTACTCAAATTAAGGAACCCCGGCGTCATTGATGGAGACCCAACCAGGCTCAGAGGATTCCTGGTATGGCTCAAACTGTACTATGAAGCCAAAGAATGGACGAGCGAACAGGGCGACAAGGAAATCAAATTCGCAAAAGCTCTACTCAGGGCAACCGCAGAGAAGTGGATAACTCCAATCGTTGAGGGGACCACCCCCAAGGAGTGGCAGGAATGGGAAGAGTTCGTGAGAGACTTCAGAGCTCAGTTCGAGAATAAGGACAAGCGACAGGGAGCAAGGAACCAGAGCGAGAAAATGGTTCAAGGAAAGATTACGGTTATCGAATTCTGGCCCAACATATAACTGTTAGCCCTTGACGCCGCATACGATACGCATACCCTACAAAGACAACTTTTACGTGGGGTCCATGAAGAACTACTTGAAGCATGGACCAACTCGGATAGGGTATTCAACACCGCCGAAGAACTGGCCCAGTGGTTCGCAGCGCTTGAGAATAGGAAGAACCAAGGCCAGAGCAATCGGGAAAGACCGGCCCGCCAGCAAAATGGACCACTAAGGGCCCTAATGACCAATCAAGGAGGAGAAGCAAGGGGCCTCGACGCAATAAGAGGATCAACCCAATGATTCCAGAGACCGGGACAGCAGTTTAGACAGGAGTGGAGACCAATACGGCCAAACCTCCCAAGGATAACAGCGGAGGAGTTGCGGAAACGCCGGGACAGCAATTTATGCTTTCGCAGCAGAAAGGCAGGACATCGGGCAGTCGAGTGCCCAGACAAGAATGCCAAGATTTGCGAGATACCAAGCCAGGAGTCGGAAGAGATAGAAGTGGCTTTAAACGACAACAGTCCTCAGTAACGAGTGGTCTGAGTGACGACCAGCACACAAAACCCTCTGAAATTATACAAATATCGACGGCAACAGACTACAAGGCAGAAATCAACACAACGGATAACAACTACGACGAATCGGATCAACTGATGATACAAAGTAAAATACAAACAAAAAACAGGATTAGCGAAACTAACGCGATAGTCGATTTTGGAGCAAGGAAGGATTTTATCGCCTGAGAATTCTGCAATACCCACCCGATACCCCTCACGAAAATCGAAAAACCAAGAAACATCTATGTGGTTAATGGGGGAATGAGCAAGGCGGGCCCCATTACCCACATGGCAGAAATAGCCATGGAAACAGGATCTCATCAGGAAATGATAGTATTACAAGTGGCAAATATAGTCAAACATACTGCTATCCGGGGAATACCATGGCTAAGGAAACACAACCCCAGCATCGATTGGGAAAGAAGACAGATCGAATTCAGAAGCAAGAGGTGTACCCAGGTATGCCTAAATGAATCACCAAGGATCAATGCAGTGCCTACCAGAGTGGCCTGATGGGAAAACGAATACAGTCGAATTAGCGTGACTACAAGCGAAGAAGGGTATATGCGGATCCAACGCTTGGATTCCGAAGCAAATATATCGACTAAAGGGTCGAACTGAGCGGCTCGACAGGACCTGTACAGCATCTCAGAGGGAATCCTCTCGGTTAAAGGGCAAGCGATGATAAAGACAGGAATATCAATCGGACTGTTAGGCATATGGAAATCCGAGACATGTGCACAGACCCACGGTAGGGTAACTGCGCACAGATTCTCAATTTACCGGAGTGCCAACACCCCCTTCTGGCCTCCTTATGGGGCCCGCACGTCATTGGCGAGATTTCGAGAGTTGCGTCCCATAACTAAAATGTCACATCAATGAAGCCCACTTAATAACACCATATACTGTAGCTCAGTTGGTATGATTTTTGTATTGGTTTACAAGGTCAGGTGTTCAACTCCCTCTGAGGTCAAGGTTATTATTATAATAAATATACTTTGATACATGGAGTATGATACAAGATACTTATTCTAGGCTGATGAGGGATCATCAAGCAACGGAGAAGAGATCTTATCAATATAATATTGTTTTACGCTTTAAATCTTTACCTTACCTAAATTTATCGAGACGAGCCTTCCTCGACAGATTCTCCAATCAAAGATTTCGGGCCTACGTTCCTCAGTTATATACTTGAGTTTGGCGTCCGCCTAACAGTATATTGATAGTTCTCCTGTTACCAAGGCTCACTATATGAACTACGAGTTCACTTCAAACTCCACCCTCACCTCCGACTTCGATTATATTTTTGGAGCACCTCACTGTCCAATCTATATTCATTCCTTCGAAGAAATATNGGGCGGAAAGCCTGATGCATTAAGCAGACGGCCGGAGTACCGTCCTGAGGAGGGAGCTACGCATCGCGAAAAGAAAATTTTAAAAGAAGAAAATTTCTTGGTATTGCTAGTAGCGAGGGTAGGCGATGAAGGAGAAGACTGTCATGGAGATAAGGATTTGGATTTGGAACCTCGAAGAGGTGGAAAGGAACACGTTATTAGGGTCAAGAGATTGAGCAAAAAGGCATACTTGCCGACAAAGGGCTCACGAATGGTGGCAGGACATGACCTGTACGCCATAGAGGATGACAGTGTCCCGAAGTATGGACAAGCACTAATAAGGACGGGTATAGCCGTGGGGCTACGCGAAGGAACTTATGGAAGAGTTGCCCCAAGAAGTGGATTAGCGGTCCGAAGCGGAATCTCTACCGGCGCAGGAGTAATCGATGCTGATTACACCGGCGAACTAAAAGTCGTACATTTCAACCATAAGGATGTGGACTGCCAAATAAGAATGGGCGATCGCATAGCCCAGTTAGTGGTAGAAAAGGTTAACACCTCAGATATGATGGAAGTTGACGACTTGGAAGAAACAGAACGTGAAACCGCGGGATTCGGAAGTACCGAGATAGCGACAAGGTCTTTGATCGTCAAGGAACAGGAACCTAGCATCAGCTACCTACAGGCATCGGCTAAAGACAACGAACATTGGTACGATATTTCAGAAGTACCCGAAAATGGTCTAATGTCAAATGCTATTATCTTGCAAAAACGTATGAAGCAATTCAATCCTGAATTCCTAAGCGAGATACAGGCAGCTATCGGGACAGACGCAGCGTGGAGGCAACGAAGGGAAGAGCTCATTAAGCTACGAGACGAAGGAAAAGATTTTCCCAAAGACTGGACCTTAACCGACGATCTACTATCTTATAAGGAACGACTATTTGTACCAAATAGTCATGCACTATATACCAAGATTGCAGAAGGATGTCACGATGCAAAAGTTGCAGGACATTTCGGTCAAGAAAAAACTTTGGAAATAATCATAAGAGACTTCTACTGGAAAGGACTTGAGGCAAGGGTCAACGACTACGTACGATCCTGCGATGAATGCCAACATAACAAATCGCCTAGACACGCTAAGTACGGATTGCTGCAACCATTGCAAATACCCTACGCAGCATGGGCGTCCATCTCAGTGGACTTCATTACACAACTACCAGAGTCGCAAGGATGAACACAGATAATGGTAGTAGTAGATAGATTCACAAAAATGGCACATTTCATCGGACTTCAAAAATCAACTACGGCAAAGGATGTCGCAAACGCATTCCTGAAAGAAGTATGCAGGCTGCACGGCCTGCCAACCGCAATCATCTTGGACATGGACTCAAAGTTTGCAGGAGAATTTTGGGAATCCCTTGGCAAGGCGCTGGAAATTAAGCGAAGAATGTCAACGGCATACCACCCTCAGACTGACGGACAAACTGAACGTACCAACCAAGTGCGGGAAGGTTACCTACGAAGTTTTGTCAATTATGATCAGGATGATTGGTATCAGCTACTACCGCTGGCTGAACATGCCTATAACAACTGCGCAACCAACGCTCACGGGATGTCACCATTCTATGCGAACTACGGATTCCATCCACAGACAGCGTGGATGAAGGAGCGTGAAGCTCAAAACCCAGTAGCAACACTTTATGCAAACTGGATTAAGACGATACATGAACAAGCGAGAGGGTCGCTAGAAAAGATACGAGACGGGATGTCAAAATATTATGACCGAAAAGCTCGACAACAGCCGGACTTCAAGATCGGGGACAAAGTAATGTTGAACGCAAAAAACATCGGCACCCGACGAAAATCCAAGAAGCTAAGTCCAAAGCTATACGGCCCCTTCCAAATTATGGAAAAATGCGGATCCAGAGCATTTAAGCTCAACATATCCGATCGATGGAACAT
>JACCEG010000187.1:72494-102362 GCA_014065205.1 Tuber brumale
CGTTCCGGAGAGGACATCTACCCTCTCACCGATCCTCTAGTGTCGCAAGCACTCATAGGATATCAAGGGCTTCTACACCAAGGCCCGGAGAACACGCTGCAAACCTAGCCAGACTAGCTGCACGCCTTGGAGTCACGCTGGGACAAATAAGACGAGACATAAATACCTCGCTTGACCAAGCCAATACCGCCTTCAACCATTTGAAGGGGGCTACCCTAAACAATACCTTAAAGCTACTTAAGGTTCAACAGCAAATCATCGATGGACAAGACATCCATGACAACGATATTGCAATTTTGTTGATGCAGCTATCCGGCGTGGAAAGCGAAATAAAAGGGATCCAAGAGGAAATGATACGGGAAGTGGCAAAGAAGATTGACGCCCAAGAACGGCGTCAACAGGAACATGAAGAAGTAACCACGAGGTTACATGGAACCCTTGGGGAAGAGAGCGAAGCGGCTTTAGCCCGAGATCAGACTTTGGAACAAATGGTCCGCAGTCTACGAGCGGAATTCGTAGAATTCCGTGCCCAAAGCACCACGCGTGAGAGAGAGGTCAACCGCACCCTAGGACAGATGCGTTTAGACCAGACTACTCGCCAGG
The DNA here is from genome assembly GCA_014065205.1 of Tuber brumale. Lineage (NCBI taxonomy): Eukaryota > Fungi > Ascomycota > Pezizomycetes > Pezizales > Tuberaceae > Tuber > Tuber brumale. The sequence continues at coordinate 73,098 of JACCEG010000187.1, forward strand.
CGGAGATCCGCCGATCTCAGGACCAGCAGCAGCAACAAAATAAGGAGACTAACAATACCCTAAAGGTATTGACACAGTCGATAAACAGAATGTTGGCTGCCGCACCGAGTCCCGAAGCTCCGGGACCCGCACCCTTACCCGCAGTTAAAGAAACTGATGACGAGGAGTACTATGCTCCCACTACACGTAGGGAAAAGGGAAAAGGTCGGGAAGCCGCTGATGCATCCCCCTCAGGTGCCCAGGGAGGTAACCCAGGGGATCCTAGTGACGACGACGGCAACGATGATGATGAGAGAGGAAGACGAAGAAGAAGTCCTAGCTGCCGGGGGCCAGGACAAACACCGGGACAGCCTGGCATGGCAGAAACGCTGGCCAACGCGATGGCGCTAAACATCAAGCGACCATCAGAGCCACCCCTATTCTTTGAGGATAGACCCGCACAGGATATATTTGTGTGGATTTTGCAATGCACGGACTATTTCGAAAGAAATCCGCGCATCTGGGATGACTCCCGGGAACGTGTCATATATGCGCTCAGTCGTACAAAAGGAGACATAGTTCTTCCCTATACTATGTGGTACCGAAAGGCTAGGGACGGACTTCAAGGGGAAACCCAGCAGCCGGAGTTGGCGACATGGACCCGCTTTCAACATGATATGATCAAGCAATTCGCCCCGGTAGAAGCCGAAAGACTAGCGCTTCGCGCAATGAAACTAGTGACGTACGATGGTAGTATTGAAGGCTATCTGACACTCATGCACAATCATAACATTCGTGCACGCATGATGGGGGAATCCTGGAGAGCCGTAGTCGAAGACAAACCTGCGGAGCAGATTGTCCGCAGGCTATCGGCCCTGCAATATACGACGGATCAAGCATGGGAGGAGGCACTCAGGCTATATGGATGATCAGAAGAAGCACTGCTAGCCAGAAAAATGATTGGGCGAGACCAACCGTCGAAGCCTAAAATAGTCCAAGAGGTCAAAAGAGAAGACCGACGGGACTCTAAACCAAAGCGACAAAGGGACACTAAACCTTATGTCAAGGGAGGTGGAGCCCTACCACGAAAACGGAAAAGGGACGATGAACTGGAGAAGCCCAGGAAAAGGTTGGGAGGTGCAACAAAGACCACCCATACAAACATCGCCCAGGCACATACCAGTATCCCGCAGAGTGTGATAGACACGCGAAGGAAAGGAGATTGCACGCGTTGTGGAAAGAAAAACCACACCTATCAGACGTGTTGGGGAGACGCCCATATATCGGCGGCAACGGTCAGTACAAGACCGATAAAAATGGGAATACGACGAGCAAGAGCGGCTATTGTAAAGCCTAAATTAGCTCGCAGAGTCGCAACCGCCCAGAACCCAGCCCGGATAAATAAGATCTGGGAACTGGCGGACGACGAGGAACTGACCTAGGTCNAGTATGATACAAGATACTTATTCTAGGCTGATGAGGGATCATCAAGCAACGGAGAAGATATCTTATCAATATAATATTGTTTTACGCTTTAAATCTTTACCTTACCTAAATTTATCGCGACGAGCCTTCCTCGACAGATTCTCAAATCAAAGATTTCGGGCCTACGTCCCTCAGTTATATACTTGAGTTTGGCGTCCGCCTAACACGGACTACCCGATAGTACCTATGCACGAATTGCCCCACGACGTGGATTAGCGACCAGGCATGGCCTAACCACAGGAGCGGGGGTGATAGACACAGACTATTGCGGAGAAATCATGGTTCTCTTGATAAACCTGAAGGAAGAAGACTATGAAGTCAAGAAAGGCGCTCGGATCGCCCAGTTGATTGTCGAAAAGATTGACAATTGAGGACTACCAGAAGCTGACGGCCTTGACGAAACAGGAAGAAAAGATCCTGGATTTGGAAGCACTGGAAAAAACACCTTTGAAGAACCTGAAGAATAACGCGTCGATATCAACATGATATGAGCCAGGACCTGCGGGAAACTATATCGGAAAAGAGAACAAACCAGTGTTCTCAAATGGGGTCAAGAAGTAGAAAAAACGCTAATAGCTAAGACTTCGACGACCAGTACCATGTTAGCGGTACAACAAGAAGCAACAAAAAAGAAAGCAACTTTAAGACAGCTGGTACCAAGCTAATACCACGAGTTCTTCGACATGTTTGAAGAAGAAGAAAGCACAGAATTCCCGAACACAGAGAAGAGGACTACAGGATCGACCGAGTGGGCCGCGCACCGTTCATGAAACTTTACTCCTTGAGAGAAGAAGAGTTGAAGGCTCTACAAGATTACCATCAGCAGAACCTGGAGAGATGATGGATACGGCCATCCCCGTCAGCAGCAGGAGCAGCGATATTGTTCGTCAAGAAGAAGGACACAAAGCTGAGACTATGCGTGGATTTTCGAGAACTGAACGCAGTGACCAAGGAGTACCGATATCCACTACCGCTGATTAATGAAGCATTGGATAGATTGGGAAAAGCCCAATACTACATGAAACCGACATCAAAGATGCCTACCACAATATCAGAATATTCGAAGAGGGCGCATGAAAATCGGCATTTCGAGCACGATACGGGCTATACGAATACCTAGTAATGCCGTTCTGACTGTCCTAGCACTGGCAATGGTCCAAACATGGATCAACACAAAACTCAGTAGGTTCTTGGATATATGCTGTATCGTCTACTTAGACAATATCCTCATTTATTCAAAGACAATGGAACAACACCGGAAAGACATACGAAACGTTATCCAGGCACTAGGTGAAGTAAAGATCAAACTAAAAGCGCTGAAATGCGAATTCCATTAACAAGAGACCAAATATTTCGGGTTTGTCATCAACCCTGATGGAATACGAACTAACCCGGTCAAGACAGCAGCGATCGACGAATGGAAACCACTAAAACATGTAAAAGGAGTACCAAGCTTCTTAGGCTTTTGCAACTTTTATCACCGATTTATCGAAGGATTCACCAGAGTGGCGAAACCACTATACGAAACAACAAAAAACGATACTAAATGGAATTGGACCAGCAGGCAACAAACACCGTGCGATGAGTAAAGGAACAAATTCACTACAGCATCGATAATATGACACTTCGATCTGCAATTGCCAATCATGATCGAGCCGGATGCGTCGAATTATGTCTTTTCGGGAATTTTATCACAAGTAGGTGACGAGAAACCATGGTGACCGGTGGCATTCCGATCTAAAACGATGACCAAAGCCGCGTGCAACTATGACATCCGCGATAAAGAACTGTTGGCTATAGTTCAAGCATGTAAGGCATGGAGAAAATACGCACTGGGAAACAAACACGATATTAGGGTGGTAACTGACCACAAAAACCTCCGCCCCTTTACCACCACCAAGGAACTCAATCAGTGACAAACGAGATGGAGTTAAACCCTATCTCAATATCACATCAAGATTGAGTACCAACCTGGAAAACAAGGAGGACAAGCAGACGCCCATACCAGGAGACAAGAAGACTTACCGACCAAGGAGGACGAAAGAATCCAACAGAGAAAAAGGATTGTCTTACTAAAGGAAAGGTACTTGAAAGACAAGAAAGAAAATGGAAAAAAGTCGAATCCATCCACGAGATGGAAACAATAACATTATCCAACGACGACCACACAGAATGGATATGGAGTACAATGGAAAAGGATACGGAAATACAAGCAATCAGGAAAGCTTTAAACAAAAATAAACAGAAATGAAGTGTATAGCACGCGGGCTATGAGAAGAAACAGAGGGATACCTTAGGTACGACAACAAGATAAGGATTCCTGACAACGAACCCCTCCAAACGGAAATGATAAGGAGAAACCGCGACATACCACAAGCGGGACACGGCGGAACAGCCAAAATGACGGAACTGATCAGAAGATCATACCATTGGCCAATGATAAGGGAAGACGTCAGGAGATATGTCAAAAACTGTGAGATATGCACGACGACGAAGGCAGTACATCACACGCCATACAGATTGTTAAAACCTATCGAACCTACGACAAGACTGTGGCAATGTATTGCTATGGATTTTATAACTAAACTTCCGGAATCGTAAGGTTATGACGCAACATAGTTAGTTATTGATCATCTGACAAAAATGGCCCACTTTATACCGTGCAGAACGGACATGAACCCACAACAATTCTCGCACCTCTTCTAAGATCAGGTGTTCAGAATCCACGCACTACTAAAAGATATCGTATCAATCAGAGGATCACTATTCACGGCAAATATCTGGGAAGTAATCAAAAGAAAATGGTACATCAAAAGGAAACTCAGTACGGCATTGCACCCGGAAACAGGGGGACAGACAGAAAAGATGAAAGCCATATTGGAACAATATCTACGGGCATACACCAATTATCAGCAGAATGACAGGGCCGATATGCTAGCCACTGCCGAGTTTGCATACACGAACGGAAAACAAGAAACGACTAAAACGATAACCTTCCTTGCCAACTATAGATACAATCCAATATACAAACCAGCAAAATGTGACATAGCAGTGCAATCAAGCGAAACAAAAAAGATGCAACGATTACATGACATATTGCGAGAAGAAATATGCCTCGCATAAGAAAAACAGAAGGAATATGCCGATCAAGACCGAAAACCCGATCCCAACCTCCAAGTCAATGACAAGGCGTGGTTGATACAAAGGAATATAGGAACCACCCTACCGTCAAGGAAACTAGACTACAAAAAATTAGGACCATTCAAAATCATCGAACGCATAGGACTAAGAGCATATAAACTCGACCTCCCACACTCGCTAAACAACACTCATCTTACATTGCACATTAATCTCCTTGAACCCTACCAAGACAACAGCTTTACATCACAGAAGAAACTCCCTCTGCCATGCATCGAGATTGAGGGCGAAGACCAATACGAACTTGAGAAAATCATCGACTCAAGACTACGCTACAACAAACTCCACTACAGAGCCAAGTTGACAGGCTACTCTGAAGAACACGATCAAGAGTGGTATCCAGCCACTAACTTCACCAACGCCCAAGATGCCGTCCAACAATTCCACCAAAACTGCTGCGACAAGCCCAGATTTTTGCCCGAGGGAAGATGGGGTTTGGATCAAGGAAGAAGTCAATGACAAGATTGGGTCCAACTCGTGCACATACCAATCTGGAAAACGAAGGAGGCAGAAGACGAGAAAGTACACAAGTGTCTGTCATGGACATGGTTCTACGACGATGGATGCCCCACCCACTACACAGAAAAGATGGGAAGCAATTATTTTCCCAGAAAAAGAGACAGGACACCACCGGTGTCGCCTCCGCTGGGCGACAAGAACAAGATTTTGGGCATGAAATCTATGAAGAGGGGGGCCAAAAAATCCAAGAAAGTCAACTGGGAACAGGACCCAGCACCGTCACCGATCTCGTTGGCAACACCGGAGGATACGGTGGAAAGCCTGCAATAGGAGCTGATCACGATCAGCCAATAACAAGCGACAGCGGAAGTAGAGATGGGACTCTACGAAGGCTAGGCTTCGATGCGGGAGTAGAAGGCAAGGGAATGCGACAAAATCAATGTGCAGCTGGCTAGAGCAGTGACAGCTAAACAGGTCAGGGCAAGTTTGGTGGAATACAAAGTTGAGAAGACAGAATCACAACTGAAGAGGAGGGATGCGAGGATCGGAAGGTCGGAAAACCTTCAGAAAGAAAGCAAGAGTTGGATGCGTCGGATAGGACCCAAGATCCTGCAGACGGCAGGAACTGAGGATGATGACAAGTTCCCAATGGCCTAAATGGACTTAGGCCGCGGGGAGTGGGGAGCTATTATCACGGTCGCGTGGCAGATAGTGGAAGGAGATGTTTGCGGCAGATGGTAGAAAGAGATGTTTGCAGCAGATAGTGGAAGGAGATGTTTGTGGCAGATAGGGGGAGCAGATCTTTCACCATGACGAGGATATTCATCTTGAGGGTTTATGGATTATATGTTGTTTCACGCACATCACCTATTAAGAGGACATGGGGGCAGCACACAAGGCCAAGGGGGCTGCACAGTTTGATTTACTTTCACACACATGACCTATTAAGAGGTTAGGTGGTTTATGCACATGACTAATAATGCGGTGATATGATGTTTTTCATGAGTCACGGTTATGACTCATAGTTGTTTTGATTTATAAGCGGGTTAAGTGAAGGACTATGAAAAGAGGCCGGTAGAGCCTGGTAGTTAGTTCTTTATGCAACCACCTATTATACTTTCTTACCTATACTATTAAGAATAGATTCTATTCTACCACTTCGAGAAGTTCTACCACGATACAATTTGATTATTAGTATTCCAAAGAGGAACGTAGACAATGGTCTTAGAAAAATAATCAAAGTCCTGGTAAGAAGAGAAAATGAAGTAACGACATCTTGAGGAAGAGAAGTAGCGCACTATTACAAGGAGACTAATAAAGTGCTGTTGCCTGTCGCAGGATACATACTGACATCCTACGATAGGTAGGATACCTAACATGGCCATCCACTTCCTCCTACTATCATCTTCTGCTTTTTTGCGCATCGTGGTTGTCCATCCTCCGGGTTCCGGTACGCCTTTGGCGCTGCCCGTCCCCGCTCCTTTCCTCGCTTAGCGAGGCCCCTCCCCACGGTTGGCGACCGATCCCTTCCCATGCTTCAGACGGCTGGGAACATGGTTTCCGCTATGCGAGAACTCTTCAACAGGCCTCAGAGTCGATCTTGCTCCTCCCCACAGTTGGCTCAAGTGGTAGTATCCCATCCACTAAGTGACGCTATCTCTCGTAGAACAAGGGACTACATGAGAGATGTGGTAACATGCTTGCCTTCAGTTCTCGAGTACCGCCTAGGAAGATACGAACACGATTACCAAGAGTTGACACGGTCGAGTTCAGTTTCCGCCCTGCCGCAATGGTTGGATCGGCTTGCCCCCTACTGCTTCACCCTTACTTGGCTTGCACCCTACTGGTACACCACTCTACCTTGACGCCCTTCGGGTGTCTCCACCGGGCTTCCTGGTCTGGATGGCACTAGTCTCTGTGACCTGCCATGGGTTTTGTTTTCCGCGAGCTGGGCTTTTCTCTTCTTGGTTTTCCTCCCACTTTGCCAGGTATATCCCTTAGCCGTAGACATTTATTGTCGTATGTGGCATTGTTCAGCCGGGTTAAGATTGCTTAGGGTGGCTCCTGTTGGGGGGATGGATCACTGTCGGGAAGTGGCGTTTCTTTTGTTCTGAAGGATTTGGGTGGCTTTCTTTGACGGTCTTTACCGTTTGTGTATACTACAAGTTGTGGGGCGGGGGAGCCGTTTCGACTGTGCTGAGTGTTGGAGTCGCCGGCTCTAGGCGAGACCCTCCTGTGTTCAAGTTATGGGGCCTGTAGGATGGGCACCTGGTTTCTAATATTAATGGGCTTAGTGACAGTTTTTCTTCTGGCTGTTTCGGGCGGGTGTAGGGGTGGCAGTTTTGTGTCTGCCATAGCTTGCACTGCATGCAGATGGTGTACCTTAAACACAGGATAAAATTAAAGAAAAAAAAAAGGAGAAAAGAAAAAAAAAGGAAAAAAAGAAAAAAGGCCAGGTGGATAGGTCACGCTCTGCTTCCGCTATTTTCCTCCCCCTACATTTCTTCCTTGCTTTCAACACCATCAGAGTCCGGTGTGTCCTTACGTCCTTGCTATCGCAAAGGCCTGCAGGCCAAGGCCTCCCTGTCACAACAGGAGTGGCTTCAGTTCCCCTTCCCCCCTACGAACACTCCTCTGTGTCGGGAGTGTGCCCTCATGTTCCCCTTCCTTTTGTAGCTCCTTGAGAGGTCCTCAATGGATGTGGGAATATCTACCCAACTCTTTCCTCCCATCAGTTCTACCGAACTTGACGACCTCTCCACCAGAGAGGGTCTCGTCCTCCCCCTCCTCTGTACCTCCCTCCTAGCATCGAGGTACATCTCCGCTCAAATTGACGAACTTCCACTCGAAGTTGCTCGGCTCTCAGGACGAGTTGACGACCTCGGCTCTTGTTGGGACAAACCCCAGCACCATCCTGTTCCCCCCATCCAGACGGACACCACGGCGGCGTCACTCTTGGCCCCGCAGTTGTCCGTTAGAGCCCTTGCGTCCCGGCTGACCACACCTCTCCCCCAGCTAACATACCACCAGCAGCCCCTACCCTAGCACTCCACACGCGGGCCGCTTGGTTTCAACATGGCTTGGGCGCCCCCTCCTTCCCGTGAGGATAAAGAGAGGGCCGTGTCCCCCCCCACCGCAACCCTTGCCAATGGGCTGACCTCCCTCTATGAGGGTGGTGGCGACACAGACATCCCCGGCTATAGCACGAAGGACCGGAAATGGTATGGTGACCTGGCTACATATGCGGTAAAATTCCCTCGCTCCTAAGTGGCCCAGACATACTGGGAAGGGATGTACCCCCTCCCTCTCAGAGTTCCACCCTGTCCCACACTCGTCGGCCCAGACCGGCGCCCCCTCCTATGCTCAGAATTCTTCTACTGAACAAAAGTAGAAAGGGAAAGTAGGCAAGGGAAAGAATACTCCCTCAGCTGCCCAGGTTGCACCTGGCTTGGCCCATTCATCACCCTCAAACGGTTTGCAGAGCCTCCCAGCCACTGAGAGGCATTTCTTTGCCCCCAGATCCTCTCCCTTCCCATGCTCACAGTCTGATCGCCTAGCTGCCTCCTTCCCGGACATTGCTGCCGCCGGCCTTTGGGAAGCGGGCTGGACTTTACCTCTGTCCTTCTCTGCCCAGGTCCACGATAGAGGTGGAGTCACTCTTCTTGCACTCTCCCTCTTCGTCCCCTCTACAGCGTACGCTCCCTACCAGGACGTGCTCACAGCCAAGTTGAACCAGTCCTTCACAACCGGAGATGCTCCGTGGCTCACTTTCCACGCCGCCCCTCGCGTGGTCTAGCTCGCGATACACTCTCTACCAATAGCATACTTGCCTGAGGATGACGACGACCTCCAACAGTCCCTCAGCAACACATTCCTGAACATCAAGAACATCCAGGTCCTCTCCGCCCGCTACCTGAATCCTGACCGGGAATCGAGAATTTTCAACAAGGCCACCTACGTTGTAGTAACAGTTGCACCCAAAAATGAGACTTCAATGTTGGGCAACTCTTACCTTTTCTCCTCTCGATACAAGATCGAGAGAGCATACTCGGCTGACAGCCTCAATCAATGCCGTAACCGCTGGGAATACGGACACCATTTGGCTAGATGCAAGATTGACCATCCAGTTTGCCCAATCTGCGCCCTCTCCTACAGAAAGTAGGCACACAGGTGCCAGATCCCCACCTGTCCTAGGGGTGGGAACCTTAGAGCAGTAGTTGCCTGCTGTCCAACCTCACCCCCAATGTGCACGGTCTGCAAGGGCCCACACCCGGCTTTCACTAGAGAGTGCCCATCGTGACCTCCCCCCCCTCCTCCCCATGGGGAGTCAACTATTCCATCGAATGAGGAAGCTATGTACACGACGAATGACTTGGGTGACAGTTCTTCAGCTCGTACACAACCCCTCCTTCCCTCTTTCGATCCTGAGACACCCCGCTGTAAGTGTGGTGATGCCCCCCCAACACGTCCCCCTTTCCCAGCCCTGAAGCCCCCAGGAGGTGCCCTGCTGAACCCCACATGGCAGGAATCTCCCACTCCTTTCCCCCAGCCTGAGACGCCGGAAGGCGTGTAATGGTTGGTCACACCTCTCCTGTGAGTTCCGTGCTAGCGGCGGGCTCCGGTAACCCAATATCTATTCTTCAACACAACTGCTTGGGAAGTTGGGACGTGTTTCTTTCCCTCTTCAATTCCTTTTCTCTTTTGGATTTTCCCCCTACCCTCATTGCCCTTCAATACCCCCCCCTACACAGAAACAGACCACTGTCGTTTGCCAGTTGCAAAGTCTTTTTGCCACCCTACTCCAATGGCAGCAAGCTAAGAGTCGCCTGCTATCTTCAGATCTCCACCACTCAACAATTTTCAGTCATCCCGGTCTTTTCGGAGGCTAGAGACTGGATAGCAGTTGACTTCTACTCATCTGTTGGTTTCTTTAATTCCTTGGTTACTATATTCCAGGTTGTAAACCTCTACAGCACATGGGACGGCTCCACCTTTCCCAGAATCATCCCCCCTGAGGTTGCATTCCCTCATACCACTACACACGGGCTGGTTGTTGGAGAATTCAACATCCATCACCCCACGGCAGATCCTGGTCCCCTCTTTTCGATCTCAGACCTCGGTTCCTCTTCTCCTGTCTTTGAGAAGGCCGCGGAAGAAGGCTTCTCTCTCTTGAACACCCCTAGCACCCTTACCTACTTCCCCTTTGATCCTGAATTGCGCCCCACGGTGATAGACCTAGCCTTTGCCAATGCCACTCTGTCCTCCAACTTCCCATCATGGGACACGCCCCCCCCCAACAGGGTCTGACCATGTCCTGATCATCATAACACTGTCAGAGCCACTGGCTTGGCCGCCACTTCCTGCCCCCACCTGGACCAGAACTCACTGGCTCTCTCTTGAAGATATGATCAGAGCTATGAGATTCGACCCCCCTGCCCCTCTTCCAACACTCCACACATTTACCAACTGGTTCGACTCGGCCCTCGAAAGTCTGAGAGCCATCCTTCAGCTCCACACCCTGGACAAGAGGCCTACTAGCAGGTCCAAGTCCTGGTGGACCCCCAACTGTACAGGTCACAGATCTGCCTTTCATTCAATGGTCTGGTTGGTGAGATGGGACCCTCTTGCATCCTGGAAGCAGCCATACAAGGAGGCACGACTTCTGTACTTTAAGCCAATTAAGAAAGCCAAGAACGAGTATTGCAGCAACTTCTTAAATCCAGCCACTCCACAAACGCTCTGGACCACGAAGTGCTACACCTTCGGCAGGCCCCCAGACATGTTTCCACAAATACCTGGGGCTGACAACCCTACAGATATAAACAAAGCTCTCCTCTCACATTTCTTCCCTCAGAAGAAATCCTCGAACCCACCAGCCATATTACGGGAGTTTAGGGATGGCTCTCCGCTGTCAGCAGAGGAAATAATAGTTGCCCTCTGGAACTACTCCTCTTCCTCTGCTCCTGGTCCAGACCAGATCCCCTACTCTATTTGGCAGAAAGTCCACTCCCTGAAGCCCAATGTCCTGACGTCCATCCGTGGCCTCTTAGTTCAGTACGGCCACCATCTACCATCCCTGAAGAGAGCCAATGGCATTGTTCTGGACAAACCGGAGAAACTCTCCTATGATACCCCAGCCTCTTTCCGCATCATCATCCGCCTCGAAACCGTCTCTAAGATCCTCGAGAGGGTCATGGGTACCTGTCTTTTGGCACTCGCCTGCATCCTTGGCCTCCTGTCCCCCCACCAAACTCGATCCCTCCGGGGTCCGAGCACCTTCGACATGGCGGCTATCCTCTCTCACAAGGTTCAGCTCTTTATGCGCCCTAAGCGCAAGGTCTCAACCCTCTTCCCTGACGTCAAGGGTGGCTGCGACAATGTTTCTACCCCCGTACTCTGCGACAGGCTTGCCACTAAGGCAGTCAACCCATACAAGGTATCATGGATAAGGTCTTTCCTCCCCAGCCGGGCCTGGTACTGAGTCTTCCATGGAGCCCCCCAGGTCTTCTCCCCTGGCTCAGTTGGCACTCCTCAGGGCTCTCCGATCTCCCCCCTTCTGTTTGTCATCTACGTATCTTCCCTTCACTTCCCAGTCCCTCAGGGCCTTATCCTCTCTTATGTGGACGACTTCGCGGTCATGGTCACTTCTGGTTCCTATAGGAGAAACCTCCCGTGGTTGCAAGGCATCACCAGCATCCTACAGGCAAAGGCCAGGAGGCTGGGTGTAGCCTTCACGATTCCAAAGACGGGGCTGTTGCGCGGGGCGACCCCAGCACAGAAGGTCACTCTGCACGCAATCTTAGTCTTGATAGACGGTTACTTCGTTTGCCCCTCCAAATTGTTATGCTGGCCTGGTTACTGGTTCGAGCCCTCAACCACCTCTTGCACCTATTGCACCACCTCGCACTTCATGAGAAGGCTTGGCTTGGCCAAGGGGGCCTTTGCGACAATTCGGAGACTTGCAAGGCCTAGCAAGGGTCTCCCCCCCTTCCTATACCACTGTCTGGCATCCTCTCTCATCTCCCTGATCCTCCGCTATGGGGCAGACCTCTTCTCCCCCAACCTCACCCTCCTAGACCGTATATCTGTCTCTTGGAGGTCTGTCCAAAGATGGGTGACGAACTGCTTTGCTTCTACCCCGGTTGACATCCTAGTGTGTGAATCGGCTCTCCCCCCTCTCCTGCTACTTGTGCTTCACCGAAAACGTTGGGCTGCAGTCCGTTCTGTATGCCTCCCCCCTGGGGCCAACCCGGCGACTTCAAGGCTCCACCTATCCTTCTCCACCTCCTCCCCCTTCTGGGCCCCAGAGGATCATAGTCGCTTCCCCAAAGGGCTAATGTCCATCTATATCCCACTGCTTTGAAAAGCCCCTCCACCCTGTCCTTCTATCAGGAAACACCGACCACTGGACGCGATAGCGCACCGTACTCTCACATTCATTGCAGCCCCAAAACCCATCCTGGTGGCAGCACCGAACCTTCTTCCTCCTGACCAGCTCCCCCCAAGGGAGGAGACCCCATCATACTAATCGATCAAGGCGAAACTAAGAGCTGCACTCGCCATGGACTGGTCCTCCCAGTTCCTCCCCCCGCCCTATTTTCAGTACACCGCGTCCCACTCACCCCACCCCTTCTTGGGACTGGGTTGGTTCATCACGGGCAGGATTCATCAAATGCGATTGGGCAAGAGCTTTCTCACTGCCCAGCCCTCCTGGTTTACTGACAAACCCTCCCCCCTCTACCCCTACTGTGAAGAGGATGAGGAGGACTTCGCTTACACCATCTTATACTGCCAGTCCCGCCAGGAGTCTCATGAGCGCCAACTCTGGGGGCTCACCGACATTGGCAGTGACAGCCCACTTTGGACCGACAAGGACACCCTCCTCTGCCTGGTGAAGTACCTCAATATTACTGCCACAGGCTTTCCCCCTGGCATGCCGCCTGCCTGCTGGGATCCCCCACTTGACCCTGCCCACCGCGACGTGGAACTTCTGATCCACGGTTTCAGGCACTGAGGGCTGGGACCCACCGCTTATTTTGTTCCGGTCCGGTGAAGAGACCTTGTCTTTGCTTTACGGGTGGACTTATTATTTGTTATGATTTGCGTATTTTTCTGTTTTAGTTCTCTGAGATTTCGTGGCGGCTATTGGACACCACTAGGAGGATTTTATCTTTTGGTACGTGTTTTTCTTTTGTGTTTGTGACTTTCAGATGGAGGTTTTGTTTATGCCATAGCTAGTGCTGCATGCAAGTTCTTGTACCATACACGATGAATACATGATGATAAAAAGAGAAAAAGGCGAAGAAAAAAGGCAGAGTAGATAGGTGGTGCGGCCTTCGCGATCCCGAAGACCGAGCTCATGCACTGGGCAAAACCAGCGCAGAAAGTCCCTCCGACCGCGATTCCAGTCTTTATAGACAGTCACCACTTTCGCCCGTCCAAATTGATACGCTGGCCTGGTAACTGGTTTGAGCCCTCAACCACCTCGTGCACCAAGGGCACCACCACACACTTCACGAAAAGGCAGGGCTTGGCCCAGGTGGCCTTTGCGACAATCCGGAGACTTGCAAGACCCGGCAAGGGTCTCTCCGCCTTCCTGTGCCACTATCTGGCATCCTCGCTCATCTCCCCGATCTTCCTCTATGGTCCAGACATCTTCTCCCCCAGGCTCACCCTCCTGGACCGTATGTCCATCTTCTGGAGGTCTGTCCAAAGATGGGTGATGAACTGCTTTTCTTCCACCCCAGTTGGCATTCTAGCATGCGAATCAGCTCTCCCCTCCCTCTCTCTACTCGTGCTTCACGGACAACGTCTGGCCGCAGTGCGTCTGGTATACCTCCCCCCTGAGGCCAACCCGGCGACTGCCAGGCTCCACCCATCCTTCCCCACCTCCTCCCCCTTCCGGGCCCTAGAGGACCACCACCACTTCACCAGAGGGCTGACGTCGGTTTATGCCCCACTCCCTTAGAAAACCCCTCCACTATCCTCTGGTTCGGAAACACCAACCACTGGACGCGATAGCACATCGTAATCTCCCATTCATGGACACCTCAGTCCCCATTCCGGTGGCCGCCCCGAACTTTCTTCCTTCTGAACAACTACCCCTGAGAAAAGGGATCCCATCCTATCAATTTATTAAGGCAAGACTGAGAGCTGCACTTACCAAGGACTGGGCCACCCAGTTTCCTCCCCCGCCCACTACCAGTACACTGTGTCCCTCTCACCCTACCGGTTCACGGGGCTGGGGAGGTTCATGGCGGGAAGGATTCACCAAATGCGGTTGGGCAAGTGCTCCGTCACTGCCGACTCTTCCAGGTTCACCGACCACCCCTGTACCCTCTGCCCCTACTGCGAGGAGGATCAGGAGGACTTCGCTCACGCAATCCTCTACTGCAAGTCCCGCCCGGATTCTCGTGAGTACCACCTCCGCGGGCTCACCTACATTGGTGGGGACAGCCTACTCTGGACCGACAGAGATGCCCTCCTCTCTCTGGCGAGGTACCTCAATGTTACCGCCACAGGCTTTCCTCCTGGCATGCTCCCAGCCTGCTGGAACCCCCCACTTGACCCTGCCCCCCGCGATGCGGGACTCCCGATCCATGGTTTCAGGCCCTGAGGGCTGAGGCCCACTGCTTATTTTTGTTCTGTGCTGGTAAAGAGAGTTTTGTCTTTACTTTGCGGGTGGACTTATGTTTCCTTATGATTTTTGAATTTTTTTGTTTTGGTTCCTTGAAATTTCGTATTGGCTATCGGACACCACTAGGAGGATTTTATATTTTGCTGTGCATTTATCTTTTGTGTTTGTGACTTGGAGTTGGAGGTTTTGTTTATGCCATAGCTAACGCTGCATGCAAGTTGTCGTATGGTAAAGAATGAATACATGATGATAAAAAAAGAAAAAAGAAGAAAAAGGCCGCGTAGATAGGCATGGGATGGCTCCCCCTTTCGCCGAACCATCCCCGGTGAGATTGCCTTCCCTTACAATGCTACCCCGTTGCTGGTCGTTCGTCATTTCAACGTCCACCACTTCTCGGTAGACCTGGTTGCCTCTGTTCGATCTCAGACCTCGGTGCCTCTTCCTCTTTCTTTGACAAGGCTTCCGACCAGGGTTTCTCCCTATTGAACATACCTGGTACCCTTACCTACTTCTTCTTCAACCCCAAATTACACGCCTCGGTAATAGACCTAGCCTTCACCAATGCCACCCTGTCTCCCACTTTCGATCATGGGACACGCCCCTCCCCCCAATGGGATCTGACCACATTCCGATCATCATAACCCTGTCGGAACCTCGGGCTCGGCCACCCCCTCCTTCCCCCGCTTGGACCAAGGCCGATTGGCTTTCTCTCGAGGAAGGAATCAAAGCCATGAGATTTGACCTCCCTCCCCCTCTTCCAATGCCCCGTACATTTTCCACCTGGTTTGACTCAGCCTTTGACAGGCTGAGAGCTGTCCTTTGGCTCTACACCCTGGACAAGAGGCCCACTCGCAGGTCCAAGCCCTAGTGGACCCCCAACTTTACGGCTCAGAGATCTGCCTTTCATTCAACAGTCTGGCCAGCAAGACGAGACCCCCTCCCCTCATCACTGCAGCAGTGGAAGGAGGCACGGCTTCTATACTTCAAGGTCCTTAAGAAGGCGTAGACCGAATATTAGAGCAACTTCTTGAAAACAGCCACACCACAAACGCTCTGGACCGCAAAGCGCTACCCCTTCAGCAGGCCTCCAGACAGGTTCCCAAAGATACCTGGAGCTTACAACCCAACAGACATAAATAAAGCCCGCCTTTCATATTTCTTCCCTGAGAAGCAGTCCTCAAACCCACCAGCCATACTACGAGAGTTCAGAAATGTCACACTGCTGTTGGGGGAGGAAATTACAGTTGCCCTCCGGAACTCCTCCTCATCCTCTGCACCTGGACAAGACCAGATCCCGTACTTGATTTGGAAGAGAGTCCACTCCCTGAATCCCAATATCCTGACATCCATCCTCGGCCTCCTAGTTTGATATGGCTACCATCCCCCCTCCATGAAGAAGGCCAATGGTATTCTGTCAGATAAGCCAGGGAAACCCTCCTGTGATACACTAGCCTCTTTCCGCATTATCGTCCTCCTCGAAACTGTCTCTAAGATCCTCCAGAGGGTCGTGACTACCCGTTTCTTGGCACTGGCCGGCTACCTAGGCCCCCTGTCCACCCACCAAATTGGATCCCACCAGGGTCTGAACACCTTCGACACAGCGGCAACCCTCTCTCACGAGGTTCAGCTTTTTATGCACCCCAAGCTCAAGGTCTCATCCTCTTCCTCCATATCAAAGGTGGCTTTGACAATATCTCGGCCCCCTTACTTTGCGGCAGGCTTGCCACTAAGGCAGTTAACCCGTACATGGTCTCATGTATGCGGTCCTTCCTCCATGGCTGGTCCTTTCCGCCTGGTCTTTCAGGGGGCCCACCAGGTTTTCTCCTCAGTCTCGGTTGGCACTCCCCAAGGGTCTCCAATCTCCCCACTTCTATTCATGATCTACGTTTCTTCCCTGCACTTCCCGGTCCCTCGGGGCCTTATCTTTTCCTATGTGGACGACTTCGCTGTCACGGTTCCCTCCGGTTCCTATCGGAGGAACGTTCAGTAGCTGCAAGGCATCCCTAGCATTTTCCAGGCGCAGGCTAGGAGGATGGGGGTGGCCTTCTCAATTCCGAAGAAAGAGCTCATGCATTGGGTGACCCCGGCACAGAAAGTCCCGCCAGCTCCGATACCACTCTTGATAGATGGTTTCCTCTTTCACCACTCCAAATTGATACACTGGCTTGGATACTGGTTCGACCCCCCAACCACTTCTTGCACCAAGGGCACCACCTCACTCTTCACGAGAAGGCTTGGCTTGGCCCAGGCGGCCTTCGCGACAATCCAAGACTTGCAAGGCCCGGTATGGATCTCTCCCCCTTCCTTTGCCACCGTCTGGTGTCCTCCCGCATCTCCCGGATCCTGCTCTACAAAGCGGACCTGTTTTCCGTAAGCCTCACCCACCGAGACCGAATGTCCATCTTCGGGAGGTCCATCCGAAGATGGGTGACGAAATGCTTTTCTTCCATCCAAGTGGGCATATTGGCCTGCGAGTCGGCTCTCCCCCCTCTCCCTCTGCTGGTACTTCACCATCAATGCTTGGCTGCCATCCGTCTGGTATGTATACTCCCCGGGGCCAACCCGGCCACTGCCTAGCTCCACCTATCCTTTACCACCCCCTCCCCCTTCTGGGCCCTGGAGGACCACCACCACTTCACCAGATGGCTGACCTCAGTTTACGCTCCTCTCCTTTGGAAAACCCCCCCCCCTATCCTCCGGTTAGGAAATGCCTACCGCTGCAGGCGATAGCACACCGCACTCTCCCGTTCATTGACACCTCAGGCCCCATTCTGGTGGCCACCCCGAACCTTCTTCCTCCTGACCAACTCCCCCTGAGAGAAGGGATCCCATCCTATTAATTGATCAAGGCGAGACTGAGAGCTTCACTCACCAAGGCCTAGGCCACCCAGTTTCCCCCCCCCCCCTACGACCAGTACACCGTGTCCCTCTCACCCCACCCATTCATGGGGATGGGGAGGTTCCTCATGGGCAGGATTCATCAAATGCGGTAGGGCAAGAGCTACCTCGCTGCCCACCCCTCTTAGTTCACTGACAACCCCTCCCTCGTCTGCCCCTACTGCGCAGAGGATGAGGAGGACTTCGCTCACGCGAGCCTCTACTGCAAGTCGTGTAAGGAGTCTCGTGAGTGCCACCTCTGGCGGTAACCGACATTGCGAAGGACAGCCCACTTTGGACCAACACGGATACCCTCCTCTCCCTGGCGGGGTACTTCAACGTCACCGCCACAGGCTTCCCGTCCGGCATGCCGCCTCCCTGCTGGGACCCCCCACCTGGCCCTGCCCCTTGTGGCGTGGGCCTCTCGATCCAAGATTTCAGGCCCTGAAGTGTGATGCCCTCCTCCTGCTTGGATCTACTGGTCAGGAACAGCTTTTTCAGTTTTCGCAGTTCGCTTAGTTTATTTTTTGTTATAACTTTTTTACTTTCTTGTTTTAGTTCTTTGGGATTTTTTGTTGGCTATCGGACACCACTAGGATGATTTTATAGCTTGGTGCGAGTTTAGTTTTGTGCTTGCGACTTTGCGATTGAGGTTTTGTTTCTGCCATAACTAGCACTGCATGCAAGTTCTTATACCGTAAACAATGAATACATGATGATAAAAAAAGAAGATAATAAAAGAAAAAAAAGAGAAAAGGCGGAGTATATAGGATCTTCATGCTTCGTTCTGAGTTATTTCCTTACTTATTAATGTATGCTTTTATGAATATAAAACCTTTACACTCTTTACGAATACCCACCCAGTGGACGAGAACTCTACTACACGAGTAGAGCTGAAGAAAGAGTATGATAGGCGATAAGGACTAGAGACATAAGAGTCTCTCGTCCCTTATTGTAGATACAGGTCTAAGAGCTATCGTTGAGAAAGGACAAGAGAAGTATTGTCTACCCATTGCTAAGAACTGATACCGGTTAGGGATCGTAACCTTATGAAGCATCACTTATAGCGACTCTTAGACAATACCATGATGGACTATATCTGTGAGGATTAGTGCCTAGAGCTACCCGAGGTAGTAGGCAAATTACAGGGAACGGTTTCGCAACTCGGATGAATCCCTAGCCCTACAATACCCGAAGAACAATCAACAGATGAGTAGTCAACCTCTGAAGAAGAAGACAAAAGAATGGAGGGGCCAGGACCAATTGGAGGGGATGGAGCTGGCCCTATACCGGGCCTGGTACCGGAAGCAAGGCTTGAGCTGAGTCGCGAACAGATGGAACAAATCCTGAGACTGCTAGGACAACATCGGTCTAAAGTCAAACAACGGGAGAGATATGGAGGAAACAGACAACAACTCCAGAACTGCATCGCTGAATTGACGATCAACCTTAGCGCCACAGGCGGGCAAGACGGACTCGATGCGGAACAAATCGCTTACGTTTCGAGTCTCCTATGAGGAGATGCAAGCAAATGGCTGACGCCATACATGGAAGGCAACAAACCAACAGGATGGAGGAGCTGGGAAGACTTTAAGGAAGCGATCAAACAGCAATTTGGAGAGGTGAACCCAAGTGGGGCGGCCAGAATCCACATTATGAACATGGAGCAAGGATCATGCTCCATGATGGAATATTGGAATGAGTTCAGACTCCACCAAATGGAAGCATAATTGGACGATGCAACTTCATTGCAATACCTATACGCAAGCATGTCGGAAAGATTACAGCCGGAATTCGAACATTTCGACTCCGTGACTACTGCAGTCGACTCATTGGCCGCATGGGCCATCAAGAACGAAACTCACCTAGCAAGCCTAAAGAACCTAAAAAAGGAAAAACAGGGGAGGACAAATGAGGCTTCCATCCCAAGAAACATGGATGGAAAATTCAGACTGATATCACAGGCGTAAGAAGGAAGTTTCGAACCTACGATTGATCAGGAGGTGGAAATGAACCAGGCATAAACCCGGCGGCCCCTCAACCTGTCCAATGAGCAATACAAAAAGTGCAGAGAGCAGAACCTCCGCTTGAGATGATGTGTAAAAGGGCACCAAATCAGAGAGGGCCACAACCGTGTGGACAATGGGCAGAAAGCGATGACACCTGCCCAAGGCAACAATTGGATAAGACAACAGAAAAGAACCAATTGGCGAGAAATCACCATGGAGGAGGATCAACCGGGAAAAGAGGACAGTCTCCAGTAAGAGATGGTCTGGCGGACAAGAAGAGGAGGAAAACAATTGGGAGGAAGAGGAGGGACATGAACGAAAAAAGAAAGATCACCATAGTAAACTACTAGATGGCACTACTAGAAGAAGCAGGAGATCATATCATAATCAAAACGACACTATAGGATGCGAAAAAGAAAGGCACTACGATACACGCCATGCTCGACACGAGGGCAATGGAAGATTCTCTTGATAAGAAAATCTGCGACAAATACAACTACCCGCGGATCCCGACACAAATAAAAGACAGGTCTATCTACCGGATGGAAAGTCCAGCACTATGGGACCAATCACCCCTACAGTGCAAGTACCTATGACCATAGGCAGCCATAGAGAAGAGGCAACCTTCCAGGTAGTGAACCTGAAGAAGGACGAGCTTGTCCTAGGGATGCCATGGTTACGACAACATAATCCCATAACCGACTGGGACAACAACAAGATTACATTCGCTAGCGAACGATGCACGACAGGATGTCTCAATAGTTCTCCAGTGGTGTAGACGACACCAGAAAGAGAGGTACAAGAAGCGAACCTGAAGGCACGATTCGACTGCCTCCGAGAAGAACCAAATCGGAGAATCAGATTTAAGAAGTTGCACGAGAAGTTGCGGAAACCGACAAAGGGCACCAGACAAGTGGTAGGTCATGACCTATATGCCGACAAAGACAAGACGATCCAAGAAAGGGGTCCAGAGACAATGTCAACAGGAATAGCGATAGGATTACCTCCCAGTACCTATGGACGGATAGCACCATGCAGCAGACTAGCAGTTAACAAACTACTCATTACCATCGCGGGGGTCATCGATGCTAACTATATGGGAGAGATCAAGGTGGTCCTAGCCAACCTGGGAGATATCGACCAAGAAATCCGACTAGGAGATCGGATAGCACAGTTGATCATCGAAAACATCAACAAAGAAGAGATGCAGGAAGTAAGAGAACTTCATAGAACCACAAGAGGAACGAAAGGTTGCGGTAGCATGGATAGCGCAAAAACCAAGAAAGAACAAGTGTCACAGATTCGAGAAATATCGGCCCACGCATTCAGACGATATTACAAGTGGGGAGACCTTACAGCGATCCTCAAATGGAATCCACGAGAAGAGAAGCTGGAATTGGCGCCAATCAATATCAGCACCAAACTAGCAATATGACAAAAACAACAACGAAAAGAGCAGGAGTGGTACGATATAATACCACAAGAATACCACCAGTTCACAAATCTGTTCCAGGAAAATGAAGGGGACCGACCACCCCCAAGAAGACCGGGAGTGGATCATGAAATCCACAACGAAAAAGTTGAGAAGACCAAGGAAAAGAAAATGATTCTCTACCAACGACTATATGGCCTCGGAGAAAAAGAATTGGAAGAACTACGCGGAGATATTGAGCAGAATATAAAGAGAGGATGGATATAACATTTGTGCGCATCAGTGAGATCAGGAATAGTATTCGTCAGAAAGAAGGGCGGAAAGATGAGGCTAGGCGTGGAATACCGAGCACTGAACTCGGTAACAAAGAAAGACCGATACTCGCTGCCATTGATCGGAGACGCTTTGGATCGATTAAGGGCAGCGAAATAATTCACGAAACTGGACATCAACGATACCTACCACAATATACGAATAAAGGAAGGAGACAAATAGAAGATGACCTTTGCAACAAGATATGGGATGTCCGAATATTTGGTTATGCCATTTGGCCTGACCAATGCACCAGTATCATTCTAATGATGGATCAACAAGGTACTCAACAAGTTCCTGGACATCTGCTGGATCGTCTATTTAGATAATGTACAGATATATTTGGAAAACCTGGAACAACACCAAAAGAACTTCAGCAACATAATGAACGAAATTCAGAAATTGGGGATGAAGATCACGCCATCCAAATGCGAGTTCCACAAAAAGGAAACCGAATACCAAGGGTTTATCTTCAATGGAAATGGAGTCCAAGTGGAGCCTGTTAAAACAGTGGCTGTATGGGACTGGGCGAAGCCGAGCAACAAAACAGACATCGTATGTGTCATGGAATTCTGCAACTTTTAGCGCAGGTTTATCGAAGGGTTCAGCAGAATGGCGAAACCCTTGTAAAGCCTAAGGAAGAACGAGGTTAAATAAAAATGGGGAGAAAAGGAGCAGCTAGAATACGACGACATAGGAACCAAACTCACAACAGCACCCATACTAGTACACTTCGATCCACGAATAGAAATGATGACCGTGACAGACGTAACAAAATATGTCTATTCTGGGATCTTATCCAAGAAATGCGAGGAAGAGAAATGGTGCCCAGTGTGCTATCAATCGAAGACAATAATACCAGCTGAATGCAACTACAATGTGGCCAACAAAGAACTATTAGCTATAGTTCAATCACTCTAGAAATGGAGAAGATACATACAGAACAACGACCACCAGGTTAGAGTTCTCACGGACAACAAAACCATAGTTCCATTTATGACAACGAAGGAACTTAACAATAGGCAAATACAAGGGATGGAAAGCCTGAGCAAATACAACTTCAAAATCGAATACCGAGCTGGAAAACAAAGACGACAACCTGACACCTTAACTAGGATAGCAAGCGACAAACCACAAGATAAGGAGGGCGAATGAATCAAGGAGAAGAATCGTATTCTGCTTCCAAAAGAATATTGCAAAGCTATGACATCAACCGGAATCCAGGAGGAGAACGAAAGAGAACTACAAAAAGCAAGCGAAGAAGAAAAGGAATTTCGCAGAATAAGACAGAGCCTGGAAAAAGGATATAAAGAAAGAAAAGGGGTGGCCTTAGGCCTATGCGAATGGAAACACCACTACCTGTGGTACGATAGAAAGATATAGATACTGGAAGATAAAAAGATAAGAACAAACCTCATCAAGAAACACCGCGGCGACAAACTGGCAGGACACAGAGAAACAGCTAAAACGACGCAGCTGATCACGTGAAAATACAACTGGCCGGAACTAAGGGAGTCAGTTAAATGATATGTCAAAAACTGCGACATTGGCTAAAGGCCGAAGGTGGTGCGACATGCACTATATGGGCTGATAAAACTCAATGAAGCGCCAGAGAAACCATGGGCATCCATGTCTATGGATTTCATAACAGATTTCCCGAAGGTCAACAGATATGACTGAATCATGGTTGTGGTGGATCGCCTGACCAAAATGAGTCATTTCATGCCGACACGAATGGATATGACGGCACCGCAGTTTGCAACAACATTTATCCAAGAAATCTTTCGACTTCATGTACTACTGAAAGACATCACCATCGATCAAGGATCCATAATTACGTCCGGAATATGGAAGGAGATAACGGAACAACTCGGGATCAAAGGGCAACTTTCTATGGCCTTTCACCCACAGATGGATGGGCAGACTGAATGAACGAATGGCATATTGGAACAATATCTACGAGCCTATATCAACTATCAGCCGGACAACTGGGACCAATTACTACCGATAGTGGACTTTGCATACAACAATGGAAAACAAGAAACAATTAAGACAATGCCCTTTTACGCAAACTACAGTCTCGACCCAGAATATCAGGCCATAGGTCATACGACCAAAGAACTGATAATGGAAAAAGAAGATATGAGTAAATTACATGACAGCGTCCACGCAGAAATGACAACAGCACAATTTCGACAAAAAGAAAATGATGATTTACACTGAAAACCGGATCCACAACCACGACAAGGAGGCACGTTGTGCTTATTACCAAGGAATATACGAATGACACGACCATCGAAGAAGTTGGATTAGAGAAAAATGAGACCCTTCAAGATATTGGAAAGCATTGGGAAGCGAGTATATAAAGTTGATCACCCCCCCATCCATGAAGATACACAACACATTCAACATCTCGCTTTTGGAACCCTATCAAGGCAACTAGCTTTCCTCACAGACAATCACCCCTGCCCCACCTAGGGAACTAGGCGGAGAACCCGAATACGAACTTCAAGAAATAATTGACTCTCGCTTATGCCTCGGTAACCTTCAATACCGGGCGAAGTAGACCGTTTACTCTACCCAATATGATCAACAGTTGTACCCAGCTACTAACTTCACAAACGCTCAAGATGTCCTCAACCTCTTGCAACAACGCTATCCACAGAAGCTGTCAGCTGAGCGTCTAGGACGTTCAGGAAGGCTATGAGCTGGTGGGTAGCCCCACCAGCCCTCTACCGGACGCAGCCCTAGAAGAAATCAGAATCAAGAAGGAGGAAGAGGAGAAGACCATCGAGGCTGAGTGGGCCAAGGTGGTCAACCACAATGAAGGAAACCACGCCCTCTATCACTGGACGGCTTGTACAGACGATTGGTGCCAGGTGTACCTAGATGGAAAACAACGAAGCAACTTCTTCCGGAGCAAGAAGTCGACAACTAAGCTGTCGCCACCAACCACCCCTTTCCAAGCGGAGTGGGCAACACAACCATCACCGCCACCAACAGGCTTCTCATACCACAAGTTCGCCTGGCAGAACTGGATGCGCAGGTACTGCCCCCATCATAGCTGTAACCGCCTCTCGGGAGATGCGGTAATCGTAGGGTTAACGGGCTTTGTTCTGTACCAAGGTGGTAACTAGCGAATCAAAGTCCGGAGGCTTTAGCCAAGGTTGTTGAATAGACTCCTTACTGTATCGCAACTACTGAAGTCTCCGAGATGTTTGGTAGGTCTTAGACTAAAGATTCTTGAAACGAACTGAAGAAAGTAACTGTTCAACCAAGTATATTGAAAACTCTGTCTGCCGAAGTCTACTCCTTCTAACGGAAAGAGTAGCAGTTCTTAAATACACTTCCTAGGCTACCGAGAGCCTTGTTCTCATAACATAATAGACTCCAAAACGGTAGCCTTGAAACCAAACATAAAACATATAGAGTATCAAACCGATACTCGAAACCAAACATAAAACATATAGAGTATCAAACCGATACTCGAAACCAAACATAAAACATATAGAGTATCAAACCGATACTCGAAACCAAACATAAAACATATAGAGTATCAAACCGATACTCGAAACCAAACATAAAACATATAGAGTATCAAACCGATACTCGAAACCAAACATAAAACATATAGAGTATCAAACCGATACTCGAAACCAAACATAAAACATATAGAGTATCAAACCGATACTCGAAACCAAACATAAAACATATAGAGTATCAAACCGATACTCGAAACCAAACATAAAACATATAGAGTATCAAACCGATACTCGAAACCAAACATAAAACATATAGAGTATCAAACCGATACTCGAAACCAAACATAAAACATATAGAGTATCAAACCGATACTCGAAACCAAACATAAAACATATAGAGTATCAAACCGATACTCGAAACCAAACATAAAACATATAGAGTATCAAACCGATACTCGAAACCAAACATAAAACATATAGAGTATCAAACCGATACTCGAAACCAAACATAAAACATATAGAGTATCAAACCGATACTCGAAACCAAACATAAAACATATAGAGTATCAAACCGATACTCGAAACCAAACATAAAACATATAGAGTATCAAACCGATACTCGAAACCAAACATAAAACATATAGAGTATCAAACCGATACTCGAAACCAAACATAAAACATATAGAGTATCAAACCGATACTCGAAACCAAACATAAAACATATAGAGTATCAAACCGATACTCGAAACCAAACATAAAACATATAGAGTATCAAACCGATACTCGAAACCAAACATAAAACATATAGAGTATCAAACCGATACTCGAAACCAAACATAAAACATATAGAGTATCAAACCGATACTCGAAACCAAACATAAAACATATAGAGTATCAAACCGATACTCGAAACCAAACATAAAACATATAGAGTATCAAACCGATACTCGAAACCAAACATAAAACATATAGAGTATCAAACCGATACTCGAAACCAAACATAAAACATATAGAGTATCAAACCGATACTCGAAACCAAACATAAAACATATAGAGTATCAAACCGATACTCGAAACCAAACATAAAACATATAGAGTATCAAACCGATACTCGAAACCAAACATAAAACATATAGAGTATCAAACCGATACTCGAAACCAAACATAAAACATATAGAGTATCAAACCGATACTCGAAACCAAACATAAAACATATAGAGTATCAAACCGATACTCGAAACCAAACATAAAACATATAGAGTATCAAACCGATACTCGAAACCAAACATAAAACATATAGAGTATCAAACCGATACTCGAAACCAAACATAAAACATATAGAGTATCAAACCGATACTCGAAACCAAACATAAAACATATAGAGTATCAAACCGATACTCGAAACCAAACATAAAACATATAGAGTATCAAACCGATACTCGAAACCAAACATAAAACATATAGAGTATCAAACCGATACTCGAAACCAAACATAAAACATATAGAGTATCAAACCGATACTCGAAACCAAACATAAAACATATAGAGTATCAAACCGATACTCGAAACCAAACATAAAACATATAGAGTATCAAACCGATACTCGAAACCAAACATAAAACATATAGAGTATCAAACCGATACTCGAAACCAAACATAAAACATATAGAGTATCAAACCGATACTCGAAACCAAACATAAAACATATAGAGTATCAAACCGATACTCGAAACCAAACATAAAACATATAGAGTATCAAACCGATACTCGAAACCAAACATAAAACATATAGAGTATCAAACCGATACTCGAAACCAAACATAAAACATATAGAGTATCAAACCGATACTCGAAACCAAACATAAAACATATAGAGTATCAAACCGATACTCGAAACCAAACATAAAACATATAGAGTATCAAACCGATACTCGAAACCAAACATAAAACATATAGAGTATCAAACCGATACTCGAAACCAAACATAAAACATATAGAGTATCAAACCGATACTCGAAACCAAACATAAAACATATAGAGTATCAAACCGATACTCGAAACCAAACATAAAACATATAGAGTATCAAACCGATACTCGAAACCAAACATAAAACATATAGAGTATCAAACCGATACTCGAAACCAAACATAAAACATATAGAGTATCAAACCGATACTCGAAACCAAACATAAAACATATAGAGTATCAAACCGATACTCGAAACCAAACATAAAACATATAGAGTATCAAACCGATACTCGAAACCAAACATAAAACATATAGAGTATCAAACCGATACTCGAAACCAAACATAAAACATATAGAGTATCAAACCGATACTCGAAACCAAACATAAAACATATAGAGTATCAAACCGATACTCGAAACCAAACATAAAACATATAGAGTATCAAACCGATACTCGAAACCAAACATAAAACATATAGAGTATCAAACCGATACTCGAAACCAAACATAAAACATATAGAGTATCAAACCGATACTCGAAACCAAACATAAAACATATAGAGTATCAAACCGATACTCGAAACCAAACATAAAACATATAGAGTATCAAACCGATACTCGAAACCAAACATAAAACATATAGAGTATCAAACCGATACTCGAAACCAAACATAAAACATATAGAGTATCAAACCGATACTCGAAACCAAACATAAAACATATAGAGTATCAAACCGATACTCGAAACCAAACATAAAACATATAGAGTATCAAACCGATACTCGAAACCAAACATAAAACATATAGAGTATCAAACCGATACTCGAAACCAAACATAAAACATATAGAGTATCAAACCGATACTCGAAACCAAACATAAAACATATAGAGTATCAAACCGATACTCGAAACCAAACATAAAACATATAGAGTATCAAACCGATACTCGAAACCAAACATAAAACATATAGAGTATCAAACCGATACTCGAAACCAAACATAAAACATATAGAGTATCAAACCGATACTCGAAACCAAACATAAAACATATAGAGTATCAAACCGATACTCGAAACCAAACATAAAACATATAGAGTATCAAACCGATACTCGAAACCAAACATAAAACATATAGAGTATCAAACCGATACTCGAAACCAAACATAAAACATATAGAGTATCAAACCGATACTCGAAACCAAACATAAAACATATAGAGTATCAAACCGATACTCGAAACCAAACATAAAACATATAGAGTATCAAACCGATACTCGAAACCAAACATAAAACATATAGAGTATCAAACCGATACTCGAAACCAAACATAAAACATATAGAGTATCAAACCCTATACTATCAGGCTAGAGGCACACCTCGTTTCCTGAAACATATTCAAAACTCAAACAGTATCAACTGGTACATGAAAATCCTAAACCAGTAACCAGTACCGGTTACAATAGCAGCCAACTATCGGAAGCCAAGCAGGCAACTCAGAGGGTTCCCAGGATGGAACCTGGGGAGGAGGAGGATACAAAAACATTTGTGTCAAAAGAGAAACTACGCCGAACAATCGAGCAATTGCTGCAAGAAAATGTCGCCCTAGTAGTAGAGACAAAGCGGCAACAGGAAATGATCGCATGACTGGAAAGCTAAGAAAAAAGATATCAGCAAACAATCGAAGCTGCTAGAAGGGGGATGGAAGTAGTTAGTGCCTCCTGCAATCACAAGATAGCATAGTCAGATAAAGAGCTGCAGAAGGAACGGCGCGAGTGAAGAGCCATTATCGAAGAAGTGTATGGATTGTGCAGGGGAGTGACGGATAGTTCCAAACGCTTCAGGAGATTCGCAAACCACCTCCACCGCGACAGATTCTAAGCTCGAAGGGATGCGAGCTTAGGGATAAAGTAGCTAATGTCATGAATGTGGCTTAGCAAGGAAGAGGTTTTCACATGACTCATAGTTATGAGTCATAAGTATGTTATGTTTCGCACATGACCTCATTAGAAGTCATGGGTTTCGCACATATGACCACATTGGTCATATGATATGGTTATGATGATATGTTATGTTTCGCACATGACCTCATTTAGAGGTTATGGGTTTTGCGCATGTGACCACTTTGGTCATTTGACTAGTTTATGATGTTTTGGTATGACTCATAGTTGTGAGTCATGTGTGGCGCATGACTAGGGGAGTTAGTCACAAGAGCGTGAAGGGCAACTATATAAGGAGGCCATTAGGGCTGAGTAGATAGGCTACGCCACAAACAAAGGCTGGCGGCGATAAGACTTGTCTGCCTCCCCCCAGAAGCCAACCCGGCCACTGCAAGGCTCCACCCCACTTTCCCAACCTCGTCACCCTTTAGGGCCTCCGATGACCACCGGCACCACACAAGGGGCTTGACTTCGGTCTACGCTCCCCTT
>JACCEG010000187.1:127051-155802 GCA_014065205.1 Tuber brumale
GGAGCCTTGAGGGGCTCCTCTCCAGCAGGGGCTGATGCAAGGGCGACCTGGGCCGCGGTGGCACGTTTTCCTGCCCTCCTTCCAGACCCTGCAACTTGGGCATAGCTGCCGCCAGGAGGAGAGTTGGTGGAGGGTTCGATAGAGTAGCCCGGAGGGGGACCAGGGAGGAAGTGTTTATCAAAGGGGAGGGGGAAACGGTCTTTCTTTGGGACCTTGCTAGCCTCCCCCCCAGAGGGGTTGACAGAGGCATAGAAGACGTCCGCTTCATGGGTGGAGTTGTTGTTCCTAGCATACGACTCGGGAGAGCCTTACCATTGGCCTGAGACCTGGATGGGGAAGTCTGGGGAAGGGACTGTGAGGCCCGACTGGCGGGTAAGAAGGAGTTTTTTTCTGGGTTGGGCTGAGGAGGAGGTGGCAGCCACGGGGGGCTGTGCAGCTGGGGGGGGTGCTCGAGAAGCAAGGGAGGAGACCTTGGAGGTCAGGTCGCGAATAGTGGCTGTCAGGGACGGGTCCAGGACCGGAGCTGTGGGGGCCGGAGGAGGAGGAGGCGGAGGAGGAGGAGGGGGAGCGGCTGCAAGGGCCGCCACTTGCTCAGATAGGTCACGGACTCTCTCGACTAGGTGGGACAGAATAGGGAGGATACGTCTTTCGCCCGGCGACAGATCGTCTGCAAAGGCTGTTTGTCCAAAAAGCGTAGGGAAGGTGGCGGGGTTAATGCCTAAAGTAATGGCAGCAGTGGAGGAGGAGTGGCAAATCGCACGGTCCTCCTGGGAGGGCGGCAAACCAGGTGTAGAAGAGCGGGTGATACGGTCGGATCTCATGCTATTGCGAGAGGAGGCTGTGCGGTGGGGGCCAGGGGCTGATGGGATGGGAGGGGTGCCGGAAATCGAAATTAGAAAAGGAGGCGGAATTTTTACCCGAGAGGGGTAAGGCTGAGGCGGCGAGAAAAGGTTCTCAACCAATGAGAGCGAGGCTTAGCAGAAAACTTGGAGTGGTTTTTTCTTTCACTGTGGTTGTAACGGAGACGGAGCATGTGCCATCGCTAGTACTGCATGCAGGTTCTTGTACCCTAAATAACAATGAATACATGATGATGAAAAAAAAAACACAAAAAGAAAAGGAAAAAAAACAATAGCTGCGTAGATAGGCTCTTCACGCTTCGTTCTAAGTTATTTCCTTATTATTACTTTATGCTTTTACGAATATAAAACCTTTACACTTTTTACGAATACCTACCCACGAGACGAAAACTCTACTACACAAGGAGAGTTGAGCAAAGAGTACGATAGGGGATACGGACTAGAGATACAAGAGTCTCTCCCAACTTATTGTAGATACAGGTCTAAGAGCTATCGTCGAGCAAGGACAAGAGAAGTATCGTCTACCCGCTGCTGAGAACTGGTACCGGTTAGGGATTGTAACAAGGACATATCAAATCCACTCATAGCCTTCTGAGATCAGCTGTAGGTTGGTTGGTCCTCGCGATAGGACCCCTCTTTGGAGGATGGCGGACTAAGGAGAAGCACGCTCAGAAAGGAAGACCTAGATAAGTCGGAGACCCATAAGATGTTGACACGCGGGATTCAGACTTGCAATCAGTACTAGGTAGTCCGGCATGAACCTGATCACTACATGACTGAAGAGACTACTGGAATAATAATCAACTAGACTAGAGTAATATAATAGTCTATGCGGACAACTCAGTTGCAGGCCGCTGTTTGGTATAACAAATAGCTTAGTCATCACAAGGGAGGAATACTATTCCGTAACTGTGAAAGGTGTGATAAGTTTCCCGGGCAAACAGTTTTCGCACTTATAAGATTCTGAACATTTGCGTATTAAAACCAGGATGGTACTTCAGGGCCCTAGCAGTTAGAAGTAGTCTGCGAATACTCAGATGCAGGATATAAATATCGTAGTACCTCCTGAGCTTTACAGACATCCTCAAGCAACAGAGAAGAGATCTTATCAATATTAAATTGCTTACCTCATAAATCTTTACTTTGCTTTATTTTATCGAGACAACCCTTCCTCGACAGATGCTCCAAACAAATATTTTGGCCCATGTCTCTCAACTATACTAGAGGTCAGCGTCCACTTAACAACAGTATACCATCCTCAAAATGATAGACCAATGTAATGAACCAACCAAGGTCTGGAAGGATATCTTTGGAGTTTCGTCAACTATGATCAGGATGACTGGTATCTGCTATTACCACTAGCTGAACATGCGGACCGCAATTCCACTACTAGCGCTCGCAGGATGTCACCATTTTATGTGAACTATGGATTCCATCGACAAACTGAGTGGATGACAGAGTGTAAAAGCTAGGTGGACGCCAAACTCTCGTATAATCCTGAGGGATGTAGGCCAAAGTCTTTGATCGGAGAATCTTCCCACGAAGGCTGGTCTTGATAAATATGTAAGCCCAAGATTTTAAACCGCAAAACAATTTTATATTGATAAGATCTCTTCTCCATTGCTTGATAATATCTGTAAAGCTCAGGAGGCACTACGATATTTATATCCCGCGTCTGAGTGTCCACGGACTACTTCTAACCTTTATGCCTCTAAAGTACCACTCTGGTTTTAATATGCAAATGTCTAGAGTCTTATAAGTGCAAACACAGTTTGACCCAGAAACTTATCACACCCTTTCATGGTCATGGAATTGTATTCCTCCATTGATATGACTGCGCTATTTATTATACCAAACAGCCGCCTTCACCTTAGTTATCCGCATAGACTATTATATTACTTTAGTTTTGATGACTATTGTTCCAGTAGTTTCTTTGGTCATGAAGTGATCAAGTTCATGCTGGGTCACCAAGTGCTAATTGCAAGTCTGAGCCCAACGTGTCAATGTCTTAAGGGTCTCCAACTCATCTATATCTTCCTTTTTAAGTATGCTTCTCCTTGGTCTGCTGGCCTCTATAGAGGGGTCCTATTGCTAGAACCAAACAACCAACAGCTGATCACAGAAGGGTATG
Source organism: Tuber brumale (assembly GCA_014065205.1). Classification (NCBI taxonomy): domain Eukaryota; kingdom Fungi; phylum Ascomycota; class Pezizomycetes; order Pezizales; family Tuberaceae; genus Tuber; species Tuber brumale. Next base: position 130,043 of record JACCEG010000187.1, read on the forward strand.
AGTGGATCTGGTATGTCCTTCAAAGCTTCAGCTAATGGGACATCCTTGCGGAGCATCATACCAAAAATGTCCCGTCACATTCGGCCTACAGTTTAGGCGGCCGAACTTTGGAACCCACTATCTCAATGTGCCTCCGATGCACAACCTCTATTGAAGGTCCCAGCAATCCCCAAAGGTCCCCTTTCATATATCCTGTGCACTGCATATGGACGCCAAGACAGTGTTGACATATATGGTATTATCAAGCGGGCTTCGTTGATGTGACTATTTAGTTATCAGATGCAACTCTCCAAATCTCGCTAATGATGTGGTGGCCCTATAAAGGGGCCGGAGCAGAGGGTTGGCACTCCGGATATTAGAGGGTCTGTGCATAGTTACCCCGCCATGCGTCTGTGCATATTTCTTGTTCCGGATTTCCATATATCTAACATGAGCTCCATCGTACTAGACTTTGCCTCGATTGCATTTATTACTTTTCATAATTTCCTATATACATTTTAAGACTCAATGTGGTGAGGGTAAAAAACCTCCACATTGACTTGGCCACGGTAACAAAACCTTTTCCTCACTATCCTACTTCTGCTCTGATTGGCATATCTGGATTTTCATTATAAAAATTCTCCCCAACTTCTTCCGCGTTTTCCATACCGGTAGCTTGCTCCCATATGGTCTCATCTTCTGAACACTCTTGCCATGTGACGAAGTACTGCAGTTCCTGCTTCTCTTGATAGTGACCATGTACTCGTTTCCGGTATGAGTAAACCTTGCTTCCCACTATTTTTTCAACCTCACATTATAGATCTCCATCACTGTCCTCCGGTTCTCTAGGGGGTTGTTGGCATTTGCCATAGACTGATTCATGATAGGGTTCCAATAGTGCACTGTGGAATACTTGGTGAATGTTCCATTGGTCAGATATGTCGAGCTTTAAGGCTCATGATCTGTGCTTTTCCATAATTTGGAAAGCACTGCAAAGCTTTAGACTTAACTTCTTAGATTTCTATTGGGTACAAATTCTCTTTGAATTTAACATTACTTGGTCCCTAATCTTGAATTCTGGTTGTTGTTGCGCTTTCCAGTTATAATATTTTAACATTCCTGCCCTTGTCTTTTCTAGTGACCCTTGTGCTTGTTCCAGTATCGTCTTAATCCAGTTCGTATAGAGTGTTGCTCCAGGACTTTGAGCTTCCTTCTCCTCCATTCACTGTGTCTGTAGATGGAAATCATAGTTTGCATAAACTGGTGATATCCCATGAGCGTTGGTTGCAGAGTTGTTATAGGCATGTTCAGCTAGAGGTAGTAGCTGATACCAATCGTCCTGATCATAGTTAACAAAGCTTGGAAGATATCTTTCCAGCACTTAGTTGGTATGCGCGCTCTGCTCGCCAGTTTAAGGGTAATATGCTGTTGACATTCATCGGGTAATTTCCCGCACTTCGCAAAGTGATTCCCGGAATTCGCCTACGAACTGTTAGTACATGTCCTAGACGATTTGGGTATGCAGGCCATGCAGCATGCTTAGTGCTTTCCGAAATGTGTTTATGACATCTTTGGCTGCAGCCAATGTTTGAAGTACGATGAAATGTACTAACTTTGTAAATTGATCAACCACCACCAATATCAGAGTGCATTTTTCCCACTCTGGTAGTGGGGTAATGAAGTCCACTAAGATGGATCCCCATGCTGTATAGGGTGTTTGCAGTGGTTGCTGTAGCCGGTACTGGTTACTGGTTTAGGATTTTCAGGTATCAGTTGATACGGTCTGAGATTTGAAATTGTTTCAGGAAACGAGGTATGCCTCTAGCATGATAGCCTAGGGTTTGATACTCTATATGTTTTATGTTTGGTTGCGAGTATCGGTTTGATACTCTATATGTTTTATGTTTGATTTTGAGTATCAAGTTTGATACTCTATATATTTTATGTTTGGTTTTGAGTATCGGTTTGATACTCTATATGTTTTGTTTTTGGTTTCAAGGCTACTGTTTTGGTGTCTTATATGTTATGAGAACAAGGCTCTCAGTAGCAGAAGAAGTGTATTTAAGAACTGCTATTCTCTACGTTAGAGGAAGAAGACATTGGCAGAAAGAGTTTTCAATATACCTGGTTGACCAGTTACTCTCTGCAGTTTGCTTCAAGAATGTTTAGTTAGAGACCTACCAAACATCTCGAAGGCTTCAGTAGTTGTGATACAGCAAGAAGTCTGTTCAACAACCGCGCTAAGGCCTCCGGACTTTGATTCACTAGTTACCACCTCGGGACAGAACAAAGCCCGTTAATTCTACGATTACCGCATCTCCCAGGAGGTGGTTAAATATTTTTACCTTCAGCCAGTTATCAAGATAGAAGGCGTTTCAGGACCAAGTAAGGGCAAGGTCCCTGGGAATGGTACTCCATAGCACATGAGGGATTCAAAAGGACGGTTCACAAAGACTCCAGCAAAGGAATAAGCAACAAGTGACACACCTGTCCAGCAGTTAGCAAGAGATGCTGCTGAACAATCAGAAGGGGAATCATCACAACATCCATTAGAACTGCCAACCACTACCCGCGGAGGGTATCCTCAATCCCCAAGAAAGCCTACAGGTACCCGAGTATCTCCAGCACCACCAAGTAACGATCCAGATAGCTCTGATAGCGACAAAGGATTAGACAATATGGCTTCCGAAGCAGGTCCAGTAGGAACAGAAGCGCCAGGACTAGGGGTTCCAAGACCACCGACTCCTAGGCCTGACCCAGTTGTTACGGCTAAACCCAGCATCAAAGTACCTTCACCAAGTAAATTTACTGGTGAAGGAGATGATCTCAAACCAGAAGCATTTGATAGATAGTATAATTCAGTACAGTTATACCTATGTATCAATGGACTACGGACTAGGGAGGCGGGAGGAGGAAACTATTGGATCCCCTATAGTGAAGGACAAGCTCAAGAAGCAGCTTTCCCACCAGCAGAGTACTTCGGTGAAGACATGACTAGAGAAGACCTTGTTAGATTCCTACGTGAATGATTCCAATCTTCAAAACAGAAAGATGATACCTATCGCAACTTCTATGAAATCACGCAAGTGTATAATGGCCAGATAGAAAGGATATCAACCATAGCAACAGACATACTAATGTTCCGATCACACCTACCTGCAAATACCACAAGGTACTATGCCTTCATTCAACAGTTCTTCAAGAGCATGCACCCTAGACTACGGCAAGAAGCGGAATTACAGCATGCGGAAACTCACATTGTTATGGAAGTTATACAAAATGCAGAACGCATAGATGCTACCCAAAAAAGTACAGGTGCTTATGGGAAGGAAATGTTCGAAAAATCAGCAAAACAATTCATTTCGCAACAAGAAGGGCAGAAGGACAATCAGAAAACTAGCAACAAGCCCCACTCTAAACCTAAGGAACGAAAAGAAAAAGGTCTTTGCTATACCTGTGGAGGTAAAGGACATCTAGCAAGAGACTGTCCTAGCAAAGATGACAAGGGCAAAGGCAAGGGCAAGGCTAAGGTGAAGACAGAAGTCACCTCCAACAGAATAGAACAAGAACAACTAGTGGAAGAGGTGTTTATCAATGATATGGAAATAGAGGAGGAAGAGGAAGACATGATTACAATTAGCCGCAAGACCAACAAATGTCAATACCTATCACGCTCGCGAAGGAACGATGCATATCAATGGCAAAGAAGCAAGAGTCCTGTTTGATACTGGATCAAGAGGAGCAAACCTGATTAGCACTACCTGCGTGACCACGCACGCAATTCCTTGTCAGGAATTGAAAACTCCGATCAGAATACACCTAGTGATAAAAGGATCACAGTCTGAAGGTCATAAAGAATGTTCATTCAACATATCAGCAGGAAGGTTGAGCCCACCAGGAATGAGGATGTTGGTTGGCAATCTAGCAAAATACAATGCACTAATAGGAATGCCTTTCCTCAAACAATACCAAGCTCAAATCGAATGGGGCAAATTAGCTATCCTGTTTCCAAAGCAGAATGTTCGAATTGTTTGCACACCTACTAGTGGTATGATCTGAGCAGCAGTTATCAGCACCGAAGATATCATGAGCCAACACCCGGAAGTATTTCCTGATGAAATACCAGAAGATGTACCGCCCTTAAGAAAGATCAATCATACGATAGATCTGCTACCAGCAAAAGAGCAGCGCTCATTACCCACTTACTTGATACTGGAATAATGGGCAACAGACATGAGTATATGGCTAAGAGAAAAAGAGAAAGCTGGAATTATCAAGCGATAAGCAGTTTGATCGGCAGCACCCATGTTTGCTCAGGAAATGAAGGATAAGAAATATATAAGACCATTAGTGGACCTCACAGCAAGGAATGAGATAATGATTAAAGATGTTGAAACTATTCCTAACCAAACAATGATCCTGAATACTCTAGGAAGAGCAAGATACCGTAGTAAAATCGATCTTAGTGATGCCTACTTCCAAACGAGAGTGGAACCAGAGGATGTGAGCAAAAACGCTTTTAAGACACCATTTGGATGTTTTGTTAGCAAAGTAATGGTACGCGGAGATATGAATGCTCCAGGAACATTCAGGAGCACAATGACTGATCTATTTGCCGACTATTTAGGAGGCTTCAAGTGGGTGTATATTGATGATATACTCAAATTTTCTGATACAGAGTCCGAGCATTTGAAACACATATTCCTAATTTGCGACAAGCTAAAAGAAGCTTGATTCTTTGCAAGTAGGAAGAAATCAGAATTCTTTGCCACCAGTATAGAAGTGTTAGGCCATGTTATCAATGATGCAGGGCTCTCACCAGCACCAGAAATGATAGCCAAGATCGAAGAATGGACTATGCCACAGACTAAGAAATAGTTAAAGGAATTTTTAGGAAAGGTCAACTAGATCAGCCAGTTTTTGCCACCGATTGCAACCATTACATCACCCCTAACGGAACTCTCCGGAGTTGCAGAATTTGTATGGACCGCCAGCGAAGACCAAACCATGGATGATGTTAAGTGAGTTGTTTCAAAATATGAGGTTATGAAACAACTAGAATATAATTCGTCACTTCCAATATGGTTGATAACCAACGCATCCAACACAGGGGTGGGAGCCTGGATAGGACAAGGAGAAACACCAGAAAATGCCAGACGTCCCTCGCTTCATAGTAGGAAATTCTCTAATGCCCCAATGAAATATGGCATAACTGACAAGGAAGCCCTACTGCTAGTCGATGCACTGACGGCATTTCATCACATACTTGCAGGAAGCAAGTTTACTATCGTCAGAGATTATCCACCTCTGATGTACCTCAAGACGAGCAGAACATACACCAAGAACCAACTGCAATGGAGAGGGTTCATTGGGAAATACAACACCGAAATAGTGTACAGACCAGGAAAATGGAACTATTTAGTATATGCATTATCCTGTCTTTATGATAAGAATGATGATTACCCACATACTGCAAACAATCTCACACAAGAAGAACATTCGCCTACTACTTCACCTATTTTATCTTTTTTTTCTCGCGAAGAAGCTACTATCGAACATGAAATGTCTCGATTTGAAGCCCTCACAATTGGGCACATTGGTGCTCACTCAGAATGCAGAAGCGACTGCAGCCTCCAGCAAGGACAACTAGATGCAAACGATTACCGAAATAGCGAGCCCCTAAATGATTGTAGAGACCATCGAAGTTATACCAGTAGTAGGAGTGAGGAGGAACTTGAACATGATTCAATGCATTGGGCATTCTGCAACATATCCTTCTGCCCTGACCACGAGGAATTGAAACCTAGGACTAAGATCTACGCCGGCTCCCACTGCAGCAGACTGCCAGTTATCCAAACTCCACCTAACACCAACGATGATTACAATGACTGAGATACCCATTCAACACGCCCCCGCCTCGATATACGAGCCATTAAAGATCGTGTCAAGAAAGCTTTGGGCTGTGGCACACCCTCTACCGATTGTCATAACTCCTAGTACCCTGAACACCCTCATAACGAGTCCCTCTATGGAGGACCTCTCGCGTACCGAAATGCAGTTCCAGTAGTAGAACCATCCTCTCTACCTCACGAGAAACGTGAGCTCTACAAAGTGCATGAGACACTAGAAAAGGAGGAGGAGGTAACGGTATTAGAAAGAGTGGTGGATGAAATGGAATATCATCCAAGGAGTTGATGATACGAAGAATCTTTGGAGGGAACAGATGGTTATCGGATATGGAAACGACCCTATCTATCAGTTAGCGAAGGATTCCAGCCTCACTTCATGAAATGGAATGATACAACATTACGGAATTTTGCAACGGTTTACTCTACGGTACTACAAAAGAAGGAGAAGATTGCCACTACATTCTGAAGGGTCATGCAGTGAATGGAGAAATACTAAGAGAACCGATGATAGGGGAGATACATAATAAAAGACACCATAGCGCTGATTGAAACCTGCGGTATGTAACGGAATACATCTACAGGCCGGGTATGAGGAAGGCCTTCGAAGACTATGTCCAGCAATGGGACATATGTCAACTGAATCGGGAAAGGACTACATTACCTACTGGCAACACCCTTTCGCTTCTCTTTCCCTGCGAGATATTTTCCAGCTACACTATCGATTTCATGGGTCCTTTCACTAAACTGAGAGGATATGATTCAGTATTAGTGGTAGTAGATAGAGCGGTTGATTTCACGTGGTTGATACTAAGATCAGTAAATGCTACAACGATTCCGACAACGGAATTACTCCATCACTATATTTTCACCCCTCATGGAATACCTACATTGATTGTTAGCGATGCTGACCCACGGTTCACCTCCCGGTTTTGTATACAAACATTGATGATGATAGGAGTCCAACATATAATGGCTACGCCTGGCCACCACCAAACCAATGGACAAGCGGAAAGAAACATTCGAGAACTGAAAACACCATTAAGGAATGTTGTTAATGCATGCCTGTCCAACTGACTTACATCCCTCCCTGAAGTGACTGCTTACACCAATGCAGATAACTCCAATACTGTTAGAATGTCTGCATATAGGGCTGTGTATGGACGAGAATACCGACTGCTCGATACCTATAAAGTCAATGCTACAACAGTACCCGCATCCGGTGATTACTACAATCGACACCAGGAGATCAGAAATGCGGCATACCAAGCGTTACGGTTGGCTAGAGCAAGATCGAACTAAGTGGCAACTAAGAGGAGGAATGTACACAAACCTGTGGAGATTGGAGAAAGGATTAGGGTTTTTGGAGACCAATTTGCGACGGAATCTGGCGGATCGCGGAAATTACAGCCACGCTGGCGTGGGCCTTTTACAGTACTCGAATTTGACGAACACACCCAGAACTATATGGTTAGCTTAGATGCAAGAATGTACCGGAGAAAGAAAGGAGTATTCCACTGTTCGGTAGTCAAACCTTAGCATCCTAATGATGATTTCTGATTTCCAGGACGAGCATTTACGAAGCGGGCACCAATTCTCACCAACGAAGAACAGGAACAGGCAGTTCAATCAGTAATCGATTACAGGGAACGATATGGGATGGGACAGTTCTTGGTTAGTTGGAAATGATACCCAGCAAGCGAGAATAGTGGGGAACTGGTGGAAGGATTAGAATATGGGATGGATTTGGTTCAGGCATGGTGGACAGATAACATGCCAGGAGATGAGTTTTCTATGGTATTCTCTGGTTTTATTCCGCTGTGTTATTCTCCTACTAAGGATGGCTTTGAGAGCTATCAGGATGTAACCTCAGTGGATAGAGGTTTTCGGGATCCTTACTTGAATTCTGATTATGATAGCGAGGATTAGGAAATTTCTTGTCATGTTTTGAAATAAGGGTGTTATTTTGTTTTCGGGGTGTAACCGGTACTGGTTACTGGTTTAGGATTTTCAAGTATCAGTTGATACTGTTCCAGTTTTGAAATTGTTTCAGGAAACGAGGTGTTCCTCTAGCCTGATAGTATATGGTTTGATACTCTATATGTTTTATGTTTGGTTTTGAGTATCAGGTTTGATACTCTATATATTTTATGTCTGGTTTCGAGTATCATTTTGATACTCTATATGTTTTGTATTTGGTTTCAAGACTACCGTTTTGGAGTCTTATATGTTATGAGAACAAGGCTCTCAGTAGCCTAAGAAGTGTATTTAAGAACTGCTATTCTTGAAGTTAGAGGAAGCAGACTTTGGCAGACAGAGTTTTCAATATACTTGGTTGAACAGTTACTCTCTTCAGTTTGCTTCAAGAATCTTGAGTTTGAGACCTACCAAACATCTCGTAGACTTCAGTAGTAGCAATACAGTAAGAAGTCTATTCAACAACCTTAGCTAAAGCCTCTGGACTTTGATTCGCTAGTTACCACTTTGGTACAGAACAAAGCCCGCTAACTCCACCATCACCACATCTCCTAGGAGGTGGTTACAGTTGCAATAATTTATACTTAGCATGTCTTGGCCATTTGTTATATTGGCATTCATTGCAGGATCGTACTTAGTTGTTGACCCATGCCACAAGTCCTTTCCCGTAGAAGTCCTGCATAATGATTTCCCCGCGTTTCTATTGCTTGAAATGTTGAGTAAATTTTGCATAATGTCATTCTTCTGCGGTCTTAGTGTATAGCTCCTGAAGATTTGGTACTAATAGTTTTTGCTTATAATATAGTAGATCGTCTGTTACCCTCCAATCCTTGTAGAAATCTTTTCCTTCATCTTGTAACCTAATGACTTCTTTCCTCTGTTTCCTCCAAGCTACGTTTATTCCCATAGCTGCTTTTATCTTGCACAAGAATTCACAATTAAACTGCTACATAGCTTTTTGCCGGATGATAGCGTTTGACACCAGAACTTTCTCTGGTACTTCTGAAATGTGATACCAGTATTCGCTGTGTTCAGGCGATGTGTATAGGCAGCTGATGCTAAGTTCTTGGTCTTTGATTATCATGGATATTGTGACTCTACTGGTACATCTGAATCCCGTGGTCAATCTTTCCATGTCTTCCAAGTCGCCTACCTCCCTCACCCTAGAAATATTGACTTTTTTCTACTACACGTAGGACTATCCGATTGCCCATTCTTATCTGCCTGTCCCTATCTTTATGGTTGAATAGTACGTCCTTGAGTTCCACGGTATAATCAGTATAAATTACTTCGGCTCCGGTGGAGATTCCGCTGCCAACCGCTAATCCGCTTCTTGGAGCAAGACTTCCATAAGTTCTTTCAGGTAGCCCTAAAGGTATCCTCATCCTTATTAATGCTTGTCCATATTTCAGGGCAAGGTTATCCTCTATGGTCTACAGGTCATGTCCTGCTGCCATTCTTGAGCCCTTTGTTTGCAAGTATGCCATTTTGCTCAATTTCTTGACCCTAATTACGGGTTCCTTTCCACCTCTTCGAGGTTCGCAATCCAAATCCTTGTTACCATCCATCTCTTCCCCTTCATCGCCTGCCCTGGCTACCAGTGATATCAAGAAACTTTCCGCTTTCAAAATTTTTTGTTTGTGTTATGTAGCTCCCTCTACAGGATGGTACTCCCGCCATCTGCTTAACATGTCAGGCTTTGCGCCCTTTGTGCCTGGTTGGTATACAACACAAAAATTATATTCCACTAGCTTCTGAGTCCATTTAATTTGACGGCCACTCCACACTTTTGAGGTAAGGAAGTATTGTAGATTCTGATAGAGGTTAAAGACTGTGATTATTTTCTGCATTCTGATCAAGTTGTATCTCAATTCCGGAAATGCTGCGAGGATCACGAGAAGTTCTTTATCATGAATTTTGCAATTGTACTCTAGTCAGTTTAATTTTGGTAAATGGAATGCACCTAGTTTTCATTTTTTCTTGAAGTATTGAGAAAGAATGCAAACAAGTGTAAAATCGTGAGCCACAGTTTCTACTACTATTCCTCTCTCTGGGATAAAGTGATGGAGTATGGGAGTTGTGGTGAATCAGTATTTTAATTCTTCGAATGGCGTATCCTGCACAACTCCCGCTTTAAAATTCTTAGGATTTCCTCGTAATGTCTCGATTATTGGCTCGCACATAGTGGTGAACCTTTTAATGAATGGTCAGTAGAAGTTAGTGAATCCAATAAACACTTGCATATCTCTTACTGACTTAGGTGGTTCCTGAACCATTATCAATTCCACCTTGCGGGTGCTTATAGATATCCCATTTACCGCCATGACGTAACTATGGAATTTTATCTCTTTAGTGTGGAAAGTCAATTTCTTTAGCAATACGGCTAATTGAAAGTCCGTTAGACTTTGTAAAACTCTTGCGACAGCTTCGCTGTATTCTTTTTCATGCTTGGAATATATCAGGATATCATCAAGATAACATATAACTTCCACATCCACTTATTCTTTCAGTACTTGGTTCAACATATCTCGGAAATTTGCCAGAGTATTGGCCAATCCAAATGGTATAACCATTTATTTGTAGTGCCCATATCTCGTTCGGAAGGCTGTTTTCTATTCATTTCCATCCTTAATACTAATTAGTTAGTAGCAGTCTTTAAGGTCTAACTGGGTAACGATCTTGGCACTGGCTACTGGGTCAGGGAGTTCGGACATTAGTGGAAGCGGATGTTTGTTGAAGATGGTAATCTTGTTTAGATTCCAGTAATCTACAACCAGGCATAGCCTTCCATTGGGTTTGGGTACGAATAATATTGGTACTCCTGTGGGAGATTGACTTCGCGTAATCTTTCCCTGCTGAATCATTGTTTCGAAGTATTCTCTTAATGCCTGCAGCTGTTTTTCAGATAGAGGATTTATTGGTCTCCAGTGGAGAGTTGATCCAGGAATCAACTTGATCTCACGATCGAATGTTCCTCTTGGAGCTAGTTCTTCCGCTATCTAGGCTACAAACAAATGCCAGTAATGTCCGTATTCTTGCGGTAATGATTCCAGGTCCCGCGTATCTTTGATCTTTCTGATTCTTCTAATACAACAGGCATTTGGGTTCCTAGCAACTGATTTGTCATATTTGAACATATCCACAATTCCTTCATCTTCTTCCACACAGTTTTCACAACGTTTTTAGGAGAAAGTCCAATTTTCTGCATCTTCAATGTGAGATATGGGGTGTTCACGGTGCCACCAACCAAATGGAATTATCATTTCATAATGATCTGCTTTAGCCCCCTCACACTATACTTCACAAATGTGACAGTTTTTTCCAATTTCCAACTTCAGAGGTAGGGTATAACACTTCCCTCCTGAGGTGGCTGATGATCTATCAAAGCCTATAATATCAACTGCATTGTTGCATTCAATAATAGGATCGTGAAGGTCTTCAACTAGGTCTGTATTGATAAGGAACATATTAGATCCCAGTTCTAACAAAACTTTAGCTTTGTATAGCTTATCGAGTATATGGAGGGAAGCAATTCCGGTCAGAGAGTTGTATATTGTTTTAGTTTTGAAGCGCCTAATTCCATGCGCTTAGCATGGATAAGACTCTCTTGGTTCTTGTATTTAGGCATCGTAGGTGTTGGGTATAGGTAACAAGATATTTGTTACTAGGCCCAAGTAGTTTCAACCATTAAGGTCTTCTCAGACAAACTACTAACACTTTAGCTCTAACAATTTGGGTGTATATACTAAGCAGCATTTTACTAATATGCAATTGCAGAATACCAGTTTTCAGGCTAGATGCCTTCTCCCGACATGCCTGACCTAGGCTCATGGCAGATCTTTGGGCGGTTATTAGCCATTTTACTCCCCTGGTGTGGGGTTCCGGTTTTCCCAGATCCTTTCCCTTAGGGTCTTGGTTATCAGTCCATCTACCTTAGAGAGGCCTTATGCACTAAAGCAGTACATCCTTACCCCACACTCTGGCCAGAAGGCAAGATAGTACATCGATGTCATATGAATCAGACTCATGTAGTAGGTGGAATCGCCTGGGTCGGTTGTTCTCATGTGGTGTATTGTTATTAGGTAGATCTTACATTGCTATATTCCAACTTCTTCAGTATAGTAACTTGCTTGCACATGGATAGTAGGTAGCCATCAGGTGACTTGAGGAATTTCATACTGTTGACTCCTGGGCTATGTAGGCATGTTAACTATCCTCTGGTTCAATCATGACTCTCCATATATTGATTTCTTGTATTCGTGCTCGTAAGTCCCTCGGTGGGTCCCTTTACTTAGAAACTACTTGCTATGATCTTGGAAGGAGTGACTTGCTTCACGCCGCTTTGATCATTTAGAGTTTTAACTCCAGTAGTTGCAGATGGAATACCCGATCCTGGTCGTGGCCAGTACCCAATACATCCCAGCCGAAGGAGATTCCCTCTTTGATTCCAGCTCTATATGGAAACTGGATACCGAAGTGCCATGGCCCTGGGTGCCTATCAAGTGACGTAGGTCAGTTCTCCGTCTTCCACTAGTTCCACGATCCTATTCGTTCAGGCTGGTTGCGGGACAGAAACGACTCTGCGTGCTAGTTCAGGCTTTGCAATAGCCGATCTTGTATGATGAGTTTGCTATTTTTATCGGTCTTGAACTGACTGTTGCCACTGATATATGGATATCTCCCCAACATGTCTGATAAGTGTGGTTTTTCTTCCCACAATTTGTACAATTTCCGTCTCGCCTCCTACTGTCGATTACACGCGGTGAAATACCGGAATGAGCCTGGCTGCAGTTCGTATGGGTTGTCTTTGCCAAACCTCCTAACTTCCTTTTTGGTAGTTCTGGCTCACACTCTTTTATTCATTTCCATGGTGTGGCTCAACCTCCCTTGATATAAGGTTTGTTCGTCCTTTGTCCTTTTGGTTTAGAGTCCCATCGGCCTTCTATTTTGACCTCAGATGTAACCGGTACTGGTCCCTGGTTAGGATTTTCATGTATCAGTTGATACTATTTGAGTTTTGAATATGGTTCAGGAAATGAGGTGTGCCTCTAGCCTGATAGTATTGGTTTGATACTCTATATGTTTTATGTTTGGTTTCGAGTATTGGTTTGATACTCTATATGTTTTATGTTTGGTTTCGAGTATTGGCTTGATACTCTATATATTTTATGTTTGGTTTCGAGTATTGGTTTGATACTCTATATGTTTTATCTTTGGTTTCGAATATTGGTTTGATACTCTATATGTTTCATGATTGGCTTTCAGGGCTACCGTTTTGGAGTCCATAATGTTATGAGAACAAGGCTCCGAGTAGCCTAGGAAGTGTATTTAAGAAACTGCTGTTCTTCGCGTTAAAAGGAGCAAACTACGGCAGACAGAATTTTCAATATACCTGGTTGAACAGTTACTCTCTTCAGTTCGCTTCAAGAATCTTTAGTTTGAGACCTACCAAACATCTCGGAGACTTCAGTAGTTGAGATACAGTAAGAAGTCTATTCAACAACCTTGGCTAAAGCCTCCGGACTTTAATTCGCTAGCTACGCCTTTGGTACAGAACAAAGCGCGTTAACCCTACGATTACCACCTCTCCCGCGAGGCGGTTACGTTTTTTTAACTTCAGCAAGTTAGAAAGATAGAAGGTGTTTCAGGACCAAGTAAGGGCGAAGCCCCTGAGAATGGTTCTCAACAGTGCACCGGGGATTCCAAGGGACGGTTCACGAAAACTCAAGCTTGGGAGCAGGCAGCAAGCGAAGCAGCCGGTAGGCAGTTAGCCAGAGACGCTGGGGATCAAGCAACAGGAGAAACATCACAACAACCACTGGAACCGCCAACCACTACCCACGGAGGGTACCCAGAATCTCCACGAAAGCCTACAGGTACACAAGTACCCCAAGCACCGCCGAGTAACGATCCAGATAGCTCAGATAGCGATAAAGGATCAGACGATATGGCTTCAGAAGCAGGACCCTCAGGGTCCGCAGCCCCAGCACCAGAAGTCCCTAGACCACCGACACCTAGGCCTAACCCAGCTGTTACAGCTAAACTCAGCATCAAAGTACCATCACACAGTAAGTTTACTGGTGAAGGAGATGACCTCAAACCAGAAGCGTTGGATAGATGGTATAATTCAGTACAGTTATACCTACGCATTAATGGACTACGGACTAGCGAGGCCAGAGGAGGAAACTAGGGGATCCTCTATACTGAAGGACGAGCTCAAGAAGCAGCTTTCCAAGCAGCAGAACATTTCGGTGAAGACATGACCAGAGAAGACCTTGTTGGATTCCTACGAGAAAGATTCCAGTCTTCAAAACAGAAAGATGATACCTATCGCAAGTTCCATGAAATAACGCAAGTGCATAATGGCAAGATACAGAGAATATCAACCATAGCAACAGACATGCTAATGTTCAAATAAAGCCTACCTGCAAATACAATAAGCGACTATGCCTTCATTCAACAGTTCTTCAAGAGCATGCACCCTAGATTACGGCAAGAAGCAGAACTACAGCATGCTGAAACTGATACTGTTATGGAAGCTATACAAAATGCGGAGAGCATAGATGCTACCCTAAAAAGCACTGGTGTGTATGGGAAAGAAAGGTTAAAAAAACCAGGGAAACAATTCATTTCCAAACAAGAAGGACGGAAGGACAAGGGGAACGCTAGTAACAAGCCCCCCTCCAAACCTAAGGAACGAAAAGAAAAAGGTCTTTGCTATACCTGCGGAGGTAAAGGACATCTAGCAAGAGACTGTCCTAGCAAAGATGAGAAGGGCAAAGGCAAGGGCGAGGCTAAGGTGAAGAAAGAAGTTACATCCAAGCGAATGGAACAAGAACAACTAGCGGAAGAAGTGTTTATCAATGGTATGGAAATAGAGGAAGAAGAGGAAGACGTTATTACAATGGCCGCTAGACCAACAAACATCAAACCCCATGACGCTCTCCAAGGAACGATGCACATCAATGGCAAAGAAGCCAGAGTCCTGTTTGATACCGGATCAAGAGGAGCAAACTTAATTAGCGCTACCTTTGTGACAACACATGGAATTGCTTGTCAGGAATTGAAAATAGCGATCAGAATACACCTAGCTATGAAAGGATCACGATCCGAAGGTCACAAAGAATGTTCTGTCAACATATCAGCAGCAAAGCTGAGCTCACCAGGAACTAGGATGTTAGTCGGAAACCTGGCGAAATACAATGCACTAATAGGAATGCCTTTCCTAGAGCAACACCAAGCTCAAATTGAATATGGCAAATTAGCTATCCTGTTTCCCAAACAGAATGTTCGAATTATTTGCACACCTACTAGTGGTATGATCCGAGCAGCAGCGATCATCACTGAAGATGTCATGAGCCAACACCAGGAAGTATTTCCCGCTGAAATACCGGAAGACTTACCACCCCTAAGAAAGATCAATCATAAGATAGATCTACAACCTAGGAAAGAGCAACGCTCATTACCCACTTATTCGATACTGGAACGATGGGCAACCGACAGGAGCATATGGCTAAGAGAAAAGGAGAAAGCCGGAATTATCAAGAGACAAGCAGTTTCATCGGCAGCACCCATGTTTGCGCAAGAAAAAAAGGACAAGAAACGAATGAGGCCATTAGTAGATCTCACGGCGAGAAATGAGATTACAATCAAGGATGTTGAAACCATTCCAGACCAAAAGATGATCCTGAATGCTCTAGCCAGGGCAAGATACCGCAGTAAAATCGATCTTAGCGATGCCTACTTTCAAACAAGAGTTGAACCAGAGGATGTGAGCAAAAACGCTTTTAAAACACCATTTGGACGTTTTGTTAGCAAAGTAATGCTACAGGGAGATATGAATACTCCAGGGACATTCATGCGCATAATGTCTGATCTATTCACGGACTACCTAGGACGATTCATGTGGGTATATATTGATGATATACTAATTTTTTCCAATACAGAGTCAGAACAGTTGAAACAAATATCTCTGATTTGCGATAAGCTCAAGGAGGCACGATTCTACGCAAGCAGGAAGAAATCAGAATTGTTCGCCACAAGCATAGAAGTGTTGGGCCATGTCTTCAATGATGAAGGACTCTCACCAGCACCGGAAAAGATAGCGAAGATCGAAGAATGGACTACGCCACAAACTAAGAAACAGTTACAGGAATTTCTAAGAACAGTCAACTACATCAGCCAGTTTTGGCCACATATTGCAACCATTACATCAACCCTAACGGAACTCACCGGAGTTGCAGAATTTGTGTGGACCGCCAGCCAAGACCAAGCCATGGATAATGTTAAGCGACTTGTTTCAAAATGCGAGGTTATGAAACCACTACAATATGATTCGTCACTTCCAATATGGTTGATAACCGCTGCATCCAACACAGGTGTGGGAGCATGGGTAGGACGTGGAGAAACACCAGAAAACGCCAGACCTACTTCGCTTCATAGCAGGAAATTCTCTAATGCCCCAATGAATTATGGCACAACCGACAAGGAAGCTCTAGCGATAGTTGATGCTCTAACGGCATTTCATCACATACTTGCAGGAAGCAAGTTTACTATCGTCACAGATCACCTACCTCAGACGTACCTCAAGACGAGCAGAACACCCAGCAAAAAACAGTTACGATGGCGAGTGTTTATTGGAAAATACGATACTGAAATAGTGTATAGACCAGGAAAATGGAACTATTTAGCCGATGCTGTATCCCGCCTTTATGATGAGAACGATGATTACCCACATACCGCAAACGATCCTACATCCGTAGACCAATTACCTAGTTCCTCACCTATTTCATCCCTCCTTTCTTACGCAGAACCTACTATTGAACACGAAATGTCTCATTTCGAAGCCCTTGCAGTTGAGCACATCGGTGCTCATGCAGAATGCGGAAGCAACTGCAGCCTGGAGCAAGGACAGCTGGATGCAGACGATTACAGAAATAGCAAACCCCTAAACGATTGGGGAGACCATCGAAGTTATACCAGTGGTAGGAGTGAGGAGGAACTTGAACATGCATCAATGCATTGGGCATTCTGCAACATACGCTTCTGCCCTGACCACGAGGAATTGAAACCTAAGACTAAGATCTATGCCGGCTCCCCATGCAGCAGCCCACCAGTTATCGAAACTCCACCTAACTCCAATGATGATCACAACGATAGAGATACCCATTCACCACGCCCACGCCTCGATATCCGAGCCATCAAAGAACGTGTCAAGAAAGCTGAAGGCTGTGTCACACCCTCTACCGAATATCAGACCCCCGAATACCCTGAACACCACCACAACGAGCCCCTCTATGGAGGACCCCTCGCATACCTGAATGAGGTTCCGGTAGTGGAACCACCCTCCCTACCTCAGGAGAAATGCGAGCACTACAAGGTGTATGAAACATCTGAAGAGGAAGAGGAGGTAACGGTATTAGAAAAAGCGGTGGACGAAAGGGATATCATCCAAGCAGTGGATGATATGAAGAACATTTGGAGGGAACACATGGTTAAAGTATATAGAAACGACCCTATCTATCAGTTAGCAAAGGATTCTAACCTCACTTCCCGAAACGGAATGATGCAACATTACCGAATACGCAATGGTCTACTCCATGCTACTACAAGAGGACGAGCAGATTGCCTTTATGTTCCAAAAGGTCATGGAGTGAATGGACAAACGCTAAGAGAACTGATGATAGGAGAGATACATAATGAAGGACACCATAGGGCTGATTGAAACCTCCGTTACGCAACAGAATACATCTACTGGCCTGAGATGAGGAAGGACTTCAAAGACTATGTCCAGCAATGTGACATATGTCAACTGAATCGGGAAAGGACTACATTACCCACTGGCAACACCCTCTCGATTCCTTTTCCCTCTGAAATATTTGTGAGCTATGCTATCGACTTCACGGGTCCTTTTACGAAGTTGAAAGGATATGATTCAGTATTGGTGGTGGTAGATATAGCGGTTGGGTTCAGTTGGCTGATACCAACATCCGTAAATGCTACTGCGATTTCGACTATGGAGTTACTCCGTCACCATATTTTCACCCCTCATGGTATACCTACGTCGCTTGTTAGTGATGCTGACCCGCGTTTCACCTCCCGGTTTTGGAAACAAACATTGAAGACGATTGGAGTCGAACACATTATGGCTACGCCTGGCCACCACCAGACCAATGGACAAGCAGAAAGGAAAATTCGAGAACTGAAAACAGCATTAAGGAATGTTGTGAATGCCCGCCAGACCAACTGGCTTACCTCCCTCCCTGAAGTGACAACTTACTCCAATGCAGGTCACTCAGACACTATTAGAATGTCTCCATACAAGGCTGTGTATGGACGAGAATACCAACTGCTCGATACCTATAAAGTCAATGCTACCACAGTACCCACATCCGATAATTACTACAATCGACACCAGGATATCAGAAATGCGACATACCAAGCGTTACGGTTAACTAGAGCAAGAGCGTACAGAGTAGCGATTAAGAGCAGGAACCCACTCAAACCTGTCGAGATTGGGGAAAGGATTATGGTTTTTGGAGACCAGTTTGCAACGGAATCTGGCAGATCTCAGAAATTGCAGCCACGCTGGCGAGGCCCTGTTACAGTACTCGAATTTGACGAACACACCAAGAACTGTACAGTTATCATGGACGCTAGAATGTACCGAAGAAAGAAAGGGGTTTTCCAGTGCTCAGTAGTCAAACCTCACCACCCTAACGACGATTTCCGATTTCCTGGACGAGCATTTGCAAAGCCGGCACCCATCCTCATCAACGAAGAACAAGAATGGGAAGTTCAATCAGTCATCGATTACAGGGAACGATATGGAAAGGGAGAGTTCTTGGTTAGTTGGAAGGGATACCCAGCAAGCGAGAATAGTGGGGAGCCAGTGGAAGGATTAGAACATGCGATGGAATTGGTTCAGGCATGGCGGACAGATAACATACCAGGAGATGAGTTGCTTGCGGTATTTTCTGGGTTTATTCATATGTGTTATTCTCCTACTAAGGATCGCTTTGAGAGCTATCAAAATGTACCCCTGGTTGATAGAGGTTTTTGGGATCCTTATTTGAATTCGGATTATGATAGCGAGGATTTGGAATTTTCTTGTTATGTTTTGAAATAAGGGTTTTATTTTGTTTTCGGGGTGTAACCGGTACTGGTTACTGGTTAGGATTTTCATGTATTAGTTGATACTATTTGAGTTATGAATATGTTTCAGGAAACGAGGTGTGCCTCTAGCCTGATAGTATTGGTTTGATACTCTATATGTTTTATGTTTGGTTTCGAGTGTTGGTTTGATACTCTATATGTTTTATGTTTGGTTTCGAGTATCGGTTTGATACTCTATATGTTTTATGTTTGGTTTCGAGTATTGGTTTGATACTCTATATGTTTTATGAGTGGCTTTCAGGGCTACCATTTTGGAGTCCATGATGTTATGAGAACAAGGCTCCAGGTAGCCTAGGAAGTGTATTTAAGAAACTACTATTCTTCTCGTTAGAAGGAGCAGACTTCGGCAGACAGAGTTTTCCATATACTTGGTTGAACAGTTACTTTCTTCAGTTTGCTTCAAGAATCTTTAGTTTGAGAACTACCAAACATCTCGGAGACTTCAGTAGTTGCGATACAGTAAGAAGTCTATTCAACAACCTTGGCTAAAGCCTCCGGACTTTAATTCGCTAGATACCACCTAGGTACAGAACAAAGCCCGTTAACCCTATGATTACCGCATCTCCCGAGATGCGTTTACATCTGACACTAATTTTGGCTTCGACAGTTTGTCTCTGGCGAGCTTTTCTCTTGCGAGAAGTGCCTCTTCTGATTGATTGTATGGCCATAGCACTTCTTCCCATTCCTGATCTGTCCTGTATTGCAGGGCCGACAACCTACGGATGATATGTTTTGTGAGTTTGTTTTCGACTTCCTCACTCCAGGATTCCCTCATCATGCGTGCCCGGATGTTTAGGTTGTTCATGACCGTGAGGTAATATTCAATACTGCCTCTGTACTCGACCAGCTTCAGAGCTCGAAGCGGCAGTCTTTCCGCTTCTTTTAGAGTAAATAGTTTGATTATATTGTGTCTAAAACTAGTCCTCATAACCAACTTTGGCTGCTGGGCTTCACCTTGAAGCCCGTCCATAGCCTTCCTATACCAAATAGTGTAAGGAAGCGCTATGACTCTTTTTGTGCGGTTGAGCGAGTATATAACTCGTTCCCGGGCTTTATCTGAGATCCACAAGTTTCTCTTAAAATAGTCCATGAATTGTATAATCCAGACATATATGTCTTGTAAGGATTTGTCATCAATGAATAGGGGTGGCTCGGATGGCCGCTTCACATTAAGTGCCGTCGTAAAGGCAAGTATCTGTGCCATACTAGACTGATCTGCTGTCTGTCCTTGCCTACCATGGCTTGGACTTCCTCTCCTTCTAACACTCTCATCATCCTCGTTATTATCATCACTAGGATCTCCAGAGTCACCTCGCTGAGAGCCTGCGGGGGATGCATGAGTGGTTTCTTTGCCTTTCCTCTTTTCCCTTCCCACGACTGCAGTGTAGTATTCTTCATCATCCGCCTCCTGCTGTGTGGGTAAGGGTGCTGGTCTCATAGCATATGGACTTGGTCAGGCGGCCAGTATCTTGTTTACTGACGCCGTCCATATCCTTATGGTATTGTTCGTCTGCTCAATTCGCTGCTGTTGCTTGTCTTGCAAACATTCGAATCCACATCTGGTGAGTAGTGTTATCTAAATACCATTGTGCTAGGGTACGGTTGACCTCCCTTTTGTGGGTTATGCTTGGAGCACGGAATTCTACGTATTCCATTCTTAGGCTAGCAACCATCTATTCCAGCATCTGATCTTGGGCTAGTACCTCCTGGCTTTGTTCATGGAGAGTGCCATGTAAGCTCATGGTTACTTCTTCATGTTCCTGGTGCCACCTAACTTAGGCATCTATCTTTTTTACCACTTCCCCCAGGATTTCATCTTGGATTCCCTTGACCTCTTGTTCTACTACAGCTAGCTGAAAAATCAAGATTGCAATATCATTGTAATGGACATCTTGTCCATCGGCTATTTGCTGTTGAACCTTAAGCAGTTTTAAGGTATGCTTTTGGGTGACTACCTGCAAATGTTTGAAGGCAATATTGGCTTGGTTGAGCAAGGAATCAATGTCTTGCCTTATTTAACACAAGGTTATCTCCAGATGGGTGGCTAGCTTGGCTAGGTTTGCAGTATGGTCTGCACCTGGCTTTAGTGTAGAGGCCCTCGATATCCGATGTGTGCTTGCAACACATGAGGATGGGGGAGAGGGACCGGCCATAGCTTGTCTAGGGAATTGTAGGTCTTGATGTATTGACAAGGAGGGGCTCTATATGGCCAAATTATTGGTTCCTGTGGTATCTAGTCTGGTGTCCACAGGTTCTCCCACAATTATCCTGTTTCTTGGATCTTAAGTGATCACGGCGATTGTTATTTTTCGAGGTAGGCTAATTGTTCCGATAGTCCTGTGTGAGTGATTACCATTACTTCGTACCAGAGTTCTAGATATCCTTTGAATGGTTTAAGTAATTGTATGTAAAGTATAAAATGTCAGGGGTGTTCTAGGTGAGTAGGTAAAATGAGATTGGGGCGATCTGATTCTGGATTCTGGACCTGAATTTCCTTTTCCTCTAGGTTCCAGATGTATAGGTAGTATATATAGAAGTTCTTAAGCACAAGCCACGGGTTGGAGTAGCCCTTGGCTAACTGTGCCTGGTTTTTTGACTACAGAGTACTGGGTACTCTAGTCGACAAAGTCTTCCGACTGGGTAGAAGTCGACACGAAGTTCGGACCATGTAAGGTGCGATACAATGGATTGAATTGATCTCTTGTTGGGATTCCGAAAGGTATTGTGAACAACCAAGGTTCTCGCATATACTCTTATTCAATTTCGAACAGCTCATGGTCAAATATTTCTTCGAATGTATGAATGTAAATCGGGCAGTAAAGAGCTTCGAATACATAATCCAAGTGAGAGTTGAGGGTGGAGCCTGAAGTGAACTCATGGTTTATATAGTGAGCCTTGGTAACAGGAGAAATATCAATATACTGTTAGGTGGACCCAAAGCTCTAGTACAATTCTGCAGGATGTAGGCCCAAATCTTTGATCTGAGAATCCGTTGCGAAAGACTTGTCGCGATAAATAGATAAGGTAAAGATTTTAAAGCATAAAACAATTTTATATTGCTAAGATCTCTTCTCTGTTGCTTGATGATGTCTGCAAAGCTCAGGAAGCACTTCGATATTTATATCCTGCATCTGAGTATTCACAAACAACCTCTAACTACGATGCCTGTGAAGTACTACTTTGGTTTTAATACACAAATTCCTAGAGTCTTATGAGTGCGAACAGCGTTTGACTATGAAGCTTATCACATCCTTTCACAGTTCGGGAAAACTATTCCGCAGTTGAGATGACTGCGCTATCTGTTATGCCCAGCAGCTGCCATCAACTTAGTTAGCCCGCATAGACTATTACATTACTTTAGTCTAGTTGACTATCGTTCCCGTAGTCTCTTTGGTCATGAAGTGATCAAGTTCACGCTGGGTCACCAAGTGCCAATCGCAAGTCGGAGCACAATGTGTCAATATTTTAACGGCCACGGAGTTATCTATGTCTTCCTTTCCCGGCGTGCTTCCTCTTTGTCTGCCAACCTCCATAGAGGGGTCATATCGCTAGAACCAACCAACCTTTAGCTGATTTCAGAAGGGTATGGGGGGATCAGGTATGTCCTTAATAGCTTCTGCTACTGGGACATCCTCTTGGAGTATTTCCCCGAAAACATCTAGTTACTTTCAGTCCATAGTTTAGGAAGCCAAACTTTGGAACCCACTATCTCAATGCATCTGCCAACAATTTCCTCTGTTTCACTTCCCAGATGTCGCCAATAGTCACCTCCCATATATCCTGCGAAAGGTATACAGTCGGATGGATAGCGGCGACATATATAGTGTTATGTAGTGGGCTTCAGTAATGTGACAATTTAGTTATGGGATGCAACTCGCGAAACCTTGCTAATGATGTGCGAGCCTATTGAATTTCAAATGGGGGGTGCTACTGCTAGGCAGACCCCAAAGTCTCGTGTAATTCGGTGGGATGTAGGCCAAATCCTTGATCAGAGAATCTGTTGAGAAAGGCTTGTTGTGATATATATGTAAGGTAAAGATTTAAAGCGTAAACAATTTTATATTGATAAGATCTCTTCTCCATTGCTTTATGATATTTGTAAAGCTCAGGAGGCACTTTGATATTTATATCTTGCATCACAGTGTTTGTGGACTACTTCTAACTACTATGCCTCTGAAGTACCACTCTGGTTTTAATACGCAAATGTCCAGAATCTTATAAGTGCGAACACTGCTTGACCCTTAAACTTATTATACACTTTCGCGGTCATGGAATAGTATTCCACAATGGAGATGACTATGCTGTTTGTTATACTAAACGTTGGCCTCCCACTTAGATATCCGCATAGACTATCATATAACTTTAGTCTTGTTGACTATCATTCCCGTAGTCTCTGCGGTCATGAAGTGATGAGGTTCATACCAGGTCACCTAATGCTAATCGCAAGTCCCAGCCCAACTTGTCAATGTCTTAAGGGTCTGTGACTTATCTAAGTCTTCCTTTCTAGGCGTGCTTCCACTTGGTCCACTAGCCTCCACAGAGGAGTCCTATTGCTAGTACCAACCAACATGCAGCTAATCTCAGAAGGCTATGGGTGGATTCGGTATGCCCTTAATAGCTTCTGCTACTGGGATATCCCCGTGGAGCATTTCGCGGCACGCGTCATATCACCTGCGGCCCATTGTTTAGGGAGCTTACCTTTGAAGCCTACTCTCTCAATGTGCCTGTAAGAGATTTCCTCCATTTTACTTCCCAGATGTCGCCAAATCACCATTCTCCTATATCCTGTAAATGGCATACAGTCGGGCAGATGGTGGCTAGCACTGTATATGGTTTTACAAAGTGGACTTTATTGATGTGACATGTTAGTTATATGACGCAACGCTCAAAATATTCTGAATCACATGCGGGCCCTACAGGGGGGCCAGAGGGGGGTGTTGGCATTCTGGACAATCGAAGGTTTGTGCGCTGTTACCCTACCCTGGGTCTGCGCACAGGTCTCAGATATCCATATGCTTAACATGAGCTCCCTCCGACCTGGGTTCACCCCGAATTCCTTTATAACTTTTCATATTTTTCTAAATAGATTCTAAGATTCAGACTGGTTAGGGTAAAAGATTTCCATGTTTTCTGAGCGAGGGTAGGAAAGCGTTTTCGTCACGATCTTACTTCTACCCTTCCTGGCATATCTGGATTTTCAACTTTAAAACTTCCCACAACCTGCTCCATGTTTTCCATACCGGTAGCTGGCACCCATGTGTTCGTATCTTCTTAACATCCTTCCAATTTGACGAAATACCACAGTTCCCACTTCTCTTAATAGCAGCTGTGTACCTATTTTCTGTAAGAGCAGATCTCGTTTCATAATATTTTTCCAACCTGCTATCGTAGGTCACCGTCAATGTCCTTTAGCTTTCTTGGAAGTTGTGGACGATTTTCAAGAAGTGATTCCTGATAGGGTTCCAATAATGTGGGATAGAACACGCGGTGAATGTTCCATCGATCAGACATATTGAGCTTGAAGGCTCATCATTAGCATTTTTCCATAATTTGAAAATGACCATAAAGCGGTAAGCTTAGCTTCTTTGATTTCTATCACATGTGAATGTGCTTTGGATTTAATATTACTTTGTCCACAATCTTGAAGTCAGGCTGTTGTCGCTCTTTGCGGTTGTAATATTTTGGCATTTATTCCCTTATCTTTTCTAGTGACCCTTGTGTTGGTTCATGTATCACCTTAATCCAGTTCGCATAAAGTGTTGCTCCTGGATTTTGAGCTTGATGCACCTTCATCCACGCAGTCTGCAAATGGAAACCATAGTTCGCATAGGATAGTGACATCCCCTGAGCCTTGGTTGCTGTTAGGCGGACGCCAAACTCAAGTATATAACTGAGGGACGTAGGCCCGAAATCTTTGACACGCTCCGCTTCCGCTATTTTCCCCCCCCTACATCTTTATCTTATTCTCAACACCACCAGCGTCCGGTGTGCCCATACGTTCGAACTCTCACCAGAAGCCTTCCGGCTGAGGCCCGTCTGCCTGGACAGAGATGTCCTCGGTCCCCCTACCCCCCTCTGAGCACTCCTCAGTGTCAGGAATCCGTCCACACGTTCCCCTTCTCCTTGCGCTGCTCGAGAATGCGACAGCAGACGCAGGAGTATCCCCACAACTCTTCCCCCAGATCAGCTCGGGAGAACTCGACGACCTCTCGCCTGGCGAAGCCGTTATCCTCCCCCTCCTTTGCACATCGCTCCTAGCCTCCAGAGCCTTATCCTCTCAAATCGACGAACTCGCACTAGAGGTTGTGAGACTATCTGGCCAGATCGATGACCTCCACGCTCGCAAGAGCAAGTCCACAGTCCCCCCCCCTCCCCCCTCGTCTGAGAACGCTACGGCAGCCTCACTCTCCGCCCTCCAACTCTCGGTTAGGGACCTGGCGTCCCGTCTGACCACCCCCCTCCCGCAAACGACACGTCACCAACAGCCCCCACCCCAACAAAATGCACCCACCCACACTGCATCCAATGCGGCTCGGGTGGCCCCATCCAAAAAGGGTAAGGAGAAGGCGCCAGCTGACTCCGACCTCCCCCTCGCAGACAATCTCACCCCCCTTTACGAGGGAGCGGGTGATATAGACTTTCCCTCTTACAGTACCAAGGACCTAAAGTGGTACGGCAACCCTGCCGCTTACGCGGCCAAATTCCCTCGCTCCTGGGAAGCAC
>JACCEG010000187.1:175249-191373 GCA_014065205.1 Tuber brumale
CCTGCGAACAGCATGCGGTCGGACGGACGGCGGCGACGTATATGGTGTTATGAAGTGGGCTTCATTGATGTGACATTTTAGTTATGGGACGCAACTCTCGAAATCTCGCTAATGACGTGCGGGCCCCATAAGGGGGCCGGAGGGGGGTGTTGGCACTCCGGTAAATTGAGGGTCTGTGCGCAGTTACCCTACCGTGGGTCTGTGCACATGTCTCGGATTTCCATATGCCTAACAGTTGCAGACTTGTTACAGGCATGTTCTACTAGTGGTCGTAGCTGATACCAATTGTCCTCACCATAGTTGACAAAGCTTCGCAGGTATCCTTCCAGTACTTAGTTGGTATGATCGGTTTGTCAGCCAGTTTAAGGGTGGTATACGGTTGACATTCTGCACTTAATTTTGTACGCCTTGCATAGAAATTCCTAGAATTCACCGGCGAACTTTGAGTCATTATCCGTGACAATTTCGGTTGGCAGGCCATGCAGCCTCCTAAATTCCTTCAGCAATGTGTTTGAGAATATCTTTAGCCATTGCTGATGTCTGTAGTTTGATGAAATGTGACATTTTTGCAAATCAGTCTACTACTACCATTATATGAGTGCACCCTTGTGATTCTGGTAGTTGAGTGATGAAGTCCACCGAGATGGATGCTCATACTGCATAGGGTATTTGCAAGGGTTGCAATAATCCATACTGAGCGTGTCTAGGCGATTTATTATGATGGTATTCATCGCAGGATGGTACATAGTCATTAACCCATTCCGCAAGTCCTTTCCCCTAGAAGTCCACGCGATTATCTCCCATGTTTTCTCTTGCCCGAAATGTCGCGCAACTCTTGCATCGTGACATTCTTCTGCGATCTTGGTGCCTAGTACCTAACTATTTGGTATAAATAGTCTTTTCTTATATTATAGTAGATCATCGATTATGGTCCACTCCTTGTGAAAATCTTCTCCTTCATCTAGCAACCTAATGGGTTCTTCCCTCCACTGCCTCCAAGTTGCATCTCTCTTGATAGCTACTGGTATCTAGTGTAAGAATTCAAGATTGAACTGCTTCATACCTTTTTATAGGATAATGGTGTTGGACATTAGAACTTTCTCTAGTACTTCTGAAATATTGTACTAGGGTTCGTTGTCTTTAGCTGATGCCTGTAGGTACCTGATGATATGTTCTTGTTCTTTGACGATCAAGGATCTTGTTGCTATAGCAATGCTTCCGAATCTTGCGTTTCCTTATTCCGTATCATCCAAGTCGTCTACTTCTATCATGTCTGAGGTATTGACTTTTTTTACCACCAGTTAGGCTATGCGATCACCCATTCTTATCAGGCAGTCAATATTTTTGTCGTTGAAAAGCACGACATTGAGTTCACCTGTGGAATCAGCATTGATCACCCCAACTCCGGTAGAGATTTCGCTTTAACTGCTAATCCATTTCATGCAGCAACTCTTCCTCAAGTTCCTTCGAATAGCCCTACAGCTATCCCGGTCCGTAATAATACCGGTCCACATTTCTGGACAATGTCATCTTCTATGGCGTACAGACCATGTCCTGCAGCTCTTCTTGAACCCTTTGTCGGCAAGTATGCCTTTTTGCGCAATCTCTTGACCCTAGTAACAGGTTCCTTTCCACCTCTTTCAGGTTCCAAATACAAATCCTTGTCTCTATCCCAGTCTTCTCCTTCATCGCCTACCCTCGCTACCAGTGATACCAAGCAACTTACTGCTTTCAAATCTTTCTGTTCGCGATACATAGCTCTCTCCGCAGGATAGTACTCCAGCTGTCTGCTTAATGCATCAGGCTTTCCGGCCTTCACCCCTGGTTGGTATACAATACGAAAATTGTATTCTACCAACTTCTGAGTTCATCTGATTTGATGGCCACTCCAGAATTTGGAGGTGAGGAAGTATTGTAGGCTTGGATCGTCAGTAAAGACTGTAATCAGTTTTTCTGTTCTAAACCAGTAGTGTCTCCATTCTTTAAATGATTTGAGGATTGCCTCTAGTTCTTTATCAAGAATTTCATAATTGCGCTGTGATTACTTTAGTTTTCTGGAATGGAACACTACTGGATGTAGTCTTTTCTCAAAGTTTTAGGAAAGGACACAGCCGAGTGCGAAATCGCAAGCATCAGTCTCTACCACTGTTTCTCTTTCTGGGAAAAGGTGGTGCAGTATGGGGGCTGTAGTCAATTAGTGCTTTAGTTCTGCAAAAGCCGCATCTTGTTCAACTACCCATATAAAATTCTTAGGATTTCCCTGTAATGTCACAGTTATTGGCTTGCAAATAGCGGAGAGGTATTTTATAAATCATCAGTAGAAGTTAGTGAATCCGATAAAGATTTGTACTTCTCAAACCGGCTTAGGTGCTTTCCAAACCATTATGGATTCCACCTTGCAGGTGCTCATAGATACCACATCGAGCTCTACGACATAGCCGCGGAATTCTACCTGTGTGGTGTGGAAAGTCAATTTCTTTAGCGATACGACTAATTGCAAATCTGATAGACCTTGTAAAATTCTTTTCACAGCTTCGATGTGTTCCTTTTCATCCTTTGAATAGATGAGAATATCATTAAGATAACATATGTCTCCAACATCCTACTATTCTTTAAGTACTAGGTTCATCATATGTGGGAAAGTCACCAGAGCATTAACCAATTCCAAAGGGATAACCTTATATTCGTAGTGCTGACATCTCGCGTGGAAAGCTGTCTTCCATTCATCTCCTTCCTTGATCCTAATCAAGTGGCAGCTGTCTTTAAGGTCTAACTTGGTTAAATCCTTGGCCCCGGCTACTCGGTCTCAGAGTTGGGATATTAGTGGAAGCGGATGCTTGTGGATAATGGTAATCTAGTTTAGATTCCGCTAATTCACAACCAAGCGCAGCCTTCCAGTGGGTTTGGGTATGAATAATATAGGTGCTCCTACAGGAAATTGGCTTCGCGTAATCTTTCCCTGCTTAATCATTGTTTCCTAGTATTCTCTTAATGCCTCCAAGTGTTTTTCAGATAGTAGATATATCACCTCCATGGGTGAGTTGATCCTGCAATCAACTTAATCTCATGATTGAAGGTTCATCATAGGGCTAATATTTCGGCTGTCTGGGCTTTAAACAAATATTTATAATGCCAGTATTCTTTCGGTAACGATTTCACTTCCACCACAACTTTGATGGTTCTAATTCCTCCGATACGACTGGCATCCAGGTCCCCAGTGACTGATTGGTCATATTCGAACATATCCAGTATTCCTTCACCCTATTCCATGCAGTTTTGAAAATATTTTGCAGAGAAGGTCCAATTTTGTGCATCTCTGATGTGAGATACTGCTTGTTCTCAATGCCACAAACCAAATAGAATTATCATTCCACAATGACCTACTTTAGCCACTTCACACAATACTTCAGATTTGTGTCGACTTATTCCAATTTCCAGCTTTATATGTAGGGTATAACACTTTCCTCCTGAGGTAGCTGATAATTGGGCAAAGCTTAACATATCAATTGCACTGTTGCGTTCAATAATAGGAACACAAAGGTCTTCAACTAGGTCCTTATTGATAAGGAACATGTTGGATCCAGAGTCTAACAAGACTTTAACTTTGTATCACTTATCGTATATACGGAGGTAAGTGATCCCCTCTAGATAGTTGTATTATTTGGGTTTTGGAGCATCTCATTCCATGCGCTTAGCATGGAAAAGACTTTCTTGGTTCTTTTGTTTAGGCATCAGAGGTGTGGGATGTAGGTAACAAGATGTTTGTTACTACGTCCACGTAGTTGCGACTATTGAGGTCTCCTCAGACAAACTAGTAACTATTTAGCTCTAACAATCTGGGTCTACATACTAAGCAGCATTTCACCGATATGCAATTGCATGTGACCAGTTTTCAGGCTAGATGCCTTCTCCCGACATGCCTAACCTAGGCTCATAGCAGACTTTCTGGCAGTTATTAGCCATTTTACTCCCCTACTATGGAGTTCCTGCTTTCACCGATCCTTTCCCTTTGGGTCCCAGTTATTCGTCCCGCTACCTCAGAGGGGCCTTAGACACCAAAGGGGTCCATCCCTGCACCATACTCTAGCTAGAAGGTAAGACAGTACATACGTACAATACGACTCCGACTCGTCTGATAGGTGGAATGACTTGTGTCAGCTTTGCTTCTACCGGTCTTGTTCTCAAGTCGATCTCACATTGCTATGTTCCACCTTCTTCAGTATAGTCACTTGCTTGCATATGGGTAGCCAGCGGCTACCTGGTGACTGGTGGAACTTTGTACTATTGTCTCCTGGGCCATGTGGGCATGCCAGCAATCCTCTCTTTTGATCAAAACTCTCCCTATATTGATTCTTGTGTACGAGCTCTCAAGTCACTCACGGGATCCCTTTCCTTGTAGCCTACTTCTGTTGATCCTGAAAGGAGAGACTTGCTTAATACTGCCTTGATCATTTTTAGTTACGACTTGCATAGTAGCACACATAATCTCCAATCCTCCTCATGGTCAGTACTCAATACACTCCAGCCCAAGGCGGTTCTTACCTCTATCTCAGTTCCAATATGGACAATACCTACTACAATCCCATCACTGTTGGTGCCAGTAAACAGACCTTGGTCTAATCTGCATTGTCCACTAGTTCCCGGATCCAAATCAATGAGGCTCGTTGCTGGATAGTAGCGACTCCGCTTGCTAATTTGGGCTTGACGATAGCCAATTGTGCACATTGAATTTTCATTTTTATCTGTCCTGGGCTGACCATTATTGCCAATCTATGGGCATCTCCGGAACATGCCGGGTAGGTGTGGTTTTTCTTTCTACAACATATTCAATCTCCGTCTCTTCTGCTAGTGTCTATCACACTCTGCTGGATGCCGGTATGGGCCAGGTCAAAGTTTTTGTGGTGGTCTTTGTTGCACCTCCCAACCTGTTCCTACACTTGTTCAGCTCATTGTCCCTTTTTTGTTTTGATAGTGGGGCTCCACCTCCCTTGATGTAAGGTTTGTTATCCCTTTGTCGCTTTGGTTTAGAGTTCCGTCAGTCTTGCTTTTTGACCTTAGGGACCAATCTTTGTTTAGGCAGCTTGTCTCGTACCAGTTTTTCCCTAGCAAGAAGTACTTCTGCAGAGCGAGCACATCGTCTCTGCGCTTCTTCACATTCTCAATACATCATGTATTCCCAGGCCGACAACAGGTCGAAAATTTGTTTTCTAAGTTTGTTTTCGACTTCCTCCCTCCAGAATTCCGCGGTCAAATATGTCCTGATATTTAGTTTGTGCATCACTCCCAGGTATTGTTCAATACTGCCCTAGTATTCGACCAGCTTTAAAGCTCAGAGTGCTAGTCATTGAGCTTCAACTGGGGCAAATTGTTTGATCATATTATCTTCGCAAGGAGTCCACATAGCCAACTCTGGCTCCTGGGTTTCTCCTTGAAGCCCATCCATACCCTACATGTACCAAATAGTATAAGGAAGCAGTATGTTTCCTTTTGTATGGTTGAGCGCATATATAACTTGTTTCAGGTTATTATCTCAGATTCGCGGTTTTCTCTCAAACTAGTCCATGCATTGTATAATCCACACATATATGTCTGGTGTGGATTTGTCCTCAAAGAAAAGCGGTGGCTTTCATAGCCGCTTCACATTAAGCGCCATCGCATTGCTAGGAGTCTCTACCATACCTGAGTGTTCTGGTATCTGTCCTCGCCTAGCATGGCTTGAACTTCCTCTTCTCGTTCTTCTCTCATCATCATCATCATCATCATCATTACTAGGATCTCCTGAGTCACCTCCCTGGGCACCTGAGGAACATGCATCAGTGGGTTCTTTGCCTTTCACCTTTTCCCTTTGTGTGAGTGGAGCGTAGCATTCTTCGTCGCCTGCCTTCTCGACAGTGGGTTGCGGTGCTGGTCTGACAGCTGGTTGACTAGAAGCGGCTGCTAGTATTGTATTTACTGCTACCGTTAATGCCTTTAGGGTATTATTTGTCGCTTCATTTTCCTGGTGTTGCGGGTCTTGGGACCTGCGAATACCCGCCTAGTGAGCATTTTGATCTAAGCGCCATCGCCCTAGGGTACAGTTGACCTCCTATTCATGTGCAATGCTTTGATTGTGGAATTCTTCGAATTCCACTCTTAGGTCGGTGACCCTTTGTTCCAGCATTTGATCTCATGCTAGTGCCTACTGGCTTTGTTGCCCAGGAGTTCCATGTAACCTCATGGTTACCTCTTCATATTCATGCTGATGCCTATCTTGGGTATCTATCTTCTTTGCCGCTTCCCATAGCATTTGCTCTAGAATACCCATAGCCTACTATTCTATGCCTGCTAGTGCCATCAAGAGAATCACAATATCGTTAGCATGGATATCTTGTCTATCAGCAATTTGCAGTTGAACCTTAAGTAGTTTTAAGGTATCGTCTTTGGTGATTTCCAGCCAATGTTGGAAGGCAATATTGCCTTGGTCGAGCGAGGTGTCAGTGTATTGCCTTATTCGACCCAATGTTACCCCCACACTAGTGGCTAGCCTGGCTAGGTTTGCAGTATGATTTCCTCCTGGCTTTGGTGTGGAAGCCATTGATATCCGTCGAGTGCTTGGGACACTAGAGGATCGGTCACAGAGAGCAGGTATAGTTCCTCTCTGGAATTTTGTCTCTTAAGATACTGCTGGGTGGGGCTTCATATAGCCGAATCATGGGCTCCCGTTGTATCTGGTCAGGTGTCTATAGGCTCTTCTGCCATTATTCTCTTTCTTGGGTCTTGTGGTATCTCCGCCCTGGTGATCCTTTACAGATAGGCCAGTTGTTCCATTAGTCCTGGATGAGTGATTACTGGTACATTGTACCTTAGTTCTTGATATCATTTAAATGGTCTAAGAAACTGTATGTAAGGTATGCAATGTCTGAGATGGTCTAGAGGTGTGGGTAGAAAGGAGCTGGGGTGATCTAATTCTGGATTCAGGATCTGGATTTCCCTTTTTTGTGGTTGAAAATATACTTATAGTATATTTATGAGTTTCAGGTCCCAGCCTAGGCTTGGGGTAGTCCTTAGCTAACTGTGCCTGATTTCTTGACTATATGATACGGGGTACTACAGGCGAGGACGTCTTCCGACAGGGTAGACGTCCACTTAAAGTTCGGACTCTGTTAGGCTGACACCGATCTCTAGTTTAACTGAGGGACGTAGGCCAAAATCTTCGTTGAGTAAATCTGTTGAGAAAGGCTTGTCTCCAGAAAATAAGCAAAGTAAAGATTTATGAGGTAAACAATCTAATATTGATAAGATCTCTTCTCCATCACATGATGATTTCTGTAAAGCTCAGGACAAATTTCGATAATTGTATTCTGCATCTGAGTATACGAGAACTACTTGTGACTACTGTCCCTCTGACGTACCACTCTGGGTTTAATACGCAAAGCTCCAGAATCTTATAAGTGCGAACACCGTTTGACACAGAAACCTATTTCACTCTTCTGCGGACATTGAATCGTATTCCTCCACTGAGATGATTATGCTATTTAGTATACCAAACAGCCACCCCCACTTAGATGTCTATATAGACTATTATATTACTTTAGTCTGGTGGACTATCGTTCCAGTAGTCTCTTCGATCATGAAGTGATCAGTTTCATGCTGGGTTACCAAGTGCCAATAGCAAGTCCGAGTCCAACATGTCAACGTCTCAAGGGTCTCCGACTTATCCAGGTCTTGGTTTCTGAGCATGCTTCTCCTTGGTCTAGTGGCCTCTGTAAAGGGATTCTATTACTAGGACCAACCAACGTATAGCTGATCTCAGAAGAGTATGGGTGGATTTGGTATATCCTTAATAGCTCCTACTAGAGGGACATCCTTTGGGAGTCTTTCACTGAAAGCGTCCCATCACCTTCAGCCCCTAGTAAAGGAATCCTAACTTTCAAGCCCACTATCACAATGCGCCTTCCATGGATATCTTCTGTTCTACTTCCCGATGTCGCCAAGGGTCCCCTCCTGTATCTTCTGCGAACAGGATGTGGTCGGACAGACAGCGGCAAGGTATATGGTGTTACGAAGTGGGCTTCATTGATGTGACATTCTAGTTATGGGACGCAACTCCAGCAATCTCGGTAATGACCTCCCAGCCCCACAAGAGGACCGGAAGGGGCTGCTGGCACTCTCAAAAATCGAGGGTCTGTGCGCAGTTACCCTACAGTGAGGTATCCGCACTTCTTGTCTCAGATTTCCATGTGCCTAACAGACGGTGACAGGTGCGATATATATGGTTGAATTGATCCTGCATTGGGATCGTGAAAGGTTTTATGAACCATGTGGGTTCTTGCATATATTCTTCTTCGATTTCGAACAGCGCACTGTAAAATATTTCTTGGAATGTATGAAAGTCAAGCAGGCGATGTGGAGCTTCGAATCTGTAATCAAAGCGAGCACTGAGGGTGGTGTTTGCAGTGAGCTTGTAGTTCATCTAGTGAGCCTTGGTAACTGGGGAACTATAAATATGCTGTTAGGTGGACACCAAACTCTAGTATAATTCTGATGCAAGTATGCATCATCTTTGATTGGAGAATGCGTTGAGGAAGGTATGTCTCGATAAATAGTTAAGGCAATGTTTTAAAGAGTAAACAATTTTATATTGGTAAGATCTCTTCTCCATTGCTTGATGATGTCTGTAAAGCTCAGGAGGCACTTCGATATATATATTCCACATCTAAGTGTTCGTGGACTACTTCCAACTACTATGCCTCTGAAGTACTACTTTGGTTTTAATACATAAACATCTAGAATCTTATAAGTGCGAACACCATTTGACCCTGAAACTTGTCACACCCTTTCACGGACCCGGAATAGTATTCCTCCATTGAGATGACTGCGCTATTTGTTATGCCAAACAGTGGCCTCCAACTTAGATGTCCACATTGACTATTATATTACCTTCATCTTGTTGACTATTATTCCAGTAGGCTGTTTAGTCATGAAGTGATGAGGTTCATGCCGTGTCACCTTGTGCCAATTGCAAGTCTGGGCCCGACTTGTCATTGTCTTCAGGGTCTCCCACTTATCTAAGTCTTCCTTTCTGGACGTGCCTCCCCTTAGTCTACCAGGCTCCATAGAGCGGTACTATTTCAAGGACCAAATAACTTACAGCTAATCTCTGAAGGGTATGGGTAGATTCGGTATGCCCTTAATAGCTTCTGCTACTGGGACATCATGTTGGAGTATTTCACCGAAAATGTCTCGTCACCTTCAGTCCATTATTTGGGAAGCCTTACTTTGAAGCCTACTATCTCAATTCACCTTGCACGGAATTCCTCTGTTCCATGTCCCCGATGTCGCCAAAGGTCCTCTGTCTTATATCCTGTAAACAGCATACAGTCAGATGCCCAGCAGCGATATGTATGGTGTTTTGAATTCGGCTTCGTTGATGTGACCTTTTAGTTATGGGATGCCACTTGGGAAATGTCGCTAAGGACATGTGGGCCCTATAAGGGAGCTGGAAGGGGGTGTTGGCATTCCGGACAATCGAGGGTCTGTGTGCAGTTACCCTACCGTGGGTCTGTGCACATGTCTCAGATATCCATGTGGCTAATAGCTATGGCGAAATAGCATATGGTAAAAGATGATGTGGCTTCCAAAATGCTCACACCAGCCCCGGTCCATTGAAAGCCTGTTGCGAGCAGATCAGGGTCCACATGACAGTGCACTCTCTGGACCTTTGCCATCTGACTGACTCCGATTTGGAGTCGCTCCTTGTATTCGTCTGCTCTTTTCCCACCATCGCAATACAGATTGAGCTCCTTAAGAACCAGCAAAATGCCAGGGATGTCGGTGAAGATGAATGTCAGCTTAGGATCTTGGTTCTAGATACGGCCAAGAAACCTGTGACACTGAACAAGCATCTGATGGTGGGGCGCGCTATAGTTGTAGAGGTCATGGGACCTCCCAGTTAGCGTTTTACTCTATCTATGTTTTCCTACCCTCATGCTAATATCTATTGTCAGTAGTTCAACCTGATTGGAAATTCCTGTACTGCCCAAGGGCAGTATTGACCCACATCATTCAATCTATGGAGGCCTGGGGAAAGGGCCACCTATTCCTTGGCTACTGCTGGTGTTCTGTCGACTCTGATCGGGAAATCGCCTGTGGGGTCATGGAATCACTGAGCGTAGAATACATGCTCCAAGTAGTCAAGAGGCAATGTGTAGAGGAGGCAATGGGTGCCCCCAGTATCTCATTGAGGCGTCTGGTAAGGGTGCAGGCTCCCTTCAGTGGGTGCCCTCCAAGTCTTTCATGGTCCGTGACCTGACTCTTTTATATACAGAGGATGATGTCTAGCCATTGGTTCTTGCTAATGATCGCAAAAATTCCACAGATCTTATGGTCCTGGAGTGACACCTGGGTCAAGGAGAAGACCACGACCAAATCCCCACACCTGCACACAGCCACTACCCACTATTTGACTGAGATGTCTGGGATCGCTCATGCCAAGCTGGAGATAACGAGCTGGCCATTCAAACAGAGGATGATGATATGGATAAAGATGAGTGGCTTCTGCGCCATGACACCAAGCCGAGTGTGGACCAGTCCAAGTCTGAATCTTTAACCAGGGGCTGCGAGGGGGTAATTCTTCCTGACGATGTAGGTTTCCGCCACATTCCTTCCTCTAGCCAATAAAATCTGCAGCTAATCACATATATAGAACTATGAATCTGAAAACCCCCTCCCCTCCTGTGCAAGACCCACATGTACCACCTGTGCTGCTGCTGATTCTGACAATGTAAGTGGCCCTAAAATTCGTTCCTTTTATTAACAAAATTTGTTGCTAATCACACATATAGGATGATGAATCTGCCAATCACCCTACCTCCCATGCAAGGCCCCCACACATTACCCATGCTGCTGCCCATTCTGGTAATGGAACTTCTATGAAAATTTCTTCCTTCTTTTAACGAACTCTACACTGAATAGCATACTTAGGATGATGATCCATTGGCCCACCCTTTCTCAAGACCAACTCTGAATACTAGCCCGACCCGCTATACTGAAGCTATAAGTTCCTAGCTGTGGCGTGTTTTTAGCAACCATTGTAAGCCAAACACCGTAGCTAACTATATATATAGGAGGATATGATCATCCTAGGCACTGGGAGACCCCATCTACCAACTCATTCTAACTCCGGAGATCCGCAGCCATCTGAACTGGAAAGGTTGCAGTCTCTCAATGAGCCTCTCTGTGAGAAACCATGGATGGTAGAGCACCTCCAAATTCTGGGGCCTGCAGCTATCCCGGGAATGACCAGACAGTAGACTGGGTACTGTCGTGGGCTAGACGGTGCAGAAGATACCCCTCCAACCTTTTTGTCTGAGGGTAGTACCAAAAAAGCAACCACCACCCCTACACCAATCCTAACTCTCCTGCTAGCAAAGGGAACTATGCCTATGGCTTCTGTCCCACTGTCTCCTTTGACTCTCGATAGTGCCCACTCCGATACTGTGACAATTTTGTCTCCTACAACCCTAAATGTGGGAGTTCTTTGGTTTCCCCTGCACGCGAGCATTGCGACGCCCCCACCATTCCCCGGACCTCAGGTACTACAATTGCTCTCCTGTCTTTCCTGAATGCTGGCCCTGCAATTTTTCCGCCGTCTCCTCCAACCTATACTGCCACGATTGTTCCTCCGTCTTCCCCTAATTGGACTGTCCTACCACCTCCCACAACTTCACCAGACCCCCATCACAGCAATAGACATCAGAATCCCAAAATATCTTTTAGCAGAACTGGTTTTTCATTTTTTGATTTTCTTCTCTTTCCTTTGTTTGTTTTTCGGTACACGGCGTTTTGGGAGACAATTGGGCAGAATCTTCATGCGTGATGGCTTAGATAGCATTTGATAGTAATAATACCATTGGACGCCCTTACAGCGACTTCCTTTATTCCTACTCGTAGCTAGTTTAATGCCTCATCCCCAATACTGTCCTCACTCATCTTTGCCCAGAATACCTCCGCCACCCAATCTTTTGCTTCAGTCCTCACCAAATACCCGGCTCATGGAGGTATTCTTAGCAAAGACATGTGAGTACTCAAGCACTCACACATTTGACAACTGTAAGCCCTCTTATATTGGCATCAAGAATCTTGTGCACCTAGTGTGTCTCACATTCCTGGGCCTTGACATGGCCGGTGGCGGGCACCTGCCTGCATCAATTTGCTTGGTGTCATTACTTGAATATAGCTTTTATGCATTTACGAGTACTAATTCAGCATCCAGAGATGAGCAGGGAGGCTTCTATTCCTTTTTTGGTATGGAGCATATCTCAAGACAGCTAGTGTTACTAACCGACTCCAATTGTAGCTAGATTTTGCTAAACCATCTCCTTGAGCGAAACCTTCATCTCCACTAACTCATAGATAGTCTGTCCTCAGAGTCTTGAGCCCCAAGCGCTTGAGAATGTATACCAGTGCCCATAGATTACAGATATAATCATGTTGAATTTTCTGAAACAGATGATGCTACTTAGACAATTAGCTCAACCTTCTACTGTAGCGACAACTTCATTACGTCTAATTGTAACAAGCTAGAGTCTTGGGCCCCAAGATAATGGAGAATGTCTAGATCACCACATTGTTGAATACACATAATGAGGCAATCTTTGGACTCCATAGCGACTAATAGTATGTGATTCTGAGAATCCTACCCTGTATAGATGTCTTAGTGTACAAGACTTAATACGTCACTTTGAATATCAAAGAACAACAGAAACTCTTCATCTACAGCTGACTTGAGATTTATACAATTACTAGTAGTCTACATTCTAAAGCCTACCCTGATTGACATTCATTAATAAGTTGCAGGATATATAATCAATATCGCTCCAATACACGCAGTCAGCCAACTCCCTGAGTAGGCAACCTGAACGGTCTTAGACATGATGTGGGACATGGCACTGTGGGATCGGGAAAACAGATATCGACAACACAATAATGCGCATATGGCAACTCTCTGAGCACACTATTGAACAATCAGTCTTTATGTTAAAACCCATCTCAGCCACCAATTGCAAGCATGCAACTAGGAAGACCCCAAAAGAGTCCTCAGAAGAGTACAATACAGACCACAGTGTATGCTGAACCAGAAACTAAACCGGGCAGACAAAGTTGAATAGAAGAAGTTTATTTTGACGAGACTAGTACCGATGAGTATACAAAACTCATGACGATCAGATGCCACTAAATCAGGCACCACACCAGATTCGAAATACTTCGTTATGGCTGATATCAATACATCAGAATGCATTGAGGAGTCTCAAGCAGCCAAGTGACAGCCACACTGTCACATGACTATGGTGTGGATTTGAACAAGTACTGGATCCCAAGTGGCTAATACGGCATCATGGACACCAGCGCCTTGTGGGCAAGTTCACCTTGGCAGGGGCTATTGT
Source organism: Tuber brumale (assembly GCA_014065205.1). Taxonomy (NCBI): domain Eukaryota; kingdom Fungi; phylum Ascomycota; class Pezizomycetes; order Pezizales; family Tuberaceae; genus Tuber; species Tuber brumale. The sequence continues at coordinate 188,674 of JACCEG010000187.1, forward strand.
CCTCCTCCATTTCTGTCATCCAGCATGCCACAATTTTCATTACCCCTGGGCAGCCGGAGTGCTCCTACATCTGATATTTGGAGTTCTAGTGCAGCTGGTTTCCCAAGTACATTCCTAACAGACAACTGGTTAGTGGGCAATCCTCGGCACAATTTACTGACAGGTGCAGCAAGGTCCATGGTAGAGTTTGCAAAGTAACTCATTCTGTAATACATGCTGTCTGAGGACCAACTGGTGGATGTCGTTGTTTTGACTGGTCAGGTGCTTAAATTCTGGGGTGCTGTAGTTGTGTGAGATGTAGAGACAGAATACCTCAGGCAGTCTGAGCACTGCATAAATTTGATACATCGACTCGAGTAGGCATGACGAGATATAGAGTGCGGTACTAACTTAGAAAGATACATCCTAAGCTTTCTAGCACGGGGTCGCAGTTCGTATACTATGTAAGGACTCAAATTGTAAAGTTATACGCACTGCAGGATGATCTGATAGCCACAGCACATTGAGTGGAATTTCCTCTGGACTGGGCTAGGGTTATGTCCAACTCGAAATGGCAGGAGGTTTGTTTCTACCCGGTAACTCCCACATAATGACCACAACTGATTAAGATTGAACATGATACAGAACCAGAGCTTCCGCTTCCTTGTGCCACAGATTCTGGACCCTATTTATGGTAAGTACTTTGTGGGAAAGAAAATGTGGCGGATAATGGATCCTAAATTTCTTGGGCAGATCAACTGTACTATGATCTGCTTGATATGTGCCATAATCTGTCATACACCTCATGCAAGGAGATCAGGGATATATCAGGAGCTGTGGAACTTCAAGCTGGGGGCAGTCTGATGTAGGGCTGTTCAGTGGTTATAATAGATCATTGGTGACCAAGCAGCTAACTTGTTATCAGACATGAAAGACCTTGTCACAAGACAGAAACAGACTTGTGCTAAATGCCCATGCAATATCAGGAACATAATTCTGGGGTAAGTTCACGATACTATACAGAACAAAGTGCAGCAGGTTCACGGGGGGCAGGCAGACCATCATAAAGGATATGATGATGATTGAGAGGCTCTATAGGCAGAGCTCATGAGTTGGGCATTCAACAAGACTACAGTGGGACTGCCTGCCCCACGATGGACTAACAAGCATTCAGTGGCCTTGGAGCTGCACTGGGGGGGACAGAATTAATCACAGCAACTGGACACATCATTCGATTGCAGTCAGACATGGATTGTATGGGTGCTGGTATTTCTAGACTCAGATCCTGCTGGTCTGGAAGATTCAAGTAAGCTAAGTGTAGGGCCAATGGGGGGAACTTGGGCATGCCCTTCTCTGACCGGTCACTTCTCACTCAGCCTTGTGGAGTCTCAAGAAGGCCAGACACCACAGAGGGCGATTGGTGAATTACAGCTAGAGGTGGAAGAGTGGATATCACATGAGAGTGTTGGTGCAGAGAATTAATAGGAATTAGGGGCATGTAAAGGAGAAAGTAATAGATTTAATTTCTCGAACTATGATGTGATATAGGCTTTAAGAGTAACAAATGGTCAGCGTGGGAGCTGAGACAGAGGACAAGATTAGGTGTAGAAATGAGGAAAAGAGCTATCACCAGGATATCACAATGATCGCAATTTAAAGAAATAATAAATAAACTATCAAGACAATGACCAGAGGATTTGAGGGTAAAGCATATATGTGGGGGGCTGTGTCTACAATAATTTGACATGCATCTATGGCCATCAGGAGGAGGTCAAGACGCGATATACTATAGACAAGATGAGATGAAACGGTCCAGGTGCAGCCAGGAAACGTTAATTATAGCAGGCGAAAGTCAGGGTGGTATGAGTAGTGGTAGAAAGAATCTTGTTATAGGGCTGAACGCTAGCCGATACCTGAATGAGTCGATGGGAGTTGGTGTATTCTAAGCGGAAAGAACAAGAGTGGGTATAATTGGTGCAGAAGGACACAGTGTAGGGGATGTTAGGGTGAGGGATAGCAGAAGGATGGGAGAGGGCGAAGGAGGGGCTATCAATTAGATGCGATTGTAAGCCGGGAGTTGACAATCAGACTGCATTAGGGGGTATGAGTGGAAGGTCAGACATGGCCAGGACGCATAGAATGTAGGAGCCAGTGCCAGGATGATGGCAGGGCGTGGGACAATATAAAATGCAGATCAGGACACAATGTCAGTTCAATGTCACATCCAGGCTAGAGGTTAATATTATAATATCCGGTACATCAGTTGCACAGTATGCGCGGGATACAGGATATGCATTTTGCTGATGTAAGATAAGAATACCAGGAACCAGGATGTTCGTTAGTAACCTAGCAAAATACGATACTCTAATAGGAATGCCTTTTCTGGAACAACACCAAACACATATTAAATGTGGCAAATTAGCAATCCTGTTTCCAAAACAGAACATACGAATTGTTTGCACACCTACTAGTGGCATAATCTGACCAGTAGTAGTTAGTACTGAAGATGTCATAGACCAATACCTGGAAGTGTTTTCCAAGGAAATACAGGAAATTCTGCTGCCCCTAAGGAAAATCAACCATCAGATAAACCTACAGGTGTAAGGTTCTGTCTTAGGATCCTCTGAATGGGGAATGACAGTTCGTTATCTTATGTCGTATAGTGAACAGGATCCTCTCGTTATTATTGTTGTCTGGTCTGTTCGACCGTATCGTGATGTA
>JACCEG010000187.1:193195-230287 GCA_014065205.1 Tuber brumale
AAAAAAATCTCGATTTTGACCGTTGTTGTAATTTCTTTTCTTCTGTTTCCTTTCCGGTGTCTGGCCGTACCCAGTTAAGGGTTCCAGATTCTTGTCGTTCTTTCTGTCATTGGCCATTCGTGGTTGACGCAATCAAGTGTAAGGTTCTGTCTTAGGATCCTCTGAATGGGGAATGACAGTTCGTTATCTTATGTCGTATAGTGAACAGGATCCTCTCGTTATTATTGTTGTCTGGTCTGTTCGACCGTATCGTGATGTATCTCGTGGTATAGAAGATACTTTGTTGATCATATCGTCTTGACGTTCGATAGGATGGTCTTGGGCCCGAAGGCCCATCCCTTAAGCGTAGCAGAGTTACTTAAGTGATTGCGTGAAGAGCTAACTACAGTGTCCCATCGTCCTCCTTATATAGTCCTCTTCATCGCCTATCGTGACTCATACTTCTCGTCACGCGAAGTAATCATATGACCTAGTGGTCATATGAGCGAAACCCATGACCTTCAAGTAAGGTCATGTGCGAAAACCACATGACCTCTAAATAGGTCATGTGCGTGAGATACATATCCTTCCGCACAGCCCCCTTGGTCATGTGCGCTGCCCCCATGACCTCTCAATAGGTCATGTGCGTGAAAGTAAATCAATCGCAATATAACAATCATATAACAAATAAAACTCTATGACTCATAACCGTGAGTCATAGTGCGAAACCAATCTGCCTTGCCATCTGCCTTGCTAAGTCAGTCTAGAATCGTGACAACAGGCAGCAAAGGAGCAGCGCTCCTTACTCACCTATTCAATACTGGAACGATGGACAACAGACATGAGCATCTGACTGAGAGAAAGAGAGAAAGCAGGAATTATAGCACAACAAGCTGTTTCATCATTAGCTCTAATGTTTGTACAAGAAAAGAAGGATAAGAAACACCAGGGGCCCTTGGTAAACTTCATGGTGGGGAGTGAGATAATGATTATGGATGTTGAAACCATTCCTAACTAAACAATGATTGTAAATACTCTAGGCAGGGTAAGATATCGAAGGAAAATCAATCTTAGAGATGGTTATTTCCAAACAAGAGTGGAACCCCAGAAGGTGAGCAAGAATGCTTTTAAAATTCTATTTAGATCTTTTGTTCACAAGGTTATGCTACATTGAGATATGAACACTACAGGAACTTTCAGGCACATAATGTGGGATCTATTTGCCCACTACTTAGGATGTTTCATATGCGTATACATCAATGATATACTCACTTTTTTCCGATAAAGAGGCCCAACATTTGTAACACATATCTGTGATTTGCAACAAACTACAGGAAGCTCATTTCGATGCAAGTAGGAAGAAATCAGAATTCTTCGCCACCAGCATAGAGGTGTTAGGCCATGTTATCAATGATGAGGGACTCTTACCAGTACTGGAAAAAATAGCAAGGATCGAAGAATAGATAATGCCACAGACCAAGAAACAGCTACAGGAATTTCTAGGAACAGTCAACTACATCTGTCAGTTTTTGCCACATATTGCAATCATAACATCACCCTTAATGGAACTGACCGGAACGGCAGAGTTTGCATGAACCGCTACGTAAGACCAAGCTATGGAAAATGTTAAATGAATTGTTTCAAAATATGAGGTTATGAAACCACTACAATATGACTTGTGACTTCCAATATTGCTAATAACCGATGCACCCAACACAGGTGTAGGAGCATGGGTAGGACAAGGAAAAATACCAGAAAATGCCAGGCTGGCCGCGCTTCATAGTAGAGAGTTCTCTAATGCCCAATTGAATTATGGCACAACTGGGAAGAAAGCTCCAGCGATAGTTGATACACAGATGGCATTTCATGACATACTTGCAAGAAGCAAGTTTACAATAGTCACCGATCATTTGCCTCTAACATACCTCAAGACGAGCACAACACCCACCAAAATACAATAGCGATAGCGAGGGTTTATCTGCAAATATGATACCCAAATAGTGTACAGACCAGGGCGATAGAACTATTTAGCTGATACATTATCCTGCATTTATGATGAGAATGATGATTACCCACATTATGCAAACAATCCTACACAAGTAGACGATTCATCTAGTCTATCACCTATTTCATCTTTGCTTTCTCGCGACGAACCTACTACTGAACACGAAATGTCACAATTTGAAGTCCTGACAGTTGAGCACATTGGTGCCCATTCAGAATGCGGAAGCAACTGCAGCCAGAAGTAAGTACAGTTAGATGCAACCTACTACAGAACCAGTGAACCTCCAAATGATTAGGGAGATTATCGCAGCTATACCAGTGGTACAAGTGAGAAGAAACTTGAACATGCAACAATGCATTGGGCATTTTGTGATATACCATTCTGTCCTGATCACAAGGAACTGAAATCTAAGACAAAGACCTATGCTAGCACACTTTGCAACTGCCTGCTGGCAATTGAAACTCCACTGAAAACTGACAATGATCTCAACAATAACAAAGATACTCATTTACTACACCTCCACCTCGACATCCAAGCCATTAAGGAGTGTGTTAAAACAGCATTAGGCTGTGACACCTCCACTACCAAGCATCACGATCCTGAGTCTCCTGAGCACCCCTACAATGAACCCCTCTACGGAAGGGCCTCCCGCATACCAGAACGAGGTTCAGAGAGAGGAACTACTCTCCCTACCTCACAAGAAACATGAGCCCTACAAAGTTTATGAGAGACCAGATCAGGAGGAGAAGGTAATTGTATTGAACAGAGTATTAGATGAAAGGAATACCATTCAAGGAGTTGATAATATGAAAAACATGGGAAGGAAACAGATGATCAGAGGATATAGGAATAATCCTATCTATGAGTTAGCGAAGGATTCCAATCATACTTCATGAAATAGAATGATGCAGTGCTACAATATACCTAATGGTCTCTTCTATACTGCTACAAGAAGGGGAGAAGATTGCCTATACATTCCAAAAGGACATGGAGTGAATAGAGAAATGCTATGGAAGCTGATGATGCGGGAAATACAGCATGAAGGACACCATAGCACTAATCAAAACCTGCGGTACGTAACCGAATACATCTAGTGACCGGAGATGAGGAAGGACTGCAAGGATTACATTTAGCAGTGTGATATATGCCAGCTGAATTGTGAATGGACTACATTGCCTAAGGGCAATATGCTTGCAATCCCCTTTCCATCTACGATATTTGCATACTATGCTATTGATTTCATGGAGCGTTTTACTAAGCCCAGAGGACATGATTCAGTATTGGTGGTAGTAGACAGAGCAGTTGGTTACATCTGGCTGATACTGATATCAGTGAATGCTACTACGATTTTGATGATGGATTTACTTCAGCACTATATCTTTATACCTCGTGGAATACCTACGCCAATTGTTAGTCATGCTGACCCTGCGTTCACCTCCCAGTTTGAGAGACAGACCTTGAAGATGATGGAAGTTGAACACACGATAGCTATACCTGGCCACCACCAGACCAATAGACAAGTCGAGAGAAAGATCAGAGAACATAAAACAGCAGTACAGATTGTTGTTAATGCCTACTAGACTAACTGGTTAACTTCCCTTCCTGAAGTGACTGCTTACTCTAATGCAGGTCACTTTGACACTCTCAGTATATCCCCGTACAAGGCTGTTCATGGGCGAGAATGCCAGCCCCTCGATACCTATAAAGTCAACTCTACAACAGTGCCTTCATCTGGTGGTTATTACAATCGACACCACGAGATGAGAAATGTGGTATACCAAGTGCTGTGCTGCGCTACAGCAAGGTCAAATAGAGTGGCAGCCAAGAGGAAGAATCCACACAAACCTGTCGAAATAGAGGAAAGGATTATGGCTTTTGGAGACTAGTTTGCGACAGAATCTGGAAGATCTCTGAAACTATAGCGAGGCTGACGTGGCCAATTTACAGTTCGCGTATTCGATGAACATATATAAAACTTTACTATTAGCATGGATGCGAGAATGTACCTGAGGAAGAAAGGATTTTTCCACAGTTCGGTAGTCAAACTATATCATCTGAATGACGATTTTCAGTTCCCAGGATTCGCATTTGTGAAACCAACACCCATCCTTATCACTGAAGAATAAGATTGGGAAGTCCTATCACTTCTTGACTATAAGGAACGATAGAGCAAGGGATAATTCTTGGTTAGTTGGAAAGGATATCCAGCAACTGAGAACAGTTGGGAACCGGTGGAATGGTTGGAACATGCCATGGATTTGGTTTAGGCACAGTGGACAGATAACATGCCAGGAGATAAGTTTCCTGTGGTTTTTTTTGTGTATATTCCTATGTGTTATTCTCCTACAAAGAATAGCTTTGAGAGCTATTCAGATGTACTCGCAGTTGACAAGGGATTTTGTGATCCTTATTTGAATTCTGATTATGATAGCAAGAATTAGGGATTTTCTTGTTGTGTTTTGAAATGAGGGTTTTATTTTGTTTTCAGGGGGTAATGTGTACTGGTTACTAGTTTGCAATTTTCAGGTATCAGTTGATAGTATTTCGGCTTTGAATTTGTTTCAGGAAACGAGGTGTGCCTGTAACCTGATAAGATAGAGTTTGATACTCTATATGTTTTATGTTTGGTTTCGAGTATCGGTTTGATACTCTATATATTCCATGTTTAGTTTCGAGTATGAGTTTAATACTCTATATGTTTTATGTTTTGTTTCGAGTATCAGTTTGGTATTTTATATATTTTATGTTTTGTTTCAAGGCTACCATTTGGGAGTCTTATATGTTATGAGAAGTAAGGCTCTGGAAATCTACTTAAAAGACTGCTATTATTCGTGTTATAAGAAGCAGACTTTGACAGAGAGAATTTTCAATATACTTGCTTGAACAGTTACTCTCTTCAGTTCACTTCCAGAATCTTTAGCTTGAGATCCACCCAATGCCTCAGAGACTTCAGTAGTGGAAATACAGTACAAAGTCTATTTTTACAACCTAGGTTAAAGCCTCCTGACTTTTATTTACTTAGTTATTACCTTTGGTAAAGAACAAAGCCCGTTAAAGCTATATTTGCCACATCTCCAGTGAGGTAGTTACAGCATACCTATAATAATTCTACTACAACTGCACTCCGGATGTCACTATATTATGTGAACTAGGGGTTCCATGCGTAGGCAGAGTGGATGAAGAAGTGAAAGGCTTAAGATCAATGAACAACACTTTATGTGAAATCGCTGGACATGATATATGAATAAGTGAGAAGGTTACGAGAAAAAACAAGGGAAGAAATCTCAAAATACTATCACTGAAAAGGTAGACCACAGCCAGACTACAAGATGGGGGACAAAGTAATATTCAAATGAAAGAACATTTGTACCTGATGAAAATCATGAAAGCTAAGTCCGCAGCTGCGCGGTCACTTCCAAATCTTAGAAATTCCTGGATCAAGTGGCTTCAAGCTCAACATATCCGATCGATGGAACATTTATCCCATATTCTATATTGCATTGCCAGAATCCAATCACAAATCAATTCATGACAATCATCAGCAAGCCCGCAGTGAACCAGAGGATATTGATAGTTATCTACAATGACAGGTTGAAAAAAATAGTAAGAAGCAAGATATGTTCTTACAGGAAATGGGTACATGGCTGCTACCAAGAAAAGCGAGAACTGTAGAACTTTGTCAAAAGGCCAGGGTGTTCAGAAGATGAAAACATATGGGAGCTAGCCACTGGTATGGAAAATGCGGAAGAAGTTCTGGAAAATTCTCAAAATCAAAATTTGGACATGGCAGGAAGCGTAGAAGTAAGATAGTGAGGAAAAGGTTTCCTACTATGCCCAAGTAAACAGGGAAGGTTTTTTACCCTTACCATACTAAGTCTTAAAATGTATTTAATGAAATTATAAAAGTTCTAAAGGCATCTGAGGCGAAGCCTGGTAAGAGGGAGGTCATTTTAGGCATACGGAAATCTGAGACAATAAGTGCACAGATATCATACTAGGGTAGCTGGGCAAGGAGCCTTGATTTACCGAAGGCAACATGCCCTACTGGTCTCCCGATGGGGCCTGTATATCATTAGCGAGATTCTGCAAGTTGTGTCCTATAACTAAAAGGTTTTATCAATGAACCCCACTTAAGAACACCATATAGTGTAGCTCTATTGGTATGACTTTTGTATTGGTTTACAAGGTTAAATGTTCAACTCCCTCTGAGGTCAAAGTTATTATTATAATTTATATACTTTGATATGGGGAGTATAATAAAAGATACATGATCCAGACTGATAAGCCATCATAGGGCAACGGAGAAGAGGTCTTATCAAGAAAATGGTTTTCACACTATCAATCTTTGCCGGACCTGTTTCATTGTGACGAGCCTTCCTCGACAGATTCTCGGATCCAATATTTGGCCTAAGTCCCGCAGTTATGCTAGAGTTTGGTGTCCGCCTAATGAAAGTCGTGACAGGACAACAGCAGATACTACCCCCCAAACCAATCCACTCAAAGTAGAAACAGAGAGCCACCCAATGAAGCCAGGGGTAGGAAGCCAATAAATACCCCAAGGTTTTACTGAGGAGCAACAGAGGCTGCCCTTTCCAATACCCACACTCCAAGTGACGAAAGCCTGAGCTACAAGGTAAAACAGGAGTGGCAATGCAACAGCCGCGGTCGCATTGCAGCCCAGGCTGAGAAAACAACCTGATGTATTACTTGTGCACACCTCGCTATGGGAGATCAGGCACTTACCAAGGGAGGCTACCAAAGACACCCACCAATACCCCCTGGGGAAGATCCCTCAAGTGCTTCTCTAGCTAACTGAGAAGCAATTCTCAAGGATGGGCCCATCCACACCCCATGGGGTGAAAAATGAGTGCAGAGAACATATGCGGCACCATAAACGATGTAGATGGGAAATACCCCTGCCGAAGTGGGGCTATCATGACCATGGCAAATGAGGGTAAAATAGCTCAAGGCTGATGGACTTGACAAGGTAGACTGCAAGGGAGAAGAGAGTGACTGTGCTCAACCACCTCAATAGCTCGTTGAAGAGGCAGTATAGGGCCTGGCATAGTAAGTGATGAAAGAGCTGCGGAGAAAGGACAAAGTGGGGATAAACATATGCGAAGTGACAAGTTCCAACCCAGGTCCAGAAAGCGGGACTACAAGAGGAGATGAACTTGAGATGGTGATCCAAAGAGTTCGTGATCCTAAGCACATGAACTGACTAATACCTAAGGGTCATCGCAAGTGAAACAGAGCGAAGAAAGATAAGGAGAGGTAAATAACAGGTTCCATCTAATTTTATTTATACTTGTACCAGCGAAATTCGAATATACCATGTCTGGCCATTGTGTGGCTGGTAAGCACATACCAGACTCCGTAAACTAAATAGACGATCCCGAACCTCTTGCCCGCCCATCAAGCACTCCCAGATCCCCATCGGTAAGGCTAGAGTACAAGGTTATCTACAGCCTGACATCTCACCACCCTGGGTAACACCTGCAGTCACCTCACACAAAATCACAAACCACCATGGCATGCCATTCAATGATTACGCTAACACCCATCCCTGGCAACAAAAGCCACTCCTGCCACCGAAGGTAGGCCCCCATACCATCCTGTATCCAAGCGCAGGCCAACCAAGACTAGAGCAATAAAAAAAGAGAAGCAAATCTGATCTCAACCCCAACCTATCTGCTACGCGAAAGCAAATGGGGAAGCAAAATTACAAGGGAGAGGAAGGAACCCGACCTAGAGGGGTAGGCGAACCAAAGCAAAATTCCGCGAGATGGCGACTGTCTGAACAGTCACCAATAGACATGTCATCTAGTAGTGAACGCTGCAGAGGCCATGAACAAGCAGGAAATGGAATCTCATCCGCTCCAGATGTACTGCCTACAGTTGACGCTTAGACTGCAGGGCCACCCAAAACTCCACTACCAACAACTGTGAGCACACATACCTGTTCAAGAGATAACCTATCTTCAGTGTTAGGAAGCAAGGGAACAGGCAAGGTGATATCACACTATACCCATCGCTTCTTGTTGTTCCTCCTCTTGCCAGACATATGCCAAGGATGGTTGTATTAGGCATATGGAAATCCGAGACATGTGCACAGACCCACGGTAGGGTAACTGCGCACAGACCCTCGATGTACCGGAGCCAACACCCCCCTCCGGCCCCCTTATGGGGCCTGCACGTCATTAGCGAGATTTGGAGAGTTGCGTCCCATAACTAAAATGTCACATCAACGAAGCCCACTTCATAACACCATGTATGTCGCCGCCGTCCATCTGACCGCATGCTGTTTGCAGGATATATGAGGGAGGACCTTGGCGACATCTGGGAAGTGGGGCGGAGGGGGTCCGTTGCAGGCGCATTGAGAGAGTAGGCTTCAAGGTTAGGTTTCCTAAACTACAGGCCAAAGGTGACGGGACATTTTCGCTGAAATACTCTAAGAGGATATCCACGTAGTGAAAGCTATGAGGGGTATATCTAATCCACCCATACCTTCCTGAGATAAGATGTAGGTTGGTTGGTCCTAGTAATAGGACCCCTCTACGGAAGCTGGCAGACCAAGGGGAAGCACGCTCAGAATGGAAGACCTAGATAAGTCGGAGTGCCTTAAGACGTTGACCCGGCGGGCTCGGACTTGCGATTAGCACTAGGGGGCCCACTATGAATCTGATCACTTCTTGACTGAAGAGACTACTGGAACGCGAGTCAATACAACTAAAGTAATAGAATAGTCTATGCGGGCATCTAAGTTGTATGCCGCTGTTTGGTATACTAAATAGCGTAGTCATCACAATGGAAGAATACTATTCCGTGTCGGCGAAAGGATGTGGTAAGTTAGAGGGTCAAACGGTATTCACACTTATGAGATTCTGGACATCTGCGTATTAAACCCAGGGTGGTACTTCAGAGGCATAGTAGGTAGCAGTAGTCTGTGAACACACAGAAGCGGGATATAAATATCTAAGTGCCTCCTGAGCTTTGCAGACCTCATCAAGCAATGGAGAAGAAATCTTATTAATATAATATTGTTTTACACCTTAAGTCTTTACCTTACCTGCTTTATCGAGACCAGCCTTCCTCAACAGATTCTCTGATCAAAGATTTTGGGCCTGCATCCCTCAGTTATATACTTGGGTTTGGCGTCCGCCTAACAGTATATTGATAGTGCTCCTGTTACTAAGGCTCACTATGTGAACTATGAGTTCAATTCAAACTCCAGTATCACCTCGGACTTCGATTACATTTTTGAAGCACCTCCCTGTCTCATCTATATTCAGACATTCGAAGAAGTCCTCGATATTGAGTTGTTTGAAATCGCAGAAGAGTTTATCAGCGAATCCTCATCGTTCACAATACCTTTCGCAATGCTAACAAGCGATCAATTCAATCGCGTATATCTTACCTGTTACGGACCGGACTTCGAGTGGAGTTCCACCAAGTCTGAAAACTTCGTCCACTGGAGTACCCGCGACTCCGATAACAAGAAACCAGGCACAGCTATCCGAAGGCCAGACATCACCTCGGCCTGGGCCTAATAAATTCCTATATGTACCACAAGTACATTCTAACCCTCGAAAAAGGAGATTCAGGTTGTGAGTCCGGAATGGGACTAACCAAACCATTTCATAACTACAACTCTAGAGTATCTCAAGCGTTGGATACCTTACATATGATTCCTTAAACTTTTTAAAGGATATAAAGAACTCTGGTACGAAGTACCATTAATCACTCATCCAGGACTATTGGAATAGTTAGCATACCTGGAAAGCATCACAAGGGCTGAGATACCTCAAGACCTGAGAAAGCGGATAACGGCAGGAGAACCGATAGACACCGGCCCAGATACGACCGACAAAACTGATGATTCGCCAATATGGAGTACATCCCTGTCAATGCCTCAAGAACCTATGTTCCGGAGAGGACATGTCCCAACTCACCGATCCTCTAGTGTTGCAAGCGCTCATCGGATATCAAGGGCCTCCACGCCTCAACCAGGAAGTGACCACACAGGAAACTTAGCCAAATGGGGTGCCCATCTTGGGATAACCTTGGGTCGAATAAGGCAGGACATAGATACCTCACTCGACCAAGCTACTATTGCTTTTAAACATTTGAAGGGAGCTACACCAGATAGTACCTTACAATTAATTAAGGTTCAACAGCAAATTGCTGAGAGACAAGATGTCCGTGACAATGATATTGCGATCTTGTTGATGCAGCTGGCAGGCGTGGAACAGGAGGTCAAGGGTATCCAAGAAGATATGACACAGGAAGTGGCAAAGAGGATAGACTTTCAAGAAAAGCGTCAACAGGAACATGAAGAGGTAACCACGAGGTTGCATGGGACACGCGGGAAAGAGACCGAGGTGGTATTAGCCCGAGATCAGAGGTTGGAACAAATGGTTGGCAACCTAGGAGCGGAATTCTTAGAATTCCGAAACCAAGGCATCACGCGGGAAAGAGAAGTCAACCGTACCATATGGCAAATGCGTCTAGAGCAGACTACTCGCCAAGTGGAGATTCGCAAGTTACAAGACCAGCAACAGCAGCAGAATAATGAGATGAACAATACCCTAAAGGTGTTAATGGCATCAATAAACAGGATGCTGGCCGCGGCACCAAGTCCTGAAGCTGCAGGACCTGCACCTCTACCCACTGTCCAGGAAGCTGATGATGGAGAATACCACGCTCCGCCGAGATGTAGGAAAAAGGGGAAAGGCCAGGAAGCCGCTGATGCAGCCCCCTCAGGTGCCCAGAGAGGCGACCCTGGCAATCCTAGCAACGATGACGATGATGATGATGAAGGAGGAAGAAGAGGAGGAAGTCCTAGCCAATGCAGGCGAGGGCAGACACCAGAACAGTCTGGAATGGCAGCGACGCTTGCCAATGTGATGGCGCTAAATATTAAGTGAGCATCAGAGCCACTGCCATTGTTTGAAGATAAGCCCGCACAAGACATATATGTCCGGATTCTTCAATGCACGGGCTATCTTGAACGGAATCCTAGAATCTGGGACAATGCCCAGGAACGGGTCATATATGCACTTAGTCGGGCGAGCGGAGAAATAGTTCTTCCTTACAGTGTCAGGTATCGGAAGGCTATGGACGGACTTCAAGGGGAAGCCCAGCAACCAGAACAAGCAATACAGACTCATTTTGAACATGACATGATCAAACGATTCGCTCCCTTGGAACCTGCAAGACTAGCACTTCGTGCTATAAAGCTAGTCGAGTACGATGGTAGCCTGGAACATTACCCAACGATCATGCATAACCATAACATTCGTGCACGCATGACCGGAGAGTCCGGGAGACAGGAAGTTGAAGATAAACTTCCAAAACAAATTGTCTACAGATTATCGGTCCTGCGGTATACAATGGATCAAGAATGGGAGGAGGTGCTAAGACTGTGCGGTTGGTCGGAAGAAGGGCTTCTGGCCAGAGAGAAAATTGGGCGCAACAAACCATCTAAGCCCAAAGTAGTCCAAGAGGTCAAAAGGAAAGATCGACTCGACTCTAAACTAAAGTGACAACAGGAAACTAAACCTTATGTCAAGGGAGGTGGAGCCCCACCATGGAAACGGAAAAGAGATGACGAGCCGGAGAAGCCCAGCAAAACGATGGGAGGTGTAGCAAAGACCACCTATACAAACTTTGACAGGGCCTATACCGGTATCCCGCAGAGTGTGATAGACACACGGAGGTGAGATGGAGATCGTACACATTGTCGAACAAACAACCACACCTACCAAACGTATTGGGGAGATGTCCATTTTTCGGCGGCGGCCGCCAGTTTAAGACCGACAAAAATGGGAATTCGGCGCGCAAGATCGGCTATTGTAAAGCCTAAATTAACTCGCGAAGGCGTCGCCATTCGGCACCAAGCTGGAGTAAATAAAATCTGCTAACTAGGGGACGACGAGAAACTGACCTAGGTCAGTTCATTGGCACCAACGGCGACGGCGTTTGGGTATTCAGGGTCCAAATAGAGCTGGAATCGAAATGGGAACCCCCTTTGGCTGGGGTGTATTGGGTACTGACCACGACAGGATCGGGTGTTCCATGTGCAACTACAGGAGTCAAAACTTAAAATGATCAAAGCCGTGCGAAGCAAGTCTCTCCTTTCAGGATCGATGCAAGTAGGCTCTAAGTGAATGAACCCCAAGAGGGACTTATGAGCTAGAAAACGAGAATCAATATATGAAGAGTGTTGATTGAAAGAGATGATAGTTAACATGCCCACATGGCCCAGGAGCCAACCGTACTAAGTTCCTCGAGTCACATGGTGGTTGCCTGCTACCTGTGTGCAAGCAAGTTACTATACCGAAGAGGTTTGGACATAGCAATGCAAGATCTACCTGATAACAATATACTACAGGAGGACAACCGACGCGGGCCGTTCCCCCTACTACACGAGTCCGAGTCATATTATACTTATGTACTATCTTGCCTTCTGGCCAGAGTGTGGGATAGGGATGTACCGCTTTGGTGTAAAAGGCCCCTCTGAGGGAGCTGGACGGATAGCCGAAACCCTGAGGGAAAGGGACGGCGAAGATGGGAACCCCACACCAGGGGAGTAAAATGGGTAAAAACCGCGCGAAAATCTGCTATGAGCCTATGTCTGGCGTGTCAGGAGAAGGCATCTAGCCTGAAAGCTGGTCGCGCGTAATTGCGTATCGGTGAAACGCCGCTTAGTATGTAGACCCAGATTATTAGAGCTAAAGAGTTACTAGATTGTCTGAGGCGACCTCAATAGTCATAACTATGTGGGTGTAGTAACAAACATCTGGTTACCTACAACCAACACCAACGATGCCTCAACCAAAGAACTAAGAAACCCCTTATTTCAAAACATAACAAGAAACTTCCTAATCCTCACTATCATAATCAGAATTCAAATAAAGATCCCAAAAACCTCTATCAAGCGCGGGTGGATTTTGATAGCTCTCAAAACCGTCTTTAGTAGGGGAATAACACGTAGGAATAAAACCAGAAAATACCATAGCAAATTCATCTCCTGGCAGGTTATCTGTCCACCATGCCTGAACCAAATCCATCGCGTGTTCTAATTCTTCCCCCGGTTTCCAACGATTCTCACTTGCAGGATATCCTTTCCAACTAACCAAAAATTGTCCCTTGCCATATTGTTCTCTGTAATCGATGACTGATTTAACTTCCCATTCAAGTTCTTCATTTATGAGAATGGGTGCCGGCTTTGCAAATCCTCATCCTGGAAATCGGAAATCCTCGTTAGGGTGGTAAGGTTTGCCTACTGAGCAGTGGAAAACTCCTTTCTTCCATCGGTACATTTTAGCATCCATGCTAACTCTATAGTTCTGTGTGTGTTCATCAAATTCGAGTACTATAAAAGGGCCTGGCCAGCGTGGCTACAATTTCCGAGATCTGCCGGATTCCGATGTAAACTGGTCTCCAAAAACCAGAATCATTTCCCCAATCTCATCAGGTTTGTGCGAGTTCCTCCTCTTAATTGCCACTCTGTTCGCACTTGCTCTAGCCAACCGTAACGCTTGGTATGCCGCATTTCTGATCTCCTGGTGTCGATTGTAGTAATCATCGGATGCAGATACTGTGGTAGCATTGACTTTATAGGTATCGCCTAGTTGGTATCCTCATCCATACACAGCCTTATATGGTGACATTCCAATAGTATCAGAGTGACCTGCATTGGAGTAAGTTGTTACTTCCGGAGGGAGGTAAGCCAGTTGGTCTGGTGGGCATTGACTACATTCCTTAATGCTGTTTTCAGTTCCCAAATCTTCCTTTCTGCTTGTCCATTGGTCTGGTGGTGGCCAGGCGTAGCCATAATGTGTTCGACTTCTATCGTGTTGAAAGATTGTTTCCAAAACCGGGAGGTGAACCGAGAACCAGCATTGCTAACAATCGGCGTAGCTATTCCATGAGGGGTGCAAATATGGTGACGGAGTAACTCCATATTCGAAATCGCAGTAGCGTTTACTGATGTTGGTATCAGCCAGCTGAACCGAACCGCTCTATCTTCCACCCCCAGTACTGAATCATATCCTTTCAGCTTCGTAAAGGGACCCATGAAGTCGATAGCATAGCTGGAAAATATCTCCCAGGGAAAAAGAAGCGAGAGGGTGTTGCCATTAGGTAATGTAGTCCTTTCCCGGTTCAGTGGACAGATGTCACATTGCTGGACATACTCTTTGAAATCTCCTACCATCCCAGGCCAGCAGATGTATCCTGTTGCGGACCGCAGGTTTCGATCAGCGCTATGGTGTCCTTTATTATGTATTTCTCCTATCATCAGCTCCCTTAGTGTTTCTCGATTCACTCCATGACTGTTCGGAATGTAAAGGCAATCTTCTCCTCCTCTTGTGGTAGTGTACAGTAGCCCATTGCGTATTTGGTAATGTTGCATCATTCCGTTTCGTGAAGTGAGGTTGGAATCCTTTGCTCCCTGATAGATAGCGTCATTTCTATATCCTTTAACCATCTGTTCCCTCCAAATGTCCTTCATATCATCCACTCCTTGGATTATATCCCTTCCGTCCACCACTCTTTCTAATACTGTAACCTCCACCTCCTCTTCAGGTGTTTCATATACTTTGTAGAGCTCGCGCTTCTCGCGAAGTAGGAAGGGTGGTTCCACAATCGGAACCTCATTCAGGTATGCGAGGGCCCCTCCACAGAGGGGCGCGTTGTGCTGGTGTTCCAAGTACTCTGAAGCCTGACTTTCGGTAGGGGGCGTGCCACAGCCTAGCGCTTTCTTGACACGTTCTTTGATGGCTCAGATATCGCGGCGGGGGCGTGGTGTGTGGGTATCTCTATCATTATGATCTTCACTGGTGTTAGGCGGAGTTTGGATAACTGGTGGACTGCTGCAGTGGGAGCTGGCGTAGATCTTAGTCTTCGGTTTCAATTCCTCGTGGTCAGGACAGAAAGGTATGTTGCAGAATGCCCAACGCATTGATGCATGTTCAGGTTCCTCCTCACTCCTACCACTGGTATAACTTCGATGGTCTCCCCAATTGATAGAGGTTCGCTATTTCTGTAATCGTCTGCATCGAGCTGTGGTTGCTCCAGGCTGCAGTTACTTCCACATTCTGAGTGAGCACCAATGTGCTCAACTGTGTGAGCTTCGAATTGAGACATTTCGTGTTCAATAGTAGGTTCTTGGTAAGAAAGAAAGGATGAAATAGGTGAGGAACTAGGTAAATCGTCTTCTGATGTAGGATCATTTGCTGTATGTGGATAATTATCGCTTACATCATAAAGGCGGGATAAAGCATCCCCTAAATAGTTCCATTTTCCTGGTCTGTATACTATTTCAGTATCATACTTCCCAATAAACCCTCGTCATCGTAACAGTTTTTTGGTGGGTGTTCTGCTTGTCTTGAGATACATCAAAGGTAGGTGATCTGTAATGGTAGTAAGCTTGCTTCTTGCAAGTATGTGATGAAATGCCGTCAGTGCATCAACTATCGCTAGAGCTTCCTTGTCGGTTCTGCCATAATTCATTCGGGCATTAGAGAATTTCCTGCTATGCAGCGAAGCAGGTCTGGCGTTTTCTGTTGTTTCTCCTTGCCCTACCCATGCGCCCACCCCTGCGTTGGATGCATCGGTTATCAACCATATTGGAAGTGACGAATCATATTGTGGTGGATTCATAACCTCGTATTTCGAAACAAGTCGTTTAACATTATCCAGGGCTTGGTCTTAGGTGGCGGTCCACACAAATTCTGCAACTCCGGTGAGTTCCGTTAGGGTTGATGTAATGGTTGCAATATGTGGCAAAAACTGGGTGATGTAGTTGACCGTTCCTAAGAATTCCTGTAATTGTTTCTTAGTTTGTGGCGTAGTCCATTCTTCGATCTTCGCTATCTTTTCTGGCGCTGGTGAGAGTCCTTCATCATTGATGACATGGCCGAACACTTCTATGGTTGTGGCGAAGAATTCTGATTTCTTCTTGCTTGCGTAGAATCGTGCCTCCTTCAGCTTATGGCAAATCAGATATATGTGTTTCAAATGTTCAGACTCTGTATTCGAAAAAATGAGTATATGATCAATATATACAGACATGAATCCTGCTAGGTAGTGGGTGAATAGAGCGGACATTATGCGCATGAATGTTCCTGTAGCGATCATATCTCCCTGTAGCATTACTTTGCTAACAAAACATGCAACTGGCGATTTAAAAGCGTTTTTGCCCACATCCTCTCGTTCCACGCTTGTTTGAAAGTAGGCATCACTAAGATCGATTTTACTGCGGTATCATGCCCTAGCTAGGGCATTCAGGATGATCTTTTGGTCTGGAATGGTTTCAACATCTTTGCTGGTAATCTCGCTCCACGCTGTAAGATCTACTAATGGCCTCATTCGTTTCTTGGCCTTTTTTTCTAGTACAAACATGGGTGCTGCCGATGAAACTGCTTGTCTCTTGATAATTCTAGCTTTCTCCATTTCTCTTAGCCATATGCTCATATCGGTTGCCCATCGTTCCGGTATCGAGTAAGTGGGTAATGAGCGCTGCTCGTTCCCTGGTTCCAGATCTATCTTATGATTGATCTTTCTTAGGGGTGGTAAGTCTTCTTGTATTTC
This sequence comes from Tuber brumale, assembly GCA_014065205.1. Taxonomy (NCBI): domain Eukaryota; kingdom Fungi; phylum Ascomycota; class Pezizomycetes; order Pezizales; family Tuberaceae; genus Tuber; species Tuber brumale. Next base: position 209,778 of record JACCEG010000187.1, read on the forward strand.
ATCGTGAAATACTTCCGGGTATTGGCTCATGACATCTTCAGTGCTGATCACCGCTGCTCGGATCATACCACTAGTAGGTGTGCAAATAATTTGAACATTCTGTTTGGGAAACAGGATTGCTAATTTGCCACATTCAATGTGAGCTTGGTGTTGTTCTAGGAAAGGCATTCCTATTAGTGCATCGTATTTTGCCACATTTCTGACTAACATCCTGGTCTCCGGTGCGCTCAGCTTTCCTACTGATATGTTGACAGAACATTCGGTATGACGTTCGGATCGTGATCCTTTCATAGCTAGGTGTATTCTGATCGGTGTTTTCAATTCCTGACAAGGAATTCCGTGGGTTGTCACAAAGGTAGCACTAATCAGGTTTGCTCCTATTGATCCGGTATCAAACAGGACTCGGGCTTCTTTGCCATTGATGTGCATCGTTCCTTCGAGAGCATCATGGGGTTTGATGTTTGTTGGTCTAGCAGCCATCGTGATAACGTCTTCCTCTTCTTCCTCTATTTCCATACCATTGATAAACACCTTTTCTGCTAGTTGTTCTTGTTCAATTCTGTTGGAGGTAACTTCTTTCTTCACCTTAGCCTTGCCCTTGCCTTTGCCCTTCTCATCTTTGCTAGGACAGTCTCTTGCTAGATGTCCTTTACCTCCGCAGGTATAGCAAAGACCTTTTTCTTTTCGTTGCTTCGGTTTGGAGTGGGGCTTGTTGCTGGTTTTCCGATTGTCCTTCCGGCCTTCTTGTATGGAAATGAATTATTTCACTGGTTTTTCGAACCCTTCTTTCCCAAAAGCAGCAATGCTTTTTAGGGTAGCATCTATGCTTTCCGCATTTCGTATAGCTTCCATAACAGTGTCAGTTTCAGCATGCTGTACTTCCGCTTCTTGCAGTAGTTTAGGGTCCATGCTCTTGAAGAAGTGTTGAATGAAGGCATAGTCGCTTATGGTATTTGCAGGTAGGCATGATCGGAACATTAGCATGTCAGTTGCTATGGTTGATATTCCCTGTATCTTGCCATTATGCACGGGCGTGATTTCCTGGAACTTGCGACTGGTATCATCTTTCTGTTTTGAAGACTGGAATCTTTCCTGCAGGAATCCAACAAGGTTTTCTCTGGTCATGTCTTCACCGAAATACTCTGCTGCTTGGAAAGCTGCTTCATAAGCTCGTCCTTCTGTATAGAGGATCCAATAGTTTCCTCCTCCGGCCTCGCTAGTCCGTAGTCCATTAATCCGTAGGTATAACTGTACTGAATTATACTATATGTCGAATGCTTCCGGTTTGAGGTCATCTCCTTCACCAGTAAACTTACTGGGCGAAGGTACTTTGATGCTTAGTTTAGCTGTAACAGCCGGGTTAGGCCTAGGTGTCGGTAGTCTAGGGACTTCTGGTGCTGTGGCTCCGGGGCCTGAGGGTCCTGCTTCTGAAGCCATGTCATCGGATCCTTTATCGCTATCCGTGCTTTCTGGATCATTACTTGGTGGTGTTGGAGGTACTTGTGTACCTGTCGGCTTTCTTGGGGATTCTGGGTACCCTGCGGGGGTAGTGGCGGGCGGTTCCGATGGTTGTTGTGATGATTCCTCTGTCGCTTGTTCAGCAGCGTCTCTGGCTAACTGCCTAGCAGCTGCTTCACTGGCTGCCTGCTGCAAAGCTGGAGTCTTTGTGAACTGTCCTTCGGCATTCCTGGTACGCTGTTGAGAACCTTTCTCAGGGGCCTTGCCCTTACTTGGTCCTGAAACGCCTTCTATCTGGATAACTTGCTGATGTTAAAAAAATGTAACCGCCTCTGGGGAGATGTGGTAAGCGGAGGGTTGACGTGCTTTGTTCTGTACCGAAGGGGTAGCTAGCGAATCAAAGTCCGCAGGCTTTAGCCACGGTTGTTGAATTTACTTCATACGGTATCGCGACTACTGAAGTCTCTGAGATGTTTGGCAGTTCTCAAACTAAAGATCTTTGTAGCGAACTGAAGAGAGTCACTGTCCAACCAAGTATATTGAAAACTTTGTTTGCCGAAGTCTGCTCCTTCTAACAAGAAGATTAGCAGTTCTTAAATACACTACCTAGGCTACCGGAAGCCTTGTTCTCATAACATAATGGACTCCAAAACGGTAGCCCTGAAACCAAACATGAGACATAGAGAGTATCAACCCGATACTAGAAACAGAACATAAAACATATAGAGTATCAAACCGATACTTGAAACCAAACATAAAACATATAGAGTATCAAACCCTGTACTATCAGGCTAGAGGCACACCTCGTTTCCTGAAACATATTCAAAACTCAAACAGTATCAACTGATACTTGAAACTCGTAACCAGTAACCAGTACCGGTTACACACAGGTAGCGAGGGTAGGCGATGAAGGAGAAGACTGGGATAGAGATAAGGATTTGGATTTGGAACCGCGAAGAGGTGGAACGGAACCCGTCATTAGGGATCCAAAGATTCAGTTAAAAAGGCATACTTGCCAACAAAGGGCTCAAGAATGGCGGCAGGACATGACCTATATGCCATTGAGGATGACATTGTCCTGAAATATGGACAAGCATTAATAAGGCCGCGTATAGCGGTAGGGCTACCCGAAGTAAGTTATGGAAGGGTTGCCCCGAGCAGTGGATTAGCGGTCCGAAGCGGAATCTCCACCGGCGCAGGAGCAATGGATGCTGGTTACACCGACGAAATCAAAGTCGTACTATTCTACCATAAGAATGTTGACTGCCAGATAAGAATGGTTGATCGCATAGCCCAGCTAGTGGTAGAAACAGTCAACACCGCAGATATGATGGAAGTAGACAACTTCGAAGATACAGAACGAGGAACCACGTGATTTGGAAGCACTGATGTAGCGACAAGATGCTTGATCATAACAGAACCGTAACTAAGCATCAGCTACCTGCAGGCATCAGCCAAAGACAATGAACACAGGTACGACATTTCAGAAGTACGAGAGAAAGTTCTAATGTCGAATGCAATAATCCTGCAAAAAGGTATGCAGCAGTTCAACCCTGAATTCTTAAACTAGATAGAGGCAGCTATGGGGACAGATGCAGTTTTGGAACAACGAAGGGAAAAACTCGTCAAGTTGCGAGACGAAGGAAGATATTTCCCCTAAGACTGGGCATTGATAGACGATCTACTATAGTCTAAGCAGACAGTAGTTATACCAAACAGTCAGGCGCTATACACCAAGATCACAGAAAAATGTCACCATGCAAAGGTTGCAGGACATTTCGGGCAAGAAAAGACTTTGGAGATAATCATGAGGGACTTCTACAGGAAGGGACTTGGGGAATCGGTCAACGATTACGTACGATCCTGCAACGAATGCCAATTTAATAAGTCACCTAGACACGCCAAGTACGGATTGCTACAATCATTGCAAATACCCTATGCAGCATGGGCATCTATCTCGGTAGACTTTATCTCTCAACTACCGGAGTCACAAGGATGCACTCATATAATGGTAGTAGGTTATCAATTTACAAAGATGGCATATTTCATCGGACTTCAGACCTCAGCTACAGCCAAAGATGTAGCCAACGCATTCCTCCAAGAAGTATGGAAGCTGCATGGCCTACCAACCGAAATGGTGTCCGACATGGACTCAAAGTTCGTTCGGGAAATTTGGGAACCACTATGTAAGGAACTGGAAATTAAGCGAACAATGTCAACGGCATACCATCCTCAAACAGACAGACAAACTGAACGAAGCAACCTAGTGCAAGAAGGTTATCTTCGAAGTTTTGTCGACTATGATCAGGATGACTGGTATCAGCTACTGCCATTAGCTGAACATGCTTATAATAATTCCGCAACCAACGTCGATAGAATGTCACCATTTTACGCGAACTACGGTTTCCATCGACAAACAGAGTAGATGAAGGAGTGAGAAGCTAGAAATCGGGGAGCAACTCTCTACGCAAACTGGATCAAGGCGATACATGAACAAGGGAGAGGATCACTAGAAAAAACACGGGAAGGAATGTCAAAATATTATACCCGGAAAGCTAGACAGCAGCCAGACTTCAAGACCGTGGACAAAATAATCTTAAACGCAAAGAACATTCGTAGCTGACGGAAATCAAAGAAGCTAAGTCCCAAGCTATAGAGTCCTTTTCAAATCATGGAGAGACGCGAATCACGAGCCTTCAAACTCAACATATCCGATCGATGGAACATTCACCCCATATTCCAGGTCGACTTATTGGAACCCTACTACGAGTCACTTCATGACAATCGTCAACAACCCCCTAGAGAACCAAAGGACATTGATGGTAATCTGCATTGGGAGGTTGAAAAAATAGTAAAAAGTGAAATTCATTCTTACAGGAAACGTGTACGCGGCTGCTATCAGGAAAGGCGGGAACTGTGATACTTCGTCAAATGACACGGGGATACAGAAAATGAGAACACAAGGGAGCCAGCTACCGGTATGGAAAATGGGGAGGAAGTTGTGGAAAGGTTTCATAATGAAGATCCGAACATGCCAGGAAGGGCAGAAGGAAGATAGTGGGGAAAAGGTTTTGCTACCGTGGGCAAGTAAACGCGGGAGGCTTTCCACCCTGACCATACTGAGTCTTAAAATGTATTTAGAAGAAAAATTATAAATGGTTATAAAGGCATTTGAGGCGAAGCCTTGTCGGAAGGAGCTCATGTTTGGCAGATGGAAATCTGAGACATGTGCACAGACCTACGGTAGGGTAACTGTGCACAGACCCTCGATTTACCGCAGGCAACACCCCCCTCCCCCCCCGTTATGGGGCCTGTAGGTCACTAGCGAGATTTCGAGATTTGGGTCCCATAACCATAATGTTACATCAATGAAGCCCACTTCATACCACTATATACGTGGCCGCCGTCCGTCTGACCGCATGCCATTTGCAGGGTATAGGGGAAGGGACCTCTGGCGACATCTGGGAAGTGGAACAGAGGAAATCTGTGGAAGGCCCATTGAGAGAGTAGGCTTCAAAGTTAGGCTTCTTAAACCAAGGGCCGCAGGTGACAGGACATTTGCGGCGAAATACTCACAGAGGATATCCCCGTAGTGAAAGCTATGAGGGGTATATCGAATCCACCCATACCCTCCTGAGATCAGCTGCAGGTTGATTGGTCCTAGTAATAGGACCCCTCTACGGAGGCTGGCGGACCAAGGGGAAGCACGCGCAGAATGGAAGACCTAGATAATGCAGATTCACTTCCGATGTTGACGCCGTGGGCTCGGACTTGCGATTAGCACTAGGTGGCCCATCATGAATCTGATCACTTCATGGCGGAAGAGACTACTGGAATGATAGTCAACACAACTAATGTAATAGAAATGTCTTTGCGGGCATCTAAGTTCGAGGCTGCTGCTTGCTATACTAAATAGCGCAGGCATCACAATGGAGGAAAACTATTCTGTGTCGGCGAAATGGTGTGATAAGTTTCAGCGTCAAACAGTTTTCGCACTTATAAGATTCTGGACGTCTGGGTATTAAAACCAGAGTGGTACTTCGGAGGCATAGTAGTTAGAAGTAGTCCGCGAACACTCACACGCGGGATATAAATATCGAAGTGCCTCCTGAGCTTTACAGACATCATCAAGCAACGGAGAAGAGGTCTTATCAATATAATATTGTTTTACAGCTTAAATCGTTACCTTACCTGCTTTGTCGCGACTAGCCTTCCTTGACAGATTCTCCGATCCAAGATTTCGGTCCTACGTCCTTCAGTTATATACTTGGGTTTGGCGTCCGCCTAACCGGTTGACAGTGGGTGATTTACTACCCCCACCAGCAGCGATATCCGGTGCAGCACTGGAGGCACTCTCCCCCCCGCAGCCATAGCCTCTTCCACACTGTGCTCAGGCTTCTGCAAAGATGATGCCACAACTGTTTCTGCCACACTAGCCATTCTACCGTCAACCCCTGAAGGTCCCAAGGCAGGAGAACAATCCCTTAGAATCCTTAGAGGGGGGCTACCTGGGCCATCTAGGCCACCCTCCCCCACCTAGTGTGTAACCGCTTTTCGGGAGTTGCAGTAACTGTAGAGTTAACCGGCTCTGTTCTGTACCAAGACGGTAACTAGTGAATCAAAGTCGGGAGACTTTAGCAAATGTAACTATTAGGGGGACATTGATCTCTTGTATAACTGAGGGACATCGGCCAAAGTCTGAGTTCGGAGAATCTGTCGAGGAAGGCTCATCGCGATATAAAATAAGTAAAGTAAACATTTAAGGCGTAGCATCCTCCGTCTCCGCTACACCTCCGGTGCTTGAAATTTATTGCCTATTTGGGATATACTCAACACCACACCAAACTATCACCACTTTTCGGTCTGCACCCTCCCCTTGGGGGGGGTGTAGGCTATCTCGATCCATCCTTTTAGACTTCGGGCTTGTTTCCCTATCCCTTTCCCTGTGGGTCTACCCCACTGGGATACTCTATCCTCCCCGCTGGCATCTCAAGATGTCCAGAACCCTCTTTACCCCGCTTTTGCCATAGCTTCGCTTAGCATCAGCGCGGTCGGCTACAACCCTTTCTTCATCTTGGCAGATGGCTGGGATTATGGTTTGCGGTACACGATTACGATGGATTCCTGTATCCCTCCCCCTAAAGAAACTGGAGGAGTTGTGTCATGTTTCCTCAACTGGCCACGCTCGATTTCGTCACCCTCCTTCCTCACTCATCGCTTCAGCTGGTGGTATCCCATCCACTATAGTGACACTATCTCTCTGAAATGAAGGAACTAGACGAGAGACGTGGTGAAACAGCTGGCTGTGTTTGGGGCCTGCGGGAGGCCGCCTAGAAGGACACGAACACGATACCGACAGCCTTTTTGTCACTTAGGGACGGATGCCTTCCTCCTACACTCGCCACGGTTGTGATCGGCTGGCACCCTACTGCTACCAGACAGCTTGCATCTTACTGCCGTCTTTACTCTTCGCGGGCTTTGCACCTGCACCCCCACCCAAGCTGGTATCTTACTGCTACCCTTGCTGGCACCCTACTGCTACCCCCACTTCGCTGGAGTTTCTCAGGGACCAATCCACCCCCTGCTGGCACCTTACTGCTACCTCTCATCAGGGCTTGAATGTGGCGGTGCCCGTTCTGCCCAACAGCTCTTCCTCTAGGTGACAAGGTCGACACCTACATCTATACCTCCTTGTGAGCCCATCCCGGGTGAGGCATTACCGCCCCGACTTTCTTTTTTGGCTAGTCATCCCTATAGGGTGTGCTTTTTGGGATCTTAATTGGTTTCTTTTGTGCCTTCGGGCCGAGATTTCCCTGGGGGTTTTTACGGATGTTTCCTGCTTGTTTCTAGTTTGGCTTCTCGTATTCTCCGAGTTCGCTTGCGAGGTACGCATCGGTCTGGCTGGTGGCGAGATGTGTGGTTGGCTTCATACCAGAGGGGCTTGGGATGGACGGCTTTTACCTGGCGTGGGGAGGGATGTTTGAAATTAAGGGTTTCCTTTTTGCCATGGCTTACGCTGCATGCACGTTCTTGTACCCTAATCAAGTAATATATGATATAAAAAAAAAAGAGATAAAAGAAAAAAAACCATTTAAGGCGTAGAATAAGATTATATTGATAAAATCTCTTCTACATTGCTTGATGATGTCTGTAAAGCTCGGGAGGGACTTCGATATGTATATTCTGCCTCTGCCTATTCGCAGACTACTTCTAACTACTATGCCTCCAAAGTACAATACTGGTTTTCATACGCAATCGTCCAAAATCTTATTAGTGCGAAAGCTGTTTGACCCTGAAACTTATCACACCCTTTGGCGGACATGGAATAGTATTTCTCCCTTGAGATGACTGCGTTATTGGTTATACCAGGCAGCAGTCTCCAACTTTGATGTCCGCATAGACTATGATATTACTTTAGTCTTGTTGACTATCATTCCAGTAGTCTCTTCGGTCACGCAGTGAGCAGGTTCATGCTGGGCCACCTAGTGCCAATCGCATGTCGGAGCCCAACATGTCAACCTCTTGAAGGTCACGGAGTTATCTAGGTTTCCCTTTCTCAGCATGGTTCCCCTTGGTCCACTGCCTCCATAGAGAGATCACATTGCTAGGACCAACCAACCTACCGCTGATCTCAGAAGGCTATGGGTGGATTCGGAATATCTTCAATAGCTTCTGCTACTGTGATATCCTCTTGGAGTCTTGAACCGAAAATGTCGCATCACTTTTGGTCCATAGTTCATGAAGCCTAACTTTGAAGCCTGCTATCACAATGCACCTCCCAGACGTCTTCGGTTCCACTTCCCAGAGCTTGCCAAAGGTCCCCTCCTATATATCCTGCAAACCGTATGCAGTTGGACAGACGGCGGCGATGTATATGGTGTTATGAAGTGGGCTTCATCGATGTGTCATTTTAGTTATGGGACACAACTCGCGAAATCTCACTAATGACATGTTGGCCCTATCAGGGGGCTGGATGGGGGTGTTGGCACTCTGGTAAATCGAGGGTCTGTGCGCAGTTACCCTTCTGTCAGTCTGTGCACTTGTCTCAGATTTCCATATGCCTAACATGAGCTCTCTCCTAGCAGGCTTCGCCTCGAATCCCGTTATATTTTCTTCTAAATACATTTTCAGACACTCAGAAGTCAGGGCAAAAAACCTCCCGCAATTACTTAGCCACGGTAGGAAAACCTTTTCTGCATTGTCTTACTTCTGACCTTCCTTGCATGTCCGGATTTTTATTATAAAAATTCTCTGCAACTTGCTCCACATTTTCCATACACGTAGCAGGCTCCCAAGTGTTCTCATCTTCAGAACACCCTTGCCATTTGACGAAGTACCAAAGTTCCCCCTTCTCTTGACCTCGGCAGCGTACTCGTTTCCTGTAAGAGCAAATCTCACTTCTTACTATTCTTTCAACCTCCCCTTGTAGAGCGCCGCCAATGTCCTCTAATTCCCTAGAGCGTGGTTGACGCTTGCCATGAACTGAGTCATGGCAGGGTTGCAATAGTGCGACATGGAATATGTGGTGAATATTCTATCCATCGGCTATGTTGAGTTTGCAGGCTCGTGATCCACACCTTTCCATGATTGGAAAAGGACTGTAAAGCTTTGGACTTAACTTCTTTGATTTCCATCGCGTTCTAAGGTTTTCAGCATTTAACATTACTTGGTCCCTGATTTTGAAGTTCTGTTATTGTCGTGCTTTCCGGTCATAATATTTCTACATTGCTTCCTATGTCTTTTGTAGTGACAATGTTGCTGGTTCATGCCTAGTTTTAATCCAGTTTGCATAGAGTGTTGCTCCTGGATTTTGAGCCTAGCACTGCTTCATCTACTTTGTCTGTGGATGCAAGCTATAGTTTGCGTAGAACGGTGACATCCCATGCATGTTGGTTGAGGAGTTGTTATTGGCATGTTCAGCTAGCAGTAGTACCTGATACTCGTTGTCCTGATCATAATGGACAAAGCTTTGTACGTAACCTTTCAGCACTTGGTTGGTCCGTTTGGTTTGCCCTTCAGTTGGAGGATTGTATGCTGTTGACATGCTTCCCTTAATCTCCCGCGCTTTACAGAAGGATTCCAAGAATTCTCCTCCAAACTTTGAGTCCATGTACGTGATGATTTTGGTTGGTAGGCTATGAAACCTCCTTAATTCGTTCAGGGATGCGTTCGTGACACCCGGGGCCATGGCCGGGGTCTGCAGTGCACTGAAATGTGCTATCTTTGTAAACCGATCAACTACTACCATGATCTGAGTGCATCCTTGCGACTCTGGTAGTTGAGTGATAAAGTCCACAGAAATAGATATCCATGCCACGTAGGGTATGTGGAATGGTTACAGCAATCCGTACTTGGCGTGTCAAGGCAACTTATTATGTTGGTATTCATCGCCTGAACGTATGTAATCGTTGACCTATTCTGCTAGTCCTTTCCAGTAGCAGTCCCTCCTGATTTTCAGGCCAGGTTTTTCTGTCCGCAATGTCCTGCAACTTTTGCATTGTGACATCCTTCTGCGATCTTGGTATATAGCGCCTGACTATCTGATACAAATAGTCTTTGCTTATAGTATAGTAGATCGTCGGAAAAGGTCCAGTCTTTATGGAAATCTTTTTCTTTGTCCCGTAATCTAAGGAGTTCTTGCCTCCGTTGCCTCCCAGGCGCATCTGTCCCGATGGCTGCCTGTATCTTGCTCCAGAATTCAGGATTGAGCTGCTTCATACCTTTTTACCAGATTATCGCACTAGACATGAGAACTTTGTCTAGTACTTCTAAAATGTCGTACCAGTGTTCGTTGTCTTTAGCTGATGCCTCTAGGTAACTGATGCGATATTCCTGTTCCTCGACAATCAGGGATCTTATCGCTATATCGGTGCTTCCCAATCCCGCGGTTCCTCGTTCCGTATCTTCCAAGTTGTCTACTCCCGTCACGTCCGCGGTGTCGACCTTTTCCACCACTAGTTGAGCTGTGTGATTGCCTGTTCTTATAGCAGTGCACATCCTGATGGTTGAATTGTACAACTCTGAGTTCTCTGGTATAATCAGAAGCGATTACTCACCCCCCTGTGCAGATTCCGCTTCGGACCGCTAATTCACTCCTTGGCGCCACTCTGGCGCAGGTTCCGCCTGGTTGCCCCCTGGCTATACCCACCCTTATTAATACTTGCCCATATTTTTGTACAATATCATCCTCAATAGCATATAGGTCATGTCCTGCCGCCATTCTCGAGCCCTGTATTGGCAAGTATGCCTTTTTGCTCTATCTCTAGACCCTCTTAAAGGGTCCGTTTCCACCTTTTCGAGTTTCCAAATCTAAATCCTTATCTCAATCTCAGTCTTCTCCATTATCGCCTACTCTCGCTATCAGTGATACTACGAAATGTTCCTATTTCACAATTCTTTGTTGCCGATGCATAGCTCCCTCCTCAGGACAGTACTCTGGCCATCTGCTTAATGTATCAGGCTTTTCGCCCTTCATGCCTAGTCAGTATACAATGCGGAAATTGCATTCTACCAACTTTTGTACCTATCGAATTTGACGGCTACCCCAGACTTTGGCGGTGTGAATGTATCGTAGGTTATCATGGTTAGTAGATAATGCAATTGGTTTCTCCATTCCAATCCAGTAGTGTCCCCATCCTTTACATACTACGAGGATCGCCCATGGTTCTTCATACTGAATTTCATCGTTGTGCTCCGCAGAGTTAATTTTTGTGGAATGGAAAGCTACTGGATGTAAATCTTTCTCAAAATATTGAGAAAGGACTCAACCGAGTGCGAAATCGCTAGCGACAGTTTCCGCTACTGTTTCTCTTTCTGGGAAGCCGCGGTGGAGTATGGGAGCCCTAGTGGATTACGGTTTTAATTCTTCAAATGCCATATCATCAGCAACTCCACTCTTGAAATTTTGAGGAATTCCTTGTAATGTCACAGTTACTGGGTCGGAAAAAGCAGAGAAGTTTTTTATGACTTGTTAGTAGCAGGCATCGAATCCAATAAAAACTCGCACTTCTCTAACCGACTTAGGTACCTTCCAGACCATTATGGATTCCACCTTGCACGTGCCCATATACACCCCATCGACTGCTATCATATAGCTGAGGAATGTGACCTCAGTGGCATGGAACATCGACCTTTTTAGTAATACCGATCATTCCAAGTCTGATTGACTTTGTGGAGCGTTCTTGACTGCCTCGATGTATTCCTTTTTATTCTTTGAATAGATGAGAATATCCGCAAGTTGACACATGACTCAGACATTCAAGTATTCCTGCAGTACTTGGTTCATCATATCTTGGAAAGTTGATGGAGCATTTACCAATCCAAGTGGCATAACTTTAAATTCGTAATCCCCATATCTCGTCTAGAAGGCAGTTTTCCATTCATCTCCTTCCTTAATCCTAATCAAGTAGTAGCCGGCTTTAAGGTTCAACTTGGGGAAGATCTTGGCGCTGGCTACATGGTCTCGGAGTTCGGACATTGGTGGAAGGGGATGCTTATTTAGGAGGGTAATCTTGTTTAGATTTCGGTAGTCCACAACCCAGGGTATCCTTCCATCAGGTTTGGGTACGAATAATATCGGTGCTCCTGCAGGAGATCGACTTCACATAATCTTTCCCCGTTGAATTATTGTTACCAAGTATTCCCTTAAAGCCGGCAGCTGTTTTTTAGATAGTGGATATATCGGCCCCCAGGGGAGAGTTGATCCTACGATCAACTTGATTTCATGATCGAAAGTCGGTCTCAGGGCTAATCTTTCTGCCCTCTGGGCTTCAAACAAAGGCTAATCATGCTTGTATTCCTGGGGAAACAACTCGAGTTCCAGCGTATTTTTCAATCATTTCGATTCTTCCGATGTGGGATGCATTACGGTCCCACGTGACTGCTTTGTCATATATGAATATATCCGCTATCCCTTTATCTTCTTCCCGACAGTTTTCACAACATTTTGCAGAGAAGGTCCAACTTTCTACATCTTCTATGTGAGACACTAGGTGTTCACAATACTACCAACCAAAAGGAATTATCTGTTCATAGTGACCTGCTTTAGCCACTTCACACGACACTTCAGAAATGTGCAGGTTTTTTCCTATTTCCAATTTTATAGCGACAGTGTAACATTGCCCTCCAGAGGCAGCTGATGATCCATCAAAGCCCATGATATCAACAGCATTGTTGTGTTGAACAATAGGAATGCGAAGGCCTTCAACCAGGTCCTTGTTGAAAAGGAACACATGGGATCTGGAGTCTAACAAGACTTTCACTTGGTATCGCTTATCGTGTATATGGAGGTAAGCGATCCCCTCAGGACAGTTGTATTGTTTTGGTTTCAAAGCACCTAGTTCCACACGCTGGGCGTGGATATAACATTCTTGGTTCTTATGTTTAGGTAATGTCGGTGTTGGGTATAGATAACAAGATGTTTGTTACTACGCCAGCATAGTTTCGACCATTGAGGTCTCCTCAAACAAACTAGTAACTCTTTAGTTCTAACAATCTGGGTCCACATACTAAGCGGCGTTTCACCAATAAGCAATTGAACCTGACCAGTTTTTAGGCGTGATGGCTTCTCGCGAGATACTAGCCCCAGTCTCGTAGCAGATTTTCGCGTAGTTGTTAGCCATTTTACTCCCCTGGTGTGGGGTTCCCATTTTCACAGAATCTTTTCCCTTAGAGTTTCTGTTATCCGTCCAGCTCCCTCAGAGGGGCCTTGTGCACCAAAGCGGTACATCCCTATCCCATACCCGGGCCAGAAGGCATGATAGTAGCTATGTATAATACGACTCAGACTCGCATGGTAGGTGGAATGGCCTGTGTTGGTTGTCCTCCTGTCAGGTGTTGTCATCTGGTAGATCTTGCATTGCTATGTCCGAAGTTTTGCGGTATAGTAACTTGCTTGCGCACCGGTAGCAGGTAACAAGTAGCACAGTCGAGGAACTTTATACTGTTGGCTCCTGGCCCATGTGGGCATGTTAACTACCCTCTCTTTCGATCTACACTCTCCATATATAGATTCTTGTGTTCGAGCTCATAAGTCCCTCATGGGGTCCCTTCACTCAGAGCCTACTTGCATTGATCATGGAAGTGGAGACTCGCTGCACGGCGCATTGATCATTTTGAGTTTTGTCTCACCTGGTTGTACATGTAATACCTGATTCCTGTGGTCATCGGTACCCTATACACCGCGGCCAAAGGAGGTTCCTATTTGGATTCTAGCTCTATTTGGATACTGAATACCTATACGCCAACGCTGTTGGTGCCAATGAACTCACCTAGGTCAGTTCCTCATCGTCGGCAAGTTCCCGGATCTTATTTGCACTGGCTGGTTTCTGGGAGGTAGCAACTCCGCGTGCTAATTTCGGTTTTACACTATCCAACTGAGTACTACGAATTGCGCTCGCACTCGCTCTTGAGCAGACTGTTGCCACCGATACATCGGCATCTCCCTACACATCTGATATGTGTGGTTTCTCTATTCACAACATGTACAATCTCTGTCTCTCCTGCGAGTGTCAATCACGCTCTGCGGCATACTGGTATGCGCCTCGTTAAAGTTTTTATCGCTGGTCTTTGCTGCACCTCCCAACCTTTTCTGTGGCTTTACCGGTTCAATTGTCCCTTTTTCATGTTCCTGGTTGGGCTCCACCCCCTACGACATAAGGTGTTGTATCCCTTTATTGTTTTGGCTTAGAGTGTCGACAGTTTTCTCGCTTGATCTCTTGCAATATCTCAGGTTTGGATGGTTTGTCACTCTCACCATTGTTTCTAGTGAGAAGTCCTTCTGCCGACTGTCCGCATAGCCTGAGTGCCACTTCCTATTCTCGATCCGTTGTATATCTCAAGTCCGACAGCGTACGCACAATCTGTTTGCGAAGTTTGTTTTCGACTTCCACCCTCCCGGACTCGCGAGTCACACATGCCCTAATGTTATGTTCATGCATGATTTTGAGATATCGCTCAATACTTCCTTCGTCCATGACTAGCTGCATGGCTCATAGCGCCATTCTCTTGGTTTCCACTACAGCAAGTTTTTGAATCATATCCTGTTCCAAACGAGTCCACATAGCGAGTTCTGGCTGCTGGGTTTCCCCTTGAAGTCTGGCCGTAGCCTTCCTGTACCATAGAGTATAAGAAAAAGACTAAGTCTCCTTTTATATGATTGAGTGCGTATATAACTCGCTCTGTGGTATTATTCCCGATGCCCGCATTTCTTTTGAAATAGTCAGCGCATTGGATGATCCAGACATATATGTCTTGTGAGGGTTTATCCTCAAAGAATGGTGATGGCTCTGATGGTCGCTTAACCTTAAGCACCATCGCATTAGCAAGTGTCTCTGCCATACCCGACTGATCTGGTGATTGTCCTCACCTGCCAGGGCCAAGACCTCCTCGCCTTCTTCCTCTCTTGTCATTTTCATCATCATCGATACTAGGATCTCCCAGGTTACCTCCCTGGGCACCTGACGGGGATGCATTAGCAGTTTCCTTGCCTTTTCCCTTCTCCCTACATGTTGGTAGGGAATAGTAGTCTTGGTCATTTTCTTCTTCTGGGACTGCGTACAGTGGGTCCGGGACCAGTCTTGTGGTTTCTGTTGATGTCTCCACCAAATCATTAATGGCTTTTATCAATAACTTGACTGCTTAGACAGTATCTTCATCCATCTTCTTTTACTCCTTTTGCAACGTCCTCAAGCTTGTTCATTGTTCTTTCAGACCTGTATATATATTTATCAACATTACTGTAAAGTCTATTTCCTAGCCTACTGTGGGGTTGCGGAAGAGGTTAAACTCGCCGCTGAGCTCAGAGGCTAAATTTCCCCAAGTTTTCATCTTGTGCAAGGGCTTCCTGTCCTTGCTGACCTAGACCACCATGTAACTGGTTAGTTACATTTTTATGGGCTTGCTGCTGCTGACCTGGTTCGGCTATCTTCTTGGCTACTTCCCGCAGCATTTCCTCTTCGATACTTTTAACTTCCTGTTCCATGCCTACCAGCTGCATCAGGAAAAGTGCAATATCATTATCATGGACACCATGTCCATCCACTATTTGCTGTTGTACCCAAATTAACTTTAAGGTATTGTCTCGGATGACTCCCTTCAAACATTTGAAGGCGATATTAGCTTCATTGAGTCAGGTGTCCATATCTTGCCTTATTTGACCCCACGATATCCCAAGACAGGCAGCCAGTTTGGCTAGATTTGCAGCATAATCCCCACCTGGCTTTGGTGTGGAGGATCTTGATATCCGATGTGTGCTTGGGACACTAAAGGCTCGTTGTGAGGGCAAAACTTCTCTCCAAAATGTCATCTCTTACGGTGTTACAGGGATGTGACTGTGTATAGCCGAGTTATCGGTTCCTGTCATATCTGGCTGGATGTCCATAGGTTCTCCCGCCCTTATTTTCTTTCTCGGGTCTTAAGGTATCTCAGCCATTGCGATACTTTCCGGATAGGCTAATTGCTCTAATAGCCCTGGAAGCGTGATTACTGGTACTTCGTACTAGAGCTCTTGAGATCCTTTGCAAGGTTTAAGGAATTGTATGTAAGGTATCCAACATTTGAGGTACTCTAGAGGTGTGGGTATAAAAGGGTTTAAGTAATCTGATTCAGGACTCTGGACCTCAATATCCCGTTTCTTGAGGTTCAAGATGTCTTCGTAGATCACTTATACAGTTCAGACACAAGCCAAGTGGACAGTTGGCCCTGGGATCAATGTGACTGCTTTTTTAACTTCATAGTACTGGGTACATCTTTTGGACTAGGTTTTCCAACTTGGTGGAACCCTACTCTAAATTTGAACACCGCTAGGTGCGATATACGTGATTGAATTGATCCCATGTTGGGATCCTGAAAGGTACTGTGAACTTGGAAGGTTCTTCTGTATATTCTTCTGTAACTTCAAGCTGCTTGCTATTGAAGATTTCTGCGAATATCTACATCTAAATGGGACAGTGAGGTGCTTCGAATATGTAAGCGAAGGGTGAACAGTGGGTGTAGTTGGATGTGAACTCGTAGTTCATATAGTGAGACTTGGTCACAGGAGAACTATCAATACACTGTTAGGCAGACGCCGATCTCTAGTATAACTGGGGTACGTAGGCCCAAGTCTTCATGTGGAGAATCTGTCGCACAAGGCTCATCTCGATAAAATAAGTAATGGAAAGATTTAGCTTATGGAACCATATTATATGGATATGATCTCTTCTTCACTGCTTCATGATGTCTACAAAGCTAGGGAGACACTTCGATATATATAAACCACGTCTAAGTGTTCGTGGACTACTGCTTACAACTATGCCTCTGAAGTACCACTGTGGTTTTCATACGCAAATGTCCAGAATCTTATAAGTGCAAACACCATTTGATCCTAAAACCCAGCGCACCCTTTTCGCGGACACGGAATAGTATTCCTCCCTTAAGATGACTGCACTATTTGTTAAACCAAACAGTGGCCTCCAACTTAGATATCTGCATGTACAATTATATTACTTTAGTCCTGTTGACATCGTTGCTGTAGTCTCTTCAGTCATGAAGTGATCAGGTTCATGCCAGACCACCGAGTGCCAATCACAAGTCTGAGCCCAAGTTTGTCAACGTCTTGTAGGTCTTTGACCTATCTA
The DNA here is from genome assembly GCA_014065205.1 of Tuber brumale. NCBI lineage: Eukaryota > Fungi > Ascomycota > Pezizomycetes > Pezizales > Tuberaceae > Tuber > Tuber brumale. The sequence goes on from JACCEG010000187.1 coordinate 226,853, forward strand.
GATCTTCATTTCAGAATTTGCATCCATTTGGTCTGCCAGCCTACGTAGAGAGGTCCCATTGCTAGGGCCACTCAACCTGCAGCTATTCTCAGAAGATTATGGGTGAATTCAGTATATCTTAAATAGCTTCTGCTACAGTGACATCCTCTGGGAGTCTTTCACTGAACATGTCCTGTCACCGGCAGCCCATAGTTCCGGAAGCCTAACTGTGAAGCCTACTATCTCCACGAGACTATGATGCATTTCTTCCTTTCCACTTCCCAGGTATCGCCAATGGTCCCCTCTTATATAGCCTGGGAACACCGTGACGTCGTAGGGACTGCGGTGACATATACGGTATTATGAAGTGGACTTCATTGATGTGACATTATAGTCATGGGACGCAACTTGCGAAATATCGCTAATGATGTGTGGACCACATAAGGGGACCAGAGGGGGTGTTGACACTCCGGACAATCGAGGGTCTGTGAACAGTTACCTTACCGTGGATCTGTGTACTTGTCTCTGCTTTCCAGATGCCTAACAGTAACCCCCTCTTAGTAGATATGGTAAACATAGGATAATGTTAGGCATATAGCAATCTGAGACAAGAAGTAGACAGACCTCACAGTAGGATAACTGCGCACAGACCCTCGATTTTCCGGAGTGCCAACACCTCCCTCCGGCTCCCTTATGGGGCTTGCACATCAATAGCGAGATTTCTCAAGTTGCATCCTATAACTACAATGTCACATCAATCAAGCTCACTTCATAGGACCTTATACATTGCCAGCGTCAGTCCAACAGCATGCTGTTCACAAAATATATGAGAGGAGACCTTTGGCGACATCTGGGAAGTGGAACGGAAGAAATCCGTTGCGGGCACGTTGAGATAGTAGGCTTCAAGTTTGGGTTTCCTAAACTTTAGGCTGAAGGAGACAGGATATTTTTGGGGAAGAACTCCAAAAGGATGTCCCAGTAGCAGGAGCTATTAAGGACATATCAAATCCACCCATACCATTCTGAGATCAGCAGTAGGTTGGTTGGTCCTAGTAATAGAACTCCTCTATAGAGGCCAGCGGACCAAGGGGAAGGATGCAAAGAGAGGAAGAACAAGATAAGGCGGAGACCCTTGAGACTTTTACACATTTGGCTCAGACTTTTGGTTGAGACTAAGTGGCCTGCCATGAAGCTGATCACTTCATGATCGAAGAGACTACTGGAATGATAGTCAGCAAGACTAAAGTAATAGAGTAGTCTATGCAGACTTCTAAGTGGGAGGCCACTGTGTGGTATAATAAATGGCGCAGTCATCGCAATGGAGGAATAATATTACGTGACCAGGAAAGGATGTGATAAGTTTTATGGTCCAATGGTGTTCACACTGATAAGATTCCTGACATTAGCGTATTACAACCAGAGTAGTACTTCGGAGTCATAGTAGTTAGAAGTAGCCTGCAAACACTTAGGCGCAGTATGCAAATATCGAAGTGCCTTACGAGCTTTACTGACGTTATCAAGTAACGGAGAAGAGATCTTATCAATATTAAATTATTTACGTCATAAATCTGTACTCTACTTATTTTATCGAGATGAGCCTTCCTCAACAGATTGTACAAACGAAGATGTTGGCCTATGTCCCACAGTTATACTAGAGAGGGGCATCCCCCTAACAGCATATTGACAGTTCTGCTATTACCAAGGCTGACTATATGAACTACGAGTTTACCTGTATCTCCACCCACAGCTCTCGCTTTAATTACATATTCGAACCTCCACACTGCCTGCTTTACCTGTATTCATGCGAAGAAATATTCAATAGTGTGCTGTTTGAAGTGGAAGAAGAATACATCCAAGGACCGTCATGGTTCACAATCTCTTTTGAGATTCCAACAAGAAATTCATTCAATCGCATAAATTGTACCTTTCATGGTCCAAACATCTCGTGGAGTTATACGGAATTGTGCAACCGCTTCTTGCGAGATGCAGAAATCCAGGGGTTAATGGGCTTTGTTCTTTGCCAAAGGTGGTGGCTCACGAATCCAAGTCCACAGGCTTTGGCCAAGGTTCTTGAATAGACTTCTTACTATATCATGACTCCAGAAGTCTGTGAGATGTTTGGTAGATCAGAAACTAAAGATTCATCAGGCGAACTGAAGAGACTAACTGTTAAACCAAGTATATTGAAAGCTCAGTCTCCCAAAGTCTGCCTCTTGTAACGTGAAGAATAGTAGATATTAAATACACTTCTTAGGCTACCGGGAGCATTTTTCTCCTAACAGGTAAGACTCCAAAATAGTAGCCTTGAAACCAAACATCAAACATATTGAGTATCAAACCGATACTCGCAACCAAACATAAAGCATATAGAGTATCAAACTCTATACTATCAGGCTAGAGGCACACCACACTTTCTGTAACAAATTCAAAATACAAACAGTATCAACTGATATTTGAAATCCTAAACCAGTAACCTGTACCGGTTACACCCCGATACCAAAATAAAACCCTTATTTTAAAATATCACAAGAAAATCTCTTATCCGCGCTATCATAATCAGAATTCAAATAATGATCCCAACAACCTTTATCAACCAGAGGTATATCTGAATTGCTCTCAAAGCTATGCTTAGTAGGAGAATAATACAGGGGAATAAACCTAGAAAATACCGCAGGAAACTCATCACCTGGCAGGTTGTCTGGCCACTATGCTGGAACTAAATCCATCGCATGTTCCAATCCTTCTACCAGTTCTCAACTATTCTCGCTTTCTGGATATCCTTTCCAACTAACCAAGAACTGTCTCTTGCCATATCATTCTTTATAAGCGAGGATTGATTGAACTTTCTATTGCTGTGCTTCATTGATAAGAATGGGTCCTGGTTTTGCAAATGCGTATCTCGGCAATTGCAAATCGTCATAAGGGTGGTAAGGTTTGACTACCGAACAGTGAAATACTTGTTTCTTTCTCTAGTCTATCCTCGCATCCATGCTAACTGTGTAGTTCTCTGTATGGTCATCGAATTGGAGTACTATAAATGGGCTTCGCCAGCGTGGTTGTAATTTCCAAGATTTGCCAGATCCCATCGCAAACTGATCTCCAAAAACCATAATCCTATCTCCAATCTCAACAGGCTTGTGGAGGTTCGTCCTCCTAGCTACCACTCTGTTTGATCTTTCTCTAGCCGACGGTAATGCTTGGTATTGTAACCGCCTCTCGGGAGATGCGGTAATCGTAGGGTTAACGGGCTTTGTTCTGTACCAAGGTGGTAACTAGCGAATCAAAGTCCGGAGGCTTTAGCCAAGGTTGTTGAATAGACTTCTTACCTAATGGCAACTACTGAAGTCTCCGAGATGTTTGGTAGGTCTCAAACTAAAGATTGTTGAAGCGAACTGAAGAGAGTAACTGTTCAACCAAGCATATTGAAAACTCTGTCTGCCGAAGTCTGCTCCTTCT
>JACCEG010000187.1:238840-281751 GCA_014065205.1 Tuber brumale
CAATCTGCCTTCCTACTCCTACCCTCCTCGCCTAAGTGTGCCTACAGTATACCTTTAATACTGTACCGTATTCTCGTACTCAAGCTATTAAGATTGTGCCGCTACATACAAATTCAATAACAATGACACCAACTAAATGGAATTATCATTCCATAGTGACCAGCTTTAGCCTCTTCACAACACACTTCACTGATGTGTGGGTTTTTTCTATTTCCAATTTCAAAGGAAGAGTATAACACTTCCCTCACGAAGAAGCTGATGATCCATCAAAATCCACGATATCAACTGCATTATTGCATTCTGATGTAGGAACGCAAAGATCTTCATCCAGGTCCTTGTTGATAAGGAACGCGTTGGCTCCCGAGTCTAACAAAACTGTGATTGGTACTGGTTACTGCTTGAGGATTTTCTGGTATCAGTTGATACTGTTCGTATTTTGAATTAGTTCCAAGAAACGAGGCGTGCCTCTAGCCTGATAGTATAGGGTTTGATACTCTATATCTTTTATATTTGGTTTTGAGTATCAGTGTGATACTCTATATATCTTATGTTTGGTTTAGAGTATCGGTTTGATACTCTATATGTTTTATGTTTGGTTTCAAGGCTACCATTTTGGAGTCTTATATGTTATGAGAACAAGGCTTTCGGTAGCCTAAGAAAGTGTATTGCAGAACTGCTATTCTTCACGTTAGAAGAGGCAGACTTCAGCGGACAGAGTTCTCAATATACTTGTTTGCACAGTTACTCTCTTCAGTTCGCTTCAAGAATCTTTAGTTTGAGATCTACCAAACATCTCAGAGAATTCAGTAGTTGCGATAAAGTAAGAAGTCTGTGCAACAACCTCGGCTAAAGACTCCGGACTTTGATTCACTAGTCACCACCTTCGCACAGAACAAACCCGGTTAACCGCACGATTACCGCTGCTCCCGAGAGGCGCTTAAATCTTTTTAACTTGTGCAAGTTATCGCGATAGAAGGCGTTACAGGACCATGAATCGGCAAGGTCCCTGACAAGGGTTCGCTGCAGCACACTACTGTTTCAAAAGGACCGTTCACGAAGACTCCAGTAAAAGAGCCAGCAGCTAGTGACACAGCTGCTCAGCAGGTAGCTAGAGATGCCGCTGAACAGTCAGCGGAAGAATCATTACAACAACTTCTAGAACCGCCAATCACTACCTCAGGAGGGTACCCAGAATCCTGGAGAAAGCCTACTAGTACACAGGTACCTCCAGTATGACAAAGCAATGATCCAAATAGCTCCGATAGTGAGAAAGTAGCAGACAGCATGGCTTGCGAAGCAGGACCCTCCAGTCCCGCAGCCCCTGCACCAGAGGTCCCAAGACCACCGACACCCAGGCCTAACCCAGTTGTCATGGCTAAACTAAGCATCAAGGTACCTTTGCTTAGTAAGTTTACAGTTGAAGGAGATGACTTCAAACCAGAGGTATTTGATAGATGGTCTAACTGGATACAGTTATATCTGCGCCTGAATGGACTACAGACTAGCGAGGCTGGAGGAGGAAACTATTGGATCCTCTATTGTGCGGGACAAGCTCAAGAAGCAGCTTTCCAAGCAGCTGAGTATTTCAGTGAAGACAGGACCAGAGAAGACCTTGTTGAATACCTACGAGAAAGATTCCACTTGTCGAAACAGAAAGATGATACCTATTGCAAATTCCAGCAAATCACACAAGTGTATAATGGCAAGATACAAAGAATATCGAGCATGGCAACCGATTTGCAGATCTTCCGATCAGGCCTACCCATCACCACCATAACCGATTATGCTTGAATTCAGCAGTTCTTCAAAAGCATGCACCCAAGATTACGACAAGAAGCAGAATTACAGTACGCTGAAACAGACACTGTTATGGAAGTTATACAAAACACAGAAAGTGTAGATGCTATTCTAAAAAGTAGTGGTGCCTATGGGAAGGAAAGGTTGGAGAAACCGGTAAAAGAATTCACTTCAAAACAAGAATGGCGGAAAGAAAATGGGAGAATGCACCACTAGCCTCACACCGAACCTTAAGAATGAAAATAAAAGGGTCTTTTCTCTACCTGCGGAGGTAAGGGACATCTAGCATGAGACTGTCCTAGCAAAGATACCAAGGGTAAAGGTAAGGGTAAGGCTAAGGTGAAGAAAGAAGTCAGCTCCAATAGAGTAAAACAGGAAAAACTAGCAGAAGAAGTGTTTATAAATGGGATGGAGTTAGAAAAGGAAGAAGAAGAAAACATTCTCATGATGGCTACTACACCAACAAAGGTCAAACCCTATGAGGCGCTCGCAGGCATGATCCACATCAATGGCAAAGAAGCCAGAGTCCTGTTTGATGCTGGAGCAATAGGAGCAAACCTGATTAGCACCACCTTTGTGACCCCGCACGGAATTCCATGTCAGGAATTGAAAACACAGATCAGAATACACCTAGCTAGGAAAGGATTACGATCTGAAGGTCATAAAAAATGTTTATTCCACATATTAGCAGGGAAGCTGCGCATACCAAGAACTAAGATGTTGGTTGGCAACCTGGCACAATACAATGCACTAATAAGAATGCCTTTTCTGGAACAATACCAAGCTCATATCGAATGTGGCAAATTGGCTATCCTGTTTCCCAAACAGAATGCGCGAATCTTTTGCACACCCACCAGTGGTATGATACGAGCAGCAGTGATCAGCAGTGAAGATGTCATGAACTAATACCTGGAAGTATTTCCTGATGAAATACCACAAGATTTACCACCATTAAGGAGGATCAATCAGAAGATAGATCTACAACTAGGAAAAGAGCAGCGCTCATTACCCACCTATTCAATACCGGAATTATGGGCAACTGACATGAGCACATGGCTAAGAAAAGGAGAAAGCTGGAATCATCGAATGACAAGCAGTTTCATCAGCAGCGCCCATGTTTGCATAAGAGAAAAAGACTAGAAACGAATGAGGCCATTGGTGGACCTCATGGCCAGGAATGAGATTACAATTAAAGATGTTGAGACCATTCCAAACCAAACGATGATTCTGAATGTCCTAGCAAGGACAAGATACCATAGCAAAATCGATCTTGGTGATGCCTATTTTCAAACAAGAGTGGAACTACAGAATGGGAGCAAGAATGTGTTCAAAACACGAGTTGGATGTTTCGTCAGCAATGTGATGCTACAAGGAGATATGAATGCTCCATGGACCTTCATGCACAGAATCTCAGCCTTATTCGCGGACTACTGAGGATGCTTCATGTCGGTGTAGATTGGCGATATACTCACATGTTCTGATACAGCGTCTGAACATTGGAAACAGATATACCTGATTGGCGACAAGCATACAAGAAGTGCGATTCTATGCAAGCAAGAAGAAATCGGCATTTTGCACCCCTAGTATAGAAGTATTAGGCCATGTTATCAATGACAAAGGGTTTTTACCAGGACCGGAAAAGATAGTGAAGATCGAGGAATGGACTACGCCAAAAACCAAGAAACAGTTACAGGAATTTCTAGGAAAAGTTAACTACATCAGTCAGTTTTTGCCACACATTGCAACCATTACTTCACCATTAAAGGAGCTCAACGGAAGGGCAGAATTTGTGTGGACTACCACCTAAGACCAAGCTATGGATAACGTTAAGCGAGTTGTTTCAAAATACGCAGTTATGCAACTGCTAAAAGGTGATTCATCACTTCCAATATGGCTGATAACCGATGCATCCAATACAGGTGCAGGAGCATGGGTAGGACAAGGAGAATCACCCGTAAACTTCAGGCCCGCTTCGCTTCATAGCTGGAAATTCTGTAATGCCCAAACAAATTATGGTATAACCGACAAGGAAGTACAAGGGATGGTTAATGCACTGATGGTATTCCACCATATACTTGCAGAAAGCAAGTTTACTATCATCACCGATCATCTACCTCTGACGTACCTCAAAACAAGCAGAACACCCACCAGAAAATAGCTACGATGGCAAGGGTTCATTGGGCAATACAATAGTGAAGTGGTGTGCAGACCAGGAAAATAGAACTATTTAGCAGATGCATTACCCTGTATTTATGATGAGAACGATGATTACCCACACAATTCAAACGTTCCCACATCTGAAGACGATTCACCAATTTCCTCACTTATTTCATCCTTTCTCTCTTGCGAAGAACCGACTATTGAACGGATAATATCTCGATTAGAAGCTACAACTGTTGAGGACATCGGTACTCATTCAGTATGCAAAAGTGACTGCAACCAGGAGCAGGTACAGCTGGACGCGAATGACTACAGAAATAGCGAACCCCTAAATGATTGAGGAGACCATGGAAGTTATACCAGTGGTAGGCGCGAGGAAGAACTTGAACATGCGTCAACGCATTGGGCGTTCTGCAATCTACCTTTCTGTCTTGTCCATGAAGAATTAAATCCTAAGACTAAGACCTATACTGGCTCCCCCGGCAGTACCCCGGCGGTTATCAAAGCTCCACCTAATACAAGCAACGATCACAGTTATAGAGATACCTATTCACTGTACCTCTGCCTCGATATCCGTGGTATTAAAGAGCGAGTCAGAAAGGTATTAGCATGTGGCTCTCCCGTTACCAAAAGATATGATATTGAGCATCCCTAAACTGAGCACCTCTATGGAGGACCTATCGCATACCTAAACGAAGTTCCAGTAGTGGAACTGCCCTCCATACCTCACGAGAAACCTGAGCTCTGCAAGGTTTATGAGATACCTGATGAGGAGGAAGAGGTAATGGTATTAGAAAGAGTAGTGAATGAAAGGGATATCATTCAAAGAGGGGATGTCATTAAAAACATTAGGAGGGAACAGATGATCAAAGGATGTAGGAGCAATCCTATCTACCAGCTAGGGAAGGATTCCCACCACACCTCACGAAATGGAATGATGCAATATTACAACATACGTAATGGTCTACTCTACGCCACTACAAGAGAAGGAAAAGATTGCCTTTACATTCTGAAGGGTCATGGAGTGAATGCAGAAACAATAAGAGAACTGATGATATGGGAGATACATAATAAGGGACAACATAGCGCTGATCGAGACCTGTGGTATGTAATGGAATACATCTACTGGCCAGAGATAAGGAAGCACTTCAGAGACTATATCTAGCAATGTGACATATGTCAACTGAATCGGGAAAGGACTACATTACCGACCAGCAACACCCTTTCGCTCCCATGTCCCTCTGAGATATAGTCAAGCTACACTATCGATTTCATCGCTTGTTTAACTAAGCAGTGAGGACATGATTGAGCATTAGTGGTAGTGTATGGAGCGGTTGGGTTCAGCTAGCTGATACCAACAACAGTGAACACTACTGCCATTTCGACGATGGAATTACTCCGGCACCATATCTTCACCACTCATGGAATACCTGCGTTGATTGTTAGTGATGCTTACCCTCGCTTCACCACCCAGTTTCAGAAACAAACAATGAATATGACAGGAGTTGAATGCATTATGGCTATGTCTGGCCACCACCAAACTAATGGGCAAGTGGAAATGAAAATCAGAGAACCGAAAACAGTGTTAAGAGATGTTGTTAATGCATGCTAGACTAATGGACTTACCTCCCTCCCTGAAGTGACAGCTTACTCCAATGCAGGTCGCTCTGACACTATAGGAATGTGCTCATACAAAGATGTGTATGGACGAGAATACCAACTACTCGTTACTTATAAAATCAACTCTACTACTGTACCCGCATCTGATGATTACTACAATCAACACCAGGAGATCCGAAATGCGGCATACCAAGCGTTACAGTTCGATAGAGCAAGATCAAGCTGAGTGGCAACTGAGAGTAGGAACTCACACAAACCTGTTGAGATTGGGGAAAGGATTTTGGTTTTTAGAGATCAGTTTGCGACAGAATCTGGCTGATCACAGAAATTACAACCACGTTGGCGAGGCCCATGTAAAGTACTCGAATTTGACATACACACTCAGAACTATACGGTTAGCATGGATTCAAGAATGTACAGAGGGCAGATAGGAGTATTCCACAGTTCGGTAGTCAAACCTTACCATGCTAATGACAATTACCAATTGCCGGGATGAACATTCGTGAAACCAGCATCCATTCTTATCAACCAAGAACCGGAATGGGAAGTTTAATTAGTCCTCAATTACCATGAACGATATGCAAAGTGAGAGTTTTCAGTTAGCTGGAAACGGTATCCAGCAAGCTAGAAGCGTTGGGAACCGGTGGAAGGATTAGAACATGCGATGGATTTGGTTCAGGCATGGTGGACTGATAACATGCCAGGAGATGAGTTTCCTACAGTATTTTCCGGATTTATTCCTAAGTGTTATTCTCCTACTAAGAATGGCTTTGAGAGCTATTCTGATATATCCTTGGTTGATGAAGTATTGCGGGATCCTTATTTGAATTCTGATTATGATAGGGAGGATTGGATATTTTCCTATTATATTATAAAATAAGGGTTTTATTTTGTTTTTGGGGTGTAACCGGTACTGGTTACTGGTTTAGGATTTTCAGGTATCAGTTGACACAGTTTGTGTTTTGAATTAGTTTCAGGAAATGAGGTGTGCCTCTAGTCTGATAGTATGGGGTTTGATACTCATTGTGTTTTATGTTTGGTTTCGAGTATCGAGGTGACGCTCTATATGTTTACGTTTGGTTTTGAGTATTGGTTTGATGCTCTATATGTTTTATATTTGTTTTCGAGTATCGGTTTGATACACTATATGTTTTACGTTTGGTTTTGAGTATTGGTTTGATACTCTATATGTTTTACGTTTGATTTAGAGTATCAGTTTGATACTATATATGTTTTATGTTTGGTTTCAAGCCTACCATTTTGGAGTCTTATATGTTATGAGAACAAGGCTTTCAGTAGCCTAAGAAAGTGTATTTCAGAACTACTATTCTTGACGTTAGAAGAGGCAGACCTCCGCAGACAGAGTTTTCAATATACTTAGTTGAACAGTTACTCGCTTCAGTTTGCTTCAAGAATCTTTAGTTTGATACCTACTTAACGTCTCGGAGACTTCACTAGTTGCGATACAGTAAGAAGTCTATTCAACAACCACGGCTAAAGTCTGCGTACTTTGATCCACTGGTCACCACGTTAGTACAGAACAAAACCCGCTAACACAGCGATTACTGCTTCTCCCTAGAGGCAGTTACAAAAACTTCAACTTTGTATCACTTATCCTGTGTGTTGAGGTAAGCGATCCCATCCGCACGGTTGCATCGTTTGGCTTTGGGAGCGTCAAACTCCCTGTGCTTACCGCGGATATGATTCCTCGGGATCCTTCGTTCAGGCATCGCTGCTGTTGGGTGTAGGTGACAAGATGTTTGTTACCACGCCCGCCTAGTTTTGACCATTGAGGTCTCATAAGAAAAACTAGTACCTTTTTAGCTGTCCCCATCTCAGTCTACATACTAACTGGTATTTCACCGATACGCAATTGTACTTGACCAGTTTTCAGTCTGGATCCGTTCACCTGACTCGCCTGACCTTCGCTCGCAGCAGATTTCCCCGCACTTATTAGCCATTTCACGCTAATAGTATGCGGTTGCCATTTTCACCGAATACTTTCCCTTAGGGTCGCGGTTCGCCGTCCAGCTCCCTCAGATGGGCCTTGCGCACCAAAGTAGTACATCTCTATCCTACACACTCACCTGAAGGCAATGTAGTATATATGTACAACACGACTCAGACTCAGGTGGTAGGTGGAACCGTCCGCGTCGGTGTTCCTCCGGTCGTGTATTGTTATCAGATAGATCTTGCGTTGCTATGGCTCAACTTGTTCGGTATAGTAACTTGCTTGTACACAGGTAGCAGGCAACTACCAGGTGACTCGAGGAACTTCGTACTGTTGGCTCCCCGGCCATGTGGGCATGTTAACTATCCTCTCTTTCGATCAAGACTCTCCATATATTGATTCTTGTGTTCGAGCTCGTAAGTCCCTCATGGGGTCCCTTCACTCAGAGCCTACTTGCATTGATCCTGAAAGAATAGACTTGCTTTGCGCCACTTTGATTAGTTTAATTTTCGACTCCCGTAGTTGCACATGGAATACCCGATCCCCATCATGTTCGGTACCCAATACACCCTGTATTATGTATTTCTTCTATCATTTGTTCTCTTAGCATTTCTCCTTTCACACAATGACCTCTCGGAATGTATAGGCAATCTTCCTCTCCTCTTGTGGTGGCATAGAGAAGTCCGTTACGTATGTTGTAATATTGCATCATCTCATTTGGTGAAGTATGGTTGGAGTCCTTTGCTAGCTGCTAGATGGGATCGCTTCTATATCGTTTAACCATCTGTTCCCTCCAAATGTTTTTCATATTATCCACTCCATGATAATATCCCTTTCATCCACCACTCTTTCTAATGCCGTTACCTCCTCCTGGTCATCAGGTGTGTCACAAACCTTGTAGAGCTCATATTTCCCGTGGGGTAGGGAAGGTGGTTCCATGGCAGGAACCTCATTCAGGTATACCATGGGTCCTCCATAGAGGGGCTCATTTTGGGGATACTCAGGATACTCAGAAACGTAACTTTTGGTAGTGGGGGAGCCACATCCTAATGCCTTTTTGATGCGCACCATGATGGCTCGGATATCAAGGTAGGGGCATGGTGAATGGATATCTCTATTGCTATGATCATCGTTGGTGTTAGGTGGAGTTTCGATAAGTGGCAAGCTGCTGCAGGGGCAGCCAGCATATGTCTTAGTCTTATGTTTCAATTCCTCGTGCTCAGGGCAGAAGTGTATATTGCAAAATGTCCAATGCATTGATGCAGATTCAACTTCCTACTCACTCCTACCACCTGTATAACTTCGGTAGTCTCCCCAATCATTTAGGGGTTCATTGTTTTCCTAATCATCTGCATCTAGCTGTGCTTACTCCCTGCTGCAGTTGCTTTCCCATTTTGCATGAGCACTGATGTACTCAACAGCAAAGGCTGGGAATAGAGACATTTCGCGTTTGATGGTGAGTTCTTTACAAGAAAGGAACAATGAAATAGGTGAAGAAGTAGGTAAATGGTCTTCTTGTATGGGCTCGTTTGCAGTATATAGGTAGTTATCATTTTCATCATAAGGACAGGATAACACATCAGCTAAATAGTTCTATTTTCCTGGCCTAGACACCATTTCGCTGTCATATTTCCAAATGAACCCTCTCAATCACAGTTGTTTTTTGGTGGGTGTTCTGCTTCTTTTTGCATACGTCTGAGGTAGATAATCTGCAATGATAGTAAACTTGTTTCCTCCCAGTACCCGGTGGAATGCGGTCAGTGCATCCACTATCGCTAGGGATCTTGTTGGTTGTGCCCTAATTCATTTGGGCATTAGAGAATTTCCTCCTATAAAGTGAAGCTTGTCTGGCATTCTCAGGAGTTTCTCCTTGTCCTACCCATGCTCCTACTCCTGTGTTGGATGCATTGGTTATTAGCCATATTGGAAGTGATGAATTATATTGTAGTGGTTTCATAACTTGGTGTTTTGAAACATTGCGCTTAATATTCTCCATGGCTTGGTCTTGCATGGCAGTCCTTATAAATTCTGCCATTCTGGTGAGTTCCATTAGGGCTGATATAATGGTTGCTAGGGGTGGGAAAAACTCACAGATGCAGTTGACTGTTCTAATAAGTTCCAGTAACTGTTTCTTGGTCTGTGGCATTGTCCATTCTTTGATTTTTGCTATCTTTTCCAGTGCTGATTAGAGTCCTTCATCCTTCATAACAGGGGCTAATACTTCTATGATAGGAGCGAAGAATTCTGATTTCTTCCCGCTTGCATAGAATCGAGCCTCCCTTTGCTAGTTGCAAATTAGGGATATGTGTTTCAAATATTCAGACTCGGTATCGGAAAAGATAACTATATCATCAATATATACCCGCATGAAATGTCCTAAGTAGTCAGCGAATAAATAGGACATTATGCGCGTGAAGGGCCCTGCAGTATTCATATCTCCTTGTCGCATAACCTTGCTGATGAAACATCCAAATGGTGTTTGGAAAGCATTCTTGCTCACATCCTGTGGTTCCACTCTTGCTTGAAAATAGGCATCACCAAGATACATTTTTTTGGTGCAGTATCTTGCCCTTGCTAGTGCATTCAGAATCATCAATTGGTCTGGAATGGTCTCAACATCTTTGCTTGTAATCTCATTCCTGGCTGTGATATCTACCAAGGGCCTCATTCATTTCTTGGCCTTTTTCTCTTACACAAACAAGGGTGCTGCCGATGAAACTGCTGGTTGTTTGATGATTCCAGCTTACTATTTTTATCTTTGCCATATGCTCATGTCTGTTACCTATTGTTTCGTCATTGAGTAAGTAGGTAAAGAGCGCTGCTCCCTTCCTGTTTGAACATTTATCTCATAATTTATCTTCCTTAAGAGTGGTAGATCTTGCGGTATATCCTCAGAAAATACTTCGGGGTGTTGGTCCAAGGCATCTTCAAGGCTCATCACTGCTGCTCAGATCATGCTACTAGTAGGTGTGCAGCTAATTTTAACATCCTGTTTGAGAAACAGGATAGGTAATTTGCCACATTCAATCTGAGCTTGGTGGTGTTCCAGAAAAGGCATTCCTATTAGTATAGCATATTTTGCTAGGTTGCCAAAGAATATCCTGGTTCCTGGTGCACTCAGCTTTCCTGCTGATATACTGACTGAACATTCTACATGACCTTCAGATCATGATCCTTTCATAGCTAGGTGTATTCTGATTAGTGTCTTCAATTCCCGACACGGAATTCCATGCATTGTCACTAAGGTGGTACAAATCAAGTTTGCTCCTATTGATCCAGTATCAAACAGGACTCTGCCTTGCTTGCCATTAATGTGCATTGTTCCTTGGAGAGTGTCATGAGGTTTGACGTTCGTTGGTCTACCTGCCATTGAGAAGATGTCTTCTTCTTCTTCATCAATTTCCATACCATTGATAAACACTTCTTCCGCTAGTTGTTCCTGTTCAACTCTGTTAGAGGTGACTTCCATCTTTACGTTCACTTTGCCTTTACCTGTGCCCTTGTCATCTTTGCTGGAGCTGTCTCTTGCCAGATATCCTTTTCCTCTGCAGGTATAGCAAAGGCCCTTTTCTTTTCATTCCTTAGGTTTGGGGTGGAGCTGGTTGTTAGTTTTCCGATCATTCTGCCATCGCTCTTCATTGGAAGAGAATTCTTTTGCTGGTTTCGCGAACCTTTCCTTCCCATCAGCACCTGTACTTTTTAGGATAGCATCTACGCTTTCTGCACTTTGTATAACTTCCATAACATTCTCGCTTTCAGGATACAGTAATTCCGCTTCTTGTTGTAGGCAAGGGTGCATGCTCTTAAAGAACTGTGGAATGAAGGCATAGTGGCTGTTAGGCATATGGAAATCCGAGACATGTGCACAGACCTACGGTAGGGTAACTGCGCACAGACCCCCAATTTACCGGAGTGCCAACACCCCCCTCCGGCTCCCTTATGGGGCCCGCACGTCATTAGCGAGATTTCGAGAGTTGCGTCCCATAACTAAAATGTCACATCAATGAAGCTCACTTCATAACACCATATACGTCGCCGCCGTCCGCCCGACCGCATGCTGTTCGCGGGATATATGGGAGGGGACCATTGGCGACATCTGGGAAGTGGAACGGAGGAAGTCCGTGGGAGGCGCATTGAGATAGTAGGCTTCGAAGTTAGGCTTCCTAACTATGGGCCGAAGGTGACGGGACGTTTTCGGCGAAATATTCCAAGAGGTTATCCCAGTAGCGGAAGCTATTAGGGATATACCGAATCCACCCATACCCTTCTGAGATCAGCTGTAGGTTGGTTGGTTCTAGTAATAGGACCCCTCTACGGAGGCTGGCGGACCAAGGGGAAGCACGCTCAGAATGGAAGACCTAGATAAGTCGGAGCCTCTTAAGACGTTGACACGTTGGGCTAGGACTTGCGATTGGCACTAGGTGGCCCGGCATGAACCTGATCACTTCATGACCGAAGAGACTACTGGGATGATAGTCAACAAGACTAAAGTAATATAATAGTCTATGCGGACATCTAAGTTAGAGGTGGCTGTTTGGTATAACAAATAGCGCAGTCATCTCAACGGAGGAATACTATTCCGAGTCCGCAAAAGGGTGTGATAAGTTTCAGGGTCAAACGGTGTTCGCACTTATAAGAGTCTGGACGTTTGCGTATTAAAACCAGAGTGGTACTTTGGAGGCATAGTAGTTAGAAGTAGTCCGCGAACACTCAGACGCGGGATATAAATATCGAANATTAGCGAGATTTCGAGAGTTGCGTCCCATAACTAAAATGTCACATCAATGAAGCTCACTTCATAACACCATATACGTCGCCGCCGTCCGCCCGACCGCATGCTGTTCGCGGGATATATGGGAGGGGACCATTGGCGACATCTGGGAAGTGGAACGGAGGAAGTCCGTGGGAGGCGCATTGAGATAGTAGGCTTCGAAGTTAGGCTTCCTAACTATGGGCCGAAGGTGACGGGACGTTTTCGGCGAAATATTCCAAGAGGTTATCCCAGTAGCGGAAGCTATTAGGGATATACCGAATCCACCCATACCCTTCTGAGATCAGCTGTAGGTTGGTTGGTTCTAGTAATAGGACCCCTCTACGGAGGCTGGCGGACCAAGGGGAAGCACGCTCAGAATGGAAGACCTAGATAAGTCGGAGCCTCTTAAGACGTTGACACGTTGGGCTAGGACTTGCGATTGGCACTAGGTGGCCCGGCATGAACCTGATCACTTCATGACCGAAGAGACTACTGGGATGATAGTCAACAAGACTAAAGTAATATAATAGTCTATGCGGACATCTAAGTTAGAGGTGGCTGTTTGGTATAACAAATAGCGCAGTCATCTCAACGGAGGAATACTATTCCGAGTCCGCAAAAGGGTGTGATAAGTTTCAGGGTCAAACGGTGTTCGCACTTATAAGAGTCTGGACGTTTGCGTATTAAAACCAGAATGGTACTTCGGAGGCATAGTAGTTAGAAGTAGTCCGCGAACACTCAGATGCGGGATATAAATATCGAAGTGCCTCCCAAGCTTTACAGATATCATCAAGCAACGGAGAAGAGATCTTATCAATATAATATTGTTTTACGCTTTAAATCTTTAACTTACCTATTTTTATCGAGACGAGCCTTCCTCGACAGATTCTCCAATCAAAGATTTCAGGCCTACGTCCCTCAGTTACATACTTGAGTTTGGCGTCCGCCTAACAGTATATTGATAGTTCTCCTGTTACCAAGGCTCACTATACGAACTACGAGTTCACTTCAAACTCCACCCTCACCTCCGACTTCGATTATATTTTCGCAGCACCTCATGGTCCAATCTATATTCATTCCTGCGAAGAAATATTTGAAACCGCGCTGTGCGAGATCGAAGAAGAATATACGCAAGAACCCTCGTGGTTCACAGTACCTTTTGGGATCCCAACGAGGGATCAATTCAATAGCATATATCGTACCTGGCACGGTTCGGATTTCGATTGGAATTTGACCGAGTCGGAAGATTTCGTCGACTGGAGTACCCAGTGCTCCTTAAAGACGGAAGAAAAGGAAAAGGAAATCCCGGGACAGTTGTCCGGGGGCCAGATATCCCCTCGGCCTGGGCCTGATACACCTTTATATGTACTATAAGTACATTTTAAACCTCGAGAAAAAGGAGATCCAGGTTTTGATGCCAGAATCGGACCGACCGAATCCTTTTTCACCTACCCCCCCAGAGTGTGTCAAACATTGGATACCTTACATGCGATTCCTTAAACATTTTCAAGGATATCGAGAACTCTGGTACGAAGTACCAGTAATCACTCCTCCAGGGTTACTAGAGCAGTTAGCCTATCTGGAAAGTATCACAATGGCCGAGATACCTCAGGACCCCAGAAAGAGAATAACGGCGGGGGAACTAATGGACACCCGCCCAGATACTACGGATAAAGCGGATGACTCCACCATTCATAGTCCCTTCCCTTCGACACCTCAGGATCCTGCATCCAGGCGAGGAGTTGTACGCTCTCACCGATCCTCTAGTGTCGCAAGCACTCTTAGGATCTCAAGGGCTTCCACACCGAAGCCTGGAGAACACGCTGCAAACCTAGCCAGGTTGGCTGCGCGTCTTGGAGTTACATTGGGTCAAATAAGACGAGATATAAATACCTCACTTGACCAAGCCAATATCGCCTTCAACCATTTGAAGGGGGCTACCCAAGACAATACCTTAAAGCTACTTAAGGTTCAACAGCAAATCATTCACGGACAAGACATCCGCGATAATGATATTGCAATCTTGTTGATGCAGCTATCCGGTGTGGAAAGCGAAATTAAAGGGATCCAAGAGGAAATGATACGGGAAGTGGAAAAGAAGATAGACGCCCAAGAACGGCGTCAACAGGAACATGAAGAGGTAACCATGAAGTTACATGGAACCCAGGGGGAATAGAGCCAAGCGGCATTAGCCCGAGATCAGGCTTTGGAACAAATAGTCCGCATTCTACGAGCGGAATTCGTAGAATTCCGTGCCCAAAGCACCACGCGTGAGAGAGAGGTCAACTGTACCCTAGGACAGATGCGTTTAGACCAGACTACTCGCCAGGCGGAGATCCGCCGATCTCAGGACCAGCAGCAGCAACAAAATAATGAGACTAACAATACCCTAAAGGTATTGACACCGTCGATAAACAGAATGTTGGCTGCCGCACTGAGTCCCGAAGCTCCAGGACCCGTACCCTTACCCGCAGTTCAAGAAACTGATGACGAGGAGTACTATGCTCCCCCTACACGTAGGGAAAAGGGAAAAGGTCGGGAGGCCGCTGATGCATCCCCCTCAGGTGCCCCGGGAGGTAACCCAGGGGACCCTAGTGACGACGACGACGATGATGATGAGAGAGGAAGACGAAGAGGAAGTCCTAGGCTACGCGGGCAAGGACAAACACAAGGACAGCCTGGCATGGCAGAGACACTTGCCAACGCGATGGCGCTAAACATTAAGCGACCATCAGAGCCACCCCCATTCTTTGAGGATAGACCCGCACAAGATATATATGTGTGGATTTTGCAATGCGCGGACTATTTCGAGAGAAATCCGCGCATCTGGGATGACACCCGGGAACGTGTCATATATGCGCTCAGTCGTACAAAGGGAGACATAGTCCTTCCCTATACTATATGCTACCGGAGGGCTATGGATGGACTTCAAGGGGAAACTCAGCAGCGGGAATTAGCCACATGGACCCGCTTTGAACATGATATGATCAAGCGATTCGCCGCGGCAGAAGCCCAAAGACTAGCTCTTCGAGCAATGAAACTAGTCACGTACGACGGAAGTATTCAACGCTAGCTGACACTCATGCACAATCATAACATCCGTGTACGCATGACCGGGGAATCCTGGAGAGAAGTAGGCGAAGACAAGCTTCCGGAACAAATTGTCCGCAGGTTATCGGCCCTGCAATATACGACGGACCAAGAATGGGAGGAGGCACTAAGGCTATGCGGACGATCAGAAGAAGCACTGTTAGCCAGAAAGAGAATTGGGCGAGACCAACCGCCCAAACCCAAAATAGTCCAAGAGGTCAAAAGAGAAGATCGACGGGACTCTAAACCACAGCGACAAAGGGACACTAAACCTTATGTCAAGGGAGGTGGAGCCCCACCACGAAAACGGAAAAGGGAAAATGAACCAGAAAAGCACAGGAAAAGATTAGGAGGTGCGACAAAAACCACCCAAAAAAACTTCGCCCAGGCCCATACCGGTATCCCGCAGAGTATAATAGACACTCGGAGGAAAGAAGAAGATTGCAAACGTTGTGGAAAGAAAAACCACACCTATCAGACGTGTTGGGGAGATGCCCATATATCGGCAGCAACGGTCAGCTCAAGACCGATAAAAATGGGAATTCGACGAGCAAGATCGGCTATTGTAAAGCCTAAATTAGCTCGCAGAGTCGCAATCGCTCAGAACCCAGCCCGGGTTAATCAGACCTGGGAACTGGCGGACGACGTGGAACAGACCTAGGTCAGTTCATTGGCACCAACGGCGACGGCGATTGGGTATTCAGTGTCCTGATGGAGCTGGAATCGAAATGGGAACCCCCTTTGGCTGGGGTGTATTGGGTACGGACCATGACGGGGATCGGGTAGTCCGTGTGCAACTACCGGAGTCGAAACTCAAAATGATCCGAGCGGCGCGAAGCAAGTCCCTCCTTTCAGGATCAACGCAAGTAGGCTCTAAGTGAAGGAACCCCACGAGGGACTTACGAGCTCGAACACAAGAATCAATATATGGAGAGTCTTGACCGAAAGAGAGGATAGTTAACATGCCCACATGGCCCGGGAGCCAACAGTACCAAGTTCCTGGAGTCACCTGGTGGTCGCCTGCTACCCGTGTGCAAGCAAGTTACTATACCGAAGAAGTTAGGACATAGCAATGCAAGATCTACCTGATAACAATACACGACAGGAGGACAACCGACGCGGGCCGTTCCACCTACCACACGAGTCTGAGTCGTATTATACGTATGTACTATCTTGCCTTCTGGCCAGAGTGTGGGATAGGGATGTACCGCTTTGGTGCGCAAGGCCCCTCTGAGGGAGCTGGACGGATAACCGAAATCCTAAGGGAAAGGACTCGGTGACAGCGGGAACCCCACACTAGGGGAGTAAAATGGCTAATAACCGCCCGAAAATCTGCTATGAGCCTAGGTCTGGTGTGTCGGGAGAAGGCATCCAGCCTGAAAACTGGTCGTGCGCAATAGGGTATCGGTGAAACGCCGCTTAAGTATGTAGACCCAGATTGTTAGAGCTAAAGAGTTACTAGTTTGTCTGTGGAGACCTGAATGGTCGAAACTACGCGGGCGTAGTAACCAACAGCTTGTTACCTACACCAAATACCTACGCTGCCTAAACGAAAGAACCAGGAAAGTCTTATTCGCGCCAAGCGCGTTGCACTAGACACTCCAAAACCAAAGCGATACCACTGTCCGGAGGGGATCGCTTACCTCCATATACACGATAAGCGATACAAAATCAAAGTCTTATTAGACTCGGGATCCAACGTGTTCCTTATGAATAAGGACTTAGTTGAAGACCTTCGCGTTCCCTCGGTAGAACGCGACAATGCAGTTGATATTTTAGGCTTTGATGGACTGTCAGCGGCTTCTGGAGGGAAGTGTTACACCCTTCCAATAAAATTGGAAATAGGAAAAAACCGACACATGTCTGCAGTGTCGTGTGAAGTGGCTAAAGCAGGTCACTATGGAATGATAATTCCTTTCGGTTGGTGGCATCGTGAACACCCCGTGTCGCACATAGGAGATGCGGAAAATGGGACCTTCTCAGCAAAATGTTGCGAAAACTGTGTGGAAGAAGATGAGGGAATAGCGGATATGTTTGAATATGACGAATCCCTTGCATGGGATCCTAATGCCTACTGCATCGGAAGAATCAGAGCCATCGAAAATACGTTGGAACTCGAATCATTACCAAAAGAATACTGGAGTTACAAACATTTGTTTGAAGCCCAGACGGCAGAAAGATTAGCTCCAAGACGAACATTCGATCACGAAATCAAACTGGTTCCAGGATCGACCCCTCCCTGGGGACCGATATACCCGTTGTCCGAAAAACAGCTTAAGGCCTTACGAGAGTACTTGGAGACGACGATCAAACAAGGAAAAACCACGCGGAGCCAATTGCCAGCAGGCGCGCCTATATTATTCGTACCAAACCAGATCGTAGACTACGTCTAGTTGTGGATTATCGAAATCTGAATAAGATTACTATCCTCAACAAACATCCCCTTCCACTGATGTCCGAACTCAGAGACAGAGTAGCCGGCGCAAAGATCTTCACCAAGTTAGACCTTAAAGACGGTTGCCACCTGATTAGGATAAAAGAAGGAGATGAATGGAAGACAGCGTTCCGTACGAGATATGGACACTACGAATATAAGGTTATGCCTTTTGGATTGGTAAACGCTCCGGCAACCTTCCAAGATATGATGAACCAAGTTCTACAGGAATACTTGGACGTCGGAGTCGTGTGTTACCTTGATGATATCCTCATCTACTCCAAGGATGAAAAGGAACATGTCGAAGCCGTTAAGAAAGTTTTACAAAGTCTATCGGACTTTCAATTAGCGGTGTCGCTAAAGAAATCGACTTTCCATGTCACAGAAGTGGAATTCCAAGGCTATGTAGTGGCGGTCGATGGGGTGTCTATGAGCACCCGAAAGGTGGAATCCATAACGGTCTGGAAGGCACCTAAGTTGGTTAGAAAAGTACAAGTCTTTATGGGATTTGCTAACTTCTACCGACGATTTATAAAAAACTTCACGGCTATTTGCAAACCAATAACCGAGACATGACAAGGAAATCCTAAAAACTTTAAATCGGGAATTGAACAGGACACAGCTTTCGAAGAACTAAAGGACCGGTTCACCACAGCCCCCATACTCCACCACCTTTTCCCAGAAAGAGAGACGCGGGTAGAAATGGACGCTAGCGATTTTGCACTCGGCTGCGTCCTCTCTCAATACTTTGAGAAAAGATTACATCCAGTAGCCTTCCATTCAAGAAAATTAAAATAGGCGGAGCGCAATTATGAGATCCATGATAAAGAACTTCTCGCAATCATCGAAGGCTACAAGGAATGGAGACATAACTTGATCGGAACAGAAAAACCGATTACAGTCTTTACCGACCATCAAAACCTACAATACTTTCTCACCTCAAAAGTCTTGAGTGGCAGTCAGATCCGATGGGCTCAGAAGTTGGTAGAATACAATTTTCGCATTGTATACCGACCAGGCACAAAGGGCGGAAAGCCTGGCGCATTAAGCAGACGGCCAGAGTACCATCCTGAGGAGGGAGCTACGCATTGCGCACAGAAAATTTTAAAAGAAGAAAACTTCTTGGTATAGTTAGTAGCGAGGGTAGGCGATGAAGGAGAAGACTGGGATGGAGATAAGGATTTGGATTTGGATCCTCGGAGAGGGGGAAAAGAGCTCGTAATTAGGGTCAAGAGATTGAGCAAAAAGGCAGACTTGCCAACAAAGGGCTCACGAATGGCGGCAGGACATGACCTATACGCCATAGAAGATGACATTGTCCCGAAATATGGACAAGCACTAATAAGGTTGGGTATAGCAGTCGGACTACGCGAAGGAACTTACGGAAGAGTTGCCCCAAGAAGCGGATTAGCGGTCAGAAGCGCAATCTCTACCGGCACAGGAGTAATCGATGCGGATTACACCGGCGAACTCAAAGTCGTACTTTTCAACCATAAGGATGTGGACTGCCAAATAAGAATGCGCGATCACATAGCCCAGTTAGAGGTAGAAAAGGTTAACAACTCGGATATGATGGAAGTTGATGACTTGGAAGAGACGGAACGTGGAGCCCCAGGATTCGGAAGTACCGAGATAGCGACAAGATCCTTGATCGTCAAGGAACCGGAACCTAGCATCAGCTACCTACAGGCATCGGCTAAAGACAACGAACATTGGTACGATATTTCTGAAGTACCCGCAAAAGTTCTAAAGTCAAATGCTATTATCCTGCAAAAAGGCATGAAGCAATTCAATCCTGAATTCCTAAGCGAGATACAGGCAGCTATCGGGACAGATGCAGCGTGGAGGCAACGAAAAGAAGAGCTCATTCGGTTATGAGACAAAGGAAAGGATTTTCCCAAAGACTAGACCTTAACCGACGATCTACTATATTACAAGCAACGACTATTTGTACCAAATAGTCAGTCGCTATATACTAAGATTGCAGAAGGATGTCACGATGCAAAAGTTGCAGGACATTTCGGGCAAGAAAAGACATTGGAAATAATCATGAGAGACTTTTACTGGAAAGGACTTGCGGCATGGATCAACGACTACATACGATCCTGCAATGAATGCCAACATAACAAATGGCCTAGACACGCTAAGTACGGATTACTGCAACCATTGCAAATACCCTACGCGGCATGGGCATCCATCTCAGTAGACTTCTTTACCCAACTACCAGAGTCACAAGGATGCACGCAGACAATGGTAGTAGTCCACCGATTCACGAAGATGGCACATTTCATCGGACTTCAGACCTCGGCTAGGGCCCAGGATATCGCAAATGCATTCCTGAAAGAAGTATGGAGGCTGCACGGCCTACCAACCGAAATCGTCTCGGACATGGACACAAAGTTTGCAGGAGAATTTTGGCAATCCCTTTGCAAGGCGCTGGAAGTTAAGCGAAGAATGTCAACGGCATACCACCCACAGACTGACGGACAAACTGAACGTACCAACCAAGTGCTGGAAGGTTACCTTCGAAGTTTTGTCAATTACGATCAGGATGATTGGTATCAGCTGCTTCCGCTAGCTGAACATGCCTATAACAACTCCGCAAACAACGCTCACAGGATGCCACCTTTCTATGCGAACTACGGATTCCATCCACAGACAGAGTGGATGAAGGAGCGCGAAGCTCAAAATCCAGGAGCAACACTTTATGCAAACTGGATTAAGACGATACATGAACAAGCAAGAGGGTCACTAGAAAAGACACGAGAAGGGATGTCAAAATATTATGACCGGAAAGATCAACAACAGCCGGACTTCAAAATCGGGGACAAAGTAATAGTAAACGCAAAAAACATGCGCACCCGACGAAAATCTAAGAAGCTAAGTCCGAAGCTATACGGCCCCTTCCAAATTATGGAAAAGTGCGGATCCAGAGCATTCAAGCTCAACATATCCGACCGATGGAATATTCATCCCGTATTCCATGTCGCCCTATTAGAACCCTACCGCGAGTCAGTTCATGGCAATCGCCAGCAACCCCCTAGAGAACCGGAGGATATTGACGGCGATCTGCAATGGGAGGTTGAAAAAATCGTAAGAAGCGAGATTCGTTCTTACAGGAAACGAGTACGAAGCCGCTATCAAGAAAAGCGGGAACTATGGTACTTCGTTAAATGGCAAGGGTGTTCGGAAGATGAGAACACAGGGGAACCTGCCACCGGTATGGAAAATGCGGAGGAAGTTGTGGAGAATTTTCATAATGAAAATCTGGACATGCCAGGAAGGGCAGAAGTAAGATAGTGAGGAAAAAGGTTTTCCTACCGTGGCCAAGTAAACGCGGAAGGTTTTTTACCCTGACCACACTGAGTCTTAAAAAGTATTTAGAAAGAAATTATAAAATGGTTATAAAGGCATTCTAGGCGAAGCCTGGAAGGAGGGAGCTCATGTTAGGCATATGGAAATCCGAGACATGTGCACAGACCTACGGTAGGGTAACTGCGCACAGACCCCCAATTTACCGGAGTGCCAACACCCCCCTCCGGCCCCCTTATGGGGCCCGCACGTCATTAGCGACATTGCGAGAGTTGCGTCCCATAACTAAAATGTCACATCAATGAAGCCCACTTCATAACACCATATAGGTCGCCGCCTTCCGTCCGACCGCATGCTGTTCGCAGGATATATGAGAGGGGACCTTTCGCGACATCTGGGAAGTGGAACGGAAGAGGTCCGTTGCAGGCGCATTGAGATAGTAGGCTTCGAAGTTAGGGTTCCTAACTATGGGCCGAAGGTGACGGGACGTTTTCGGCGAAATATTCCAAGAGGTTATCCCAGTAGCGGAAGCTATTAGGGGTATACCGAAACCACCCATACCCTTCTGAGATCAGCTGTAGGTTGGTTGGTTCTAGTAATAGGACCCCTCTATGGAGGACGGCGGACCAAGGAGAAGCACGCTCAGAATGGAAGACCTAGATAAGTCGGAGCCTGTTAAGACGTTGACACGTTGGGCTCGGACTTGCGATTGGCACTAGGTGGCCCGGCATGCACCTGATCACTTCATGACCGAAGAGACTACTGGGACGATAGTCAACAAGCCTAAAGTAATATAATAGTCTATGCGGACATCCAAGTTAGAGGTGGCTGTTTGGTATAACAAATAGCGCAGTCATCTCAACGGAGGAATATTATTCCGAGTCCGCGAAAGGGTGTGATAAGCTTCAGGGTCAAACGGTGTTCGCACTTATAAGAGTCTGGATGTTTGCGTATTAAAACCAGAGTGGTACTTTGGAGGCATAGTAGTTAGAAGTAGTCCGCGAACACTCAGACGCGGGATATAAATATCGAAGTGTCTCCCAAGCTTTACAGACATCATCAAGCAACGGAGAAGAGATCTTATCAATATAATATTGTTTTACGCTTTAAATCTTTACCTTACCTATTTTTATCGCGACGCGCCTTCCTCGATAGATTCTCCAATCCAAGATTTCGGGCCTACGTCCCTCAGTTATATACTTGAGTTTGGCGTACACCTATCAGTAGCTCCTGCTGATTGCAGGTAGGTGTGATTGGAACATCAGCAAATCGGTTGCTATAGTTGATATTCTTTGTATTTTACCATTATATACTTGCGTGATTTCATGAAATTTGCGGTGGGTATCAGCTTTCTGTTTCGACGATTGGAATCTCTCTCGTAGATATTTAACAAGGTCTTCTCTCGTCATGTCTTCCCCAAAATGCTCATCTGCTTGGATAACTACTTCTTGAGCCCATCCTTTAGCATAGAGCATTCAATAGTTTCCTCCTCTGGCCTCCCTTGTTCGTAGTCCATTTAGGTGTAGATATAACTCTACTGAGTTGTACCAACGATTAAGCACTGCTGGTTTGAGGTCGCCTCCTTCGCCTCTAAACTTACTAGGTGAAGGTACCTTAATACTGAGTTTGGCTGTAATGACTGGGTTAGATCTTGGAGTCGCTGGTGTTGGAACCCCTGGTCCTGGGCTCCTGGTCCATTTGGACCTGCTTTGGAAGCCATATTGTCTGATCCTTTATCTCTATCGAACCTATCTGGATTGTTGCTCGGTGGCACATGAGGTACCTGTGTACTAGTAGGCTTTCTTGTGAATTCTCGGTACCCTGCGAGAGTAGAGGTTGGCGGTTCTGGTGGTTGTTGCAATAATTCTCCTTTTGATTGTTCAGTAACATTCCTGGCTAACTGCCTAGCAGCTGCGTCGCTTGCTGCTTGCTCCATTGCTGGAGTCTTCCTGAATGGTCCTTTGAAATCCCTTGTGTGTTATTTGAAGCCTTTGTCAGGAGTCTTGCCATTGCTGAGTCATGGAATGCCGTCTATCGTGATAACTTGTTGAAGTCAAAAAGATGTAACCGCCTCTCGGGAGACGCGGTAATTGTAGTGTTAACGGACTTCGTTCTGCATTAAAGGTGATGACTAACGAATCAAAGTCTGGAGGCTTTAGCTGAGGTTGTTGAATAGACTTCTTACTATATAGTGAATACAGAAGTCTCTGAGATGTTTGGTAGATCTCAAACCAAAGATTCTTAAAGCAAACTGAAGTGAGTAACTCTTCAACCAAGTATATTGAAAAGTCTGTCTGCCAAAGTCTGCCCCTTCAAATGGGAAGAATAGCTGTTCTTAAATACACTTCTTAGGCTACAGGGAGCCTTTGTCTCGTAACATGTAAGACTCCAAAAAGGTAGCCTTGAAAATAAACATAAAATATATAAAGTATCAAACAGATACTTGTAGCCAAACATAAAACATATCGAGTATCAAACCAATACTCGAAACCAAACATAAAACATATAGAGTATCAAACCCTATACTAGCAGGGTAGAGGCACACCTCATTTCTGGAAACAAACTCAGAATACAAATATTATCAACTGAGACATGAAAATCCTAAACCAGTAACCTGTACCGGTTACAAGTCAGAAAGCCTCGTCGACTCCAGTACCCAGTACTCCATAGTCAAGAAACCAGGCCCAGTTAGGCCAGAATCACCACAACCCCCAGCTTGGACCTAAGAACCTATACATGTACTATATGTACATCTTAAACCTCTAAAACCGGAAATTCTGGTCCTGAGTCCAGAATCAGATGGACCAAACCCTTTTCTACATATACCTGTGGAGTACCGCAGATGCTGGATACCTTACATACGAGTCCTTAAACCCTTCAAAGGATAACAAGAACTCTGGTACAAAGTACCGGAAACCACTCATCGGGGGCTATTAGAGCAATTAGCCTAACTGAAAAGTTTGACAATGGCGGAGATACTGCAAGACCCGAGAAAGAGAACAATAGCGGGATAACCTATAGACACCCAACCAGATATGATGGGAACCGTGAACTTGGCTATACATAGTCCCTGCCCGGTAACAACTCAAGAACAAGCATTTCAGAGAGGAGTTTTACCCTGTCGATGATCCTCTTGTGGCGCCAGTGCACATCAGATATTGCGCGCCTCTACACCAAAGACAGGAGGAGACTATGCTGCAAACCAAGCTAGGCTGGCTACAGATGTGAGATTAACTTTGGGTCGAATCAGGCAAGACATATACATGTCGCTCACGCAAGCCAATATCACCTTCAAAACTTCGAAGCGGGTCACCCAAGAGAATACCTTAAAACTAATTAAGGTTCAACCGCAAATGGCTGATAGACAAGATGTCCATAACAATGATATTGCGATCTTGTTGATGCAGTGGATATGCGCGGAACAGTTGGTAAAAGGTATCCAAGTGGAAATGCTAAGAGTAGTGGCAAAGTAGATTCAGGCTCAAGATGGGTGTTAGCAGGAACATGAAGATGTAACCAGGAGGTTACATGAAACCATCGGGCAACAAAGTCAGGAGGCATTAGACCGAGATCAAATGCTGGGACTGATGGTCACCAGCCTAAGAACGGAATTCCTTGAATTCGGTGCTCAAAGCATCACTCATGAAACAGAGGTCAAGCGAACTATAGCACAAGGACATCTGGATAGTACTACTCACCAGGCGGAGATACACAGGTCCATGGACAAGCAACAGTGGTAAAATGAACAGACAAATAATAACCTAAAGGCATTAACGGCAGTGGTAAATAGGATACTGGCTGCCATACCAGGCCTGGAGGCTGTGAGACCAGCACCCTTACCCACCGTCGAAGAAGCAGATGACGAAGAGTATAATGCTTTGCCTCTGTGAAGGGACAAGGGGAAAGGCAAAGAAGCTGGTGATGCATCCCTCTCAGGTACCCATGCAGGTGACCCAGGAAATCCTAGTGATGATGAAGAAGATGATGATGGGAGAGGAAGAAAAAGGGAAAGTTCTAGGCGTGAAAGGCAAGGACAGATACAAGAATAGTGTGGTATAGCAGAAATACTTGCCAACGCAATGGCGTTAAACATTAAGTGACTATCAGAATCACCCCTATTGTTTGTGGATAAACCCGCGCAAGATACATATCTGTGGATTATACCATTCACTAACTATTGCAAACGAAATCAGCGGATCCAGGATCATGCTCGGCAATGAGTTATATACTGGCTTGGCTGTACAAAAGGAGAAACAGTATATCCTCATACCATTTGGTAACAGACAGCTATGGATGGACTGCGAAGGGAAACCCCGCTGCCAGATCCAGCTATGTGGACTCGCTTTGAGCATGACACGATCAAGCGATTTGCCCTGGTAGAAGCTGAAAGACTAGGGCTTCAAGCTATGGAGCAGGTCGAGTACGAAGGCCGTAGTGAATATTACCTTATAGTCATGCATAACTATAACATATAGGCACCTATGACCGGAGAATCCTGGGCAGAGGAAGGTGAAAATTAACTACTGAAACCAATTATGAGGAGGTTGTCGGCCCTGCAATCTACAACTGATCAAGAATGGAAAGAAGCGCTGAGGCTATGCGGTCAATCAGAAGAAGCCCTTCTTGCTAGCGAAAAGCTTGCAAGAGATAGAGCGTCCAAGCTAAAGATAGTCGATGAGGTGAAAAGAGACAACTGGCGGGACCTTAAA
Organism: Tuber brumale; assembly: GCA_014065205.1. Lineage (NCBI taxonomy): Eukaryota > Fungi > Ascomycota > Pezizomycetes > Pezizales > Tuberaceae > Tuber > Tuber brumale. Next base: position 264,667 of record JACCEG010000187.1, read on the forward strand.
CCAAAGTAACAAAAAGATAATAAACCTTATGTCCAGGGAGGTGGAGCCCCACAATGAAATCGGAAAAGAGACAATGAATCGTAGTAACCTTGGAAAAGGTTGGGAGGTGCAGCTAAAACCACCCACACTAACTTTGACCAGGCCCATAAGGATATCCTGCAGAGTATGATAGACATGGGGAAATGAGCCAGAAAGTGTACGCGTTGTGGAAAGAAAAACCACTAGGTTCAAACGTGTTGGAGAGATGCCCACATATCAGTGGCGACAGTCAGCACAAGCCCGATAAAAAAGTGAATGCGCACAGCAAGATTGCCTGTTATAAAGACTAAGTTAGCTCACATAGTCGCAACCATCTAAAGTCCAGCCCCAGTGCATAAGATTTGAGAACTGACGGATGACGAAGAACTGACCTAGATCAGTTCACTGGCACCAACGGCGGCGGTGTTTGGGTATTGATTTGTCATGGCTGTGTGGCAGATAGTGAAAGGAGATGTTTGTGGCAGGTAGTTGAAGCAGATGTTTCACCATGACGAAGATATTCGTCATGAGGTTTTAGTTTGATTTACTTTCATGCATATGACTTATTAAGAGGTTATGGGGGCAGCGCACGAGGCCAAGGGGAGTGCGCAGTTTGATTTACTTTCACGCACATGACCTATTAAGAGGTCAGGTGGTTTACACATATGACCAATGATGCGGTCCTATTATGTTTTTCATGAGTCACAATTATGACTCATAGTTGTTTTGATTTATAAGAGGGTTGAGTAACGGACTATAAAAGGAGGCTGGTAGAGCCTGGTAGTTAGTTCTTCACACAACCACCTGTTATACTTTCTTACCTATACTATGCAGAATAGATTCTATTCTTCCACTTCGAGAAGTTCTACCACGATACGACTTGATTATTAACGTTCAAGAAAGGAACGTAGATCATGGTCTAAGAATAATAATCAAGGTCTTGGTAAAGAGAAGAGGCGAAGTAACGGAGCACTAAGCAAGAGAAGTATCGCACTATTATAAAGACACTAATAGAGAGCTGTTGCCTGTCATAGGGTACATATTCATATCAGGAGAAAGGTAGGATACCTAACATTTGGTTGCGTCTCAAAAGCGACACCCAACAGTAACATGGAGGCAGAACAGACAGGAGAAGGGACGGGGACAACCCTAGCCCCACCAGCACCATTGAATGTGCTGAGCATGACGGGAGAACAACTGGAATACATGGTAGCAGGACTCAGGCTAGCACAAACGACGGAAGGACTCAAATTAAGGAACACTGACACCTGCAACGGAGAACCAACCACACTGAGAGGATTCCTGGTACAGCTTAAACTATACTATGAAGCCAAGAAATGGACGAGTGAACACAACGACAGCAAGATCAGATTCGCAAAAACTCTATGCAGGGGTACAGGCGAGAAGCGGATCACTTCAATTGTGGAAGGGACTACCCCCAAGGTGTGGCACGAATGGGAAGAGTTTGAGAGAGACCCCGAGCTCAGTTTAAGGACAAAGACAAACGACAAGGAGCAAGGAACCAGATAGAGAAAATGATTCAAGGAAAGAATACGGTCATCGAATGCTGGCAGAACATACAGTTGTTGGCTCCGGATGCTGAATACGACACGCATACCCTACGACGACAACTCTTGAGAGGGGTCCAGGTAGAACTGCAAGAAGCATGGACCAACTGGGACAGAGTTTTCAACACGACCGAAGAACTGGCGCGGTGGTTTGCGGAACTCGAGAATAGGAAGAACCAAGGATCAAGCAATCGAGAGAGACCCGCCCAACAACAAAATGGACCACCAAGGTCCCTAAGGACAAATCCAGGAGGAGAGGCAATGGACCTCCAAGCAATCAGAGGAACAGCCCAACGATTCGAGAGAGCAGGACAGAGGTTCAGACAAGCCTGGAAACTAATACGGCTGAACCTCTCAAGGATAGCACTTGAAGAGTTCCGCAAGTGCAGGGACAGCAATTTGTGCTTCAGCTGCGGAAAGGCAGGACATCGAGCAATAGAATGTCCAGATAAGAATGCCAAGATTCGAGAAATGGGGGGCCGACTATTGGAAGAAATGGGGGAGGCTTGAAACGACGACAGTTCCCAGTAACGAGAGGTCGGAGGGACGACCAGCACGAAAAACCCACTAGGACTATACCAATATCAACGGCAACGGACTAAAAGGTACAAGTCAACACAGCAGATAACAATGATAACGAATCAGATTAACTAATGATAAAAATCAAAATAAGCGCAAAAGATGGGTTTACCGAAACCAACGCAATGGTCGATGCGGAAGCAACGGAGGACTTTATCGACAGGAAATTCCGCAATACCCCCTGGATACCCCTCGCGACAATCAACAACCCAACGAACATCTATGTGGTTAGTGGGGAAAAGAACAAGGCCGGCCCCATTACCCACTTAGCCAAAGTGGCCATGGAAACAGGATCTCATCAGGAAATGATAACATTACAAGTAGCAAATATAGTCAAACATATGGCTATCCTGGGGATACCATGGCTAAGGAAACACAACCCGAAAATCGAGTGGGAAAAAAGACTGATCAACTTCGGAAGCGAGTGGTGTACGCAGGTATGCCTAAACGAATCACTAAAAATCAACGCAGTGCCGACCGCACTGGCCAGATGGGAAAACGAAAACAGGCCGATTACGCAGACAAAAAGCGAAAAAAGGATATCTGAATCCAACTATTGGATCCCGAGGCAAAGATACCGACCAAAGGGTCGAAGGGAGCGGCTGGACACGACCTTTGCAGCATCTAAGAGGAAATCATCCCGGCCAAAGGGCAAGTGAGGATAAAAACAGGAATAGCGATCGGACTACTGGATAGCACCTATGGACAAATTGCCCCACGAAGTGGATTAGCGACCCGGCATGGCTTAACCACAGGTGCGGGGGTAATAGACGCAGACTATCGCGGAGAAATCCAGGTTCTCTGGATAAACCTGAAAGAAGAAAACTACGAAGTGAAAAAAGGAGATCAGATCGCACAGTTGATTAGCGAAAGAATCGACAATAGAGGACTACGAGAAGTAGACGACCTCGAAGAAACAAGAAGACAATATCGTGGATTTAGAAGCACCGGAAAAAACTCCCGCGAAGAAACCGAGGAACGATGCGTCGATATCAACATCATATTAGCGAAGACTTTCAGAAAGCTATATCGAAAAGGAGAACAAAATGGTGTTCTCAAATTGGGTCAAGAAGAAGGAGGAACAACAATTGCGGAAACCGCGACGATCAGTACCAGGTTAGCAGTACGACAAGAAGCAACGAAAAGAAAGCGACTCTAAGACAGCTGGTACCAAGCGAAGACTATGGCTTCTTAGACATATTCGAAAAAGGGGAAAGGACGGACTTGCCGCAGCACAGAGAGGAAGACCACAGGATCGACCTAGTGGGCAGAGCACCGTTCATGAAACTTTACTCCAGGAGGGAAGAAGAGTTGAAGGCTCTACGGGATTACCTCCAGCAGATTCTGGAGAGAGGATGGATATGACCATCCTCGTCAGCAGCAGGAGCACCAATATTATTCGTCCAGAAAAAGGACGGAAAGCTCAGACTATACGTAGATTTTCGAGGACTAAACGCAGTCATCAAGAAGGACCGATATCCACTACAGCTGATGGACGAAGCATTGGATAGATTGGGGAAGGCCCAATACTACACGAAACTAGACATCTAGGATGCCTACCACAATATAAGAATCTTCGCAGGAGGCGTATGGAAAAGGGCGTTACGAACAAGATACGGGTTATACGAATAGCTGGTAATGCCGTTTGGACTGTCCAACATACCAGCAACATTCCAAAGATGGATCAACACAAAACTCAGCAGGTGCTTGGATATATGCTGTATCATCTATTTAGATGATATCCTCATCTATTCAAAAACAATGGAACAACATCGGGAGGACATCCAAAATGTTATACAGGCCTTAAGAGAAGCGAAGATCAAACTAAAACCAATGAAATGCAAATTCCATCCACAAGAAACCAAATATTTGGGGTTTGTCATCAACCCTAATGGAATACGAACCTACCCGGTCAAGACAGCAGCAATCGACGAATGGAAACCACCAAAGAGTGTAAAAGGAGTATAAAGCTTCTAGGACTTTTGCAACTTTTACTGCGGATTCATCGAAGGATTCAGAAGAGTGGCGAAACCACTATATGAGACAACGAAAAAAGATACCAAATGGAAATGGATGGACAAGCAGCAAACAGCATTCGATAAATTAAGGAACAAACTCACCACGGCTCCAATACTGCGAGACTTTGATCCGAAATTACCGATCATGATCGCAACGGATGTGTCGAATTACATCTGCTCGGGGATTCTATCTCAGGTAGGCGATGACAAACTATAGCACCCGCTGGCATTCCGATCAAAGACAATGACAAAAGCCGAATGCAACCACAACATCCACGATAAAGAGCTATTGGCGATAATTCAAGCACTTAAGACATGGAGAAAATACGCACTGGGAAACGAACACGATATTAGGGTGGCAACTAACCACAAAAACCTCTTCGCCTTCACCACCACCAAAGAACTCAACCAACGACAAACGAGAGGGAGCGAAACCCTATCTCAATATCACATCAAGATTGAGTACCGACCTGGAAAACAAGGAGGACAACCCGATGCCCTTACCAGAAGGCAAGAAGACCTACCAACCAAGGAAGACGAAAGAATCCAGCAAAGAAAAACGATTTTCTTAGCGAAGGAAAGGTACTTCAAAGATGAGAAGGAAAGCGAAAGAAACGAATCGATCGACGAGATGGAAATAGCAATATTATCCAATGACGACCACACAGAATGGATACGAAATGCGATGGGGAAGTACACCGAAATACAAGCAATCCGGAAATCTTTAAACGAAATGCAAAACGAGATGAAGGGGATAGCACTCAGACTATATGAACAAAAAGAGGGATACCTTTGGTACGACAACAAGATAAGGATTCCTGGTGACGAACCTCTGCGAACAGAAACGATAAGGAGAAACCACGACATACCACAAGCGGGACATGGCGGAACAGCCAAAACTATGGAACTGATCAGGAGCTCATACTATTAGCCAACGATAAGAGATGACGTCAAAACATATGTCACGAACTGCGAGATATACCAGAGGACGAAGGCAGTACGTCACGCGCCCTAAGGATTGCTAAAACCTATCGAACGACTAGGAAGACCATGGCAATCTATTGCTATAGATTTCATAACAGGGCTTCTGGAATCGAAAGGTTATGACGCAATATGGGTGGTTATTGATCGCCTGACCAAGATGGCCCACTTCATACCCCGCAGAGCAGATATGGACATACGACAATTCTTGGACCACTTCAAGGATCAGGTGTTCAGAGTCCATAGACTACCGAAAGATATCATATCAGACAGAGGATCACTATTCACGGCAAATATCTGGAAAGAAATCAAAAGACAATGGCACATCAAAAGGAAACTCAGCACAGCATTCCACACGCAAACAAGCGGACCAACAGAAAGGACAAACGCTATATTGGAACAATATCTACAGGCATATACCAATTATCAGCAAGACGACTGGGCCGATATGCAAGCAACTGCGGAGTTCGCATACAACAATTGAAAAAAAAACACAGACCAAGATGACTGTCTTCTTTGCGAACTATGTCTACGATCCAATATACGGACCAGCAAAATACGTCATGCCCGCACAATCAATCGAAACGAAAAACATGCAAGAATTGCATGACATATTATGAGAAAAAATATGGTATGCACAAGAAAAGCAGAAGCAATACGCCCATTGCCACCGAAAACTGGATGCCAACCTCCAAGTCAATGACAAGGTATGGTAGATAACAAGGAATATACAGACCACACTACAATCGAAGAAACTGGACTACAAGAAATTAGGACTCTTCAGAATCATCGAACGCATCGGACAGAGAGCATATAAGCTCGACCTTCCTCGCTCGATGAACAACACTTATCCTACATTCCACATCAGTCACCTCGAACTCTAAGAAGACAACGCCTTCGCATCACAAAAGAAACTACCTCCACTGCCCCTCGAGATAGAGGGCGAAGACCAATATAAACTAGAGAAAATCATCGACTCAAGACTACACTACAACAAACTCCAATACCTAGCAAAGTGGACAGGCTATACGGAAGAACACGATCAGGAGTGGTACCCAGCCACTAAACTCACCAATGCTCAAGATGCCATCCAACAATTCCACCAAAACTACCGCGACAAGCCCAGACTTCTGCCCGATGGAAGCCGGGTTTTGGATCAAGGAAGACGTCAACGATGAAGATTTGGTCCAACTAGTGGACCTACCGATCAGGAAAACGAAGGAAATGGAAGACGAGAAAGCACACAAGTGTCTGTCATGGACAGAGTGCTACGAAGACGGGTACCCTACCCACTACGCGGAGAAGATGGGAACAAATTACTTTCCCATAAAAAGAGACAGGACACGACCGGTGTCGCTCCCGCTGGGCGACAAGAACAAGATTCCCGAGACAAAACCTACTGGGAGGGGGGCCAAAAAATCCTAGAAAGTCACCAGGGAACAGGACCCACCACCAGCGCCGATCTCGTCGGTAACACAGGAGGATACAGTGGAAAGCCTCTAGAGGGAGCCGATCACGATTAGCAAACAAAAAACAATAGGAAAAGTAGAGAAGGAACACTACAAAGGCCAGGCTTCGATGTGAGAGTAGAAGGCAAGGGAACGGTAGAAAAAGAACGCGCGGCTGGCAAGAGCAGTGACGGCTCCACAGGTCAGGGCAAGTTTGGCGGAATACAAAGTTGGGAAAATGGACTCCCAGCTGAAGAGGAGGGATGCGAGGATCTGAAGGTTGGAAAACCTGCAAAAAGAGAATAAGAAGTGGATGCGTCGGATAGGACGCAATATCCTGCAGACGGGGGGAGACGAAAAGAAGGATGAGTTCCCGATGGCCTAATGGCACTTAAGCCATTGGAAGAGGGGAGCTATGGTCACGGTTGCGTGGCAGATAGTGGAAGGAGATGTTCGTGGCAGGTAGTGGAAGGAGATGTTCGTGGCAGGTAGTGGAAGGAGATGTTTCACCATGACGAAGATATTCGTCATGAGGTTTCAGTTTGATTTACTTTCATGCACATGACCTGTTAAGAGGTCATGGGGGCAGCGCACGAGGCCAAGGGGGCTGCGCTTTTTGATCTACTTTGACGCACATGACCTATTAAGAGGTCAGGTCGTTTACACATATGACCAATGATGCGGTCATATGATGTTTTTCATGAGTCACAATTATGACTCATAGTTGTTTTGATTTATAAGAGGGTTGAGTGAAGGACTATAAAAGGAGGCTGGTAGAGCCTGGTAGTTAGTTCTTCACGCAACCACCTATTATACTTTCTTACCTATACTATTAAGAATAGATTCTATTCTACCACTTCGAGAAGTTCTACCACGATATGACTTGATTATTAACTTTCCAGAAAGGAACGTAGACTACGGTCCAAGAATAATTATCAAGGTCTTGGTAAAGAGAAGAGGCGAAGTAACGGAGCACTAAGGAAGAGAAGTATCGCATTATTATAAAGACACTAACAGAGAGCTGTTGCCCGTCACAGGGTACATATTGATATAAAGAGATAGGTAGGATACCAAACATTATTGTCCATATAGAACTGAAATCGAAATGGGAACTGCTTTTCGCAGGGGTGTCTTGGGTACCGACCACGATGGGGATCAGATAGTACATATGCAACTACGGGAGTCAAAACTCAAAATGACCAAACTGGTGCAAAGCAGGACTCTCCTTTCCGGATCAATGCAAGTAGGCTCCCAGTGAAGGGACCCCACGAGGGACTTGAGGGCTCCAACACAAGATTCAATATATGGAGAGTCTAGGCCCCAAGAGAGGATAGTTACCATGCTCACATGTCCCTGGAGGAAACAGTACGAAGTTTCTCGAGGCACCTGGTGGCCGCCAGCTAGCCGTGTGCAAGCCAGTTACTATACTGAAGAAGTTGAGAAATAGCAATGCAAGATCTACCTGATAACAATACATGACAGGATGACAACTGACGTGGGCCATTCCACCTACTACATGAGTCTGAGTCATCTTATACGTATGTACTATCTTGCCATGTGGCCAGAGCGTGCAGTAGGAATGTACTGCTTTGGTGTGTAGGCCCCTCTGAAGTAGCTCGACAGATAACCAAATCACTAAGGGAAAGGATCGGTGCAAGCAAGAAGTACACACTAGGGGAATAAAATGTCTAATAATTGCCTGAAAATCTGCCATGAGCCTGGGCCTGGCATGTCGGGAAAAGGCATCTAGCCTGAAAACTGGTCGCGCACAAATTGCGTATCGGTGAAGTGCCGCTTAGTATGTAAACCCACATTGTTAGAGCTAAAGAGTTACTAGTTTCTGTGCGGAGACCTCAATGGACGAAACTAAGTGGGCATAGTAACAAACAACTTGCTACCTACACCCAACAGCTACAATACCTAAATGAAAGAACCAAAAAAATCTCATCAGGGCTAAGCCCGCAGCGTTAAACGCTCCACAACCAAAGTGATACTACTGTCCATAGGGGATCCCTTACCTCCATATACATAACAAGCGATACAAAGTCAAAGTCATGTTAGACACTGGATCCAATGTGTTCCTTAACAATAAGGAACTAGTTGAAGACCTTCACATTCCTATTATTGAACGCAACAACGCAGTTGATATCTGCGACTTTGATAGATCATCAGCTACCTCTGGAGGAAAGTGTTACACCCTACCTATGAACGTGGAAATTGGAACAAACTGACACATCTCTGAAGTGTCATATGAAGTAGCTAAAGCAGGTCATCATGGGATGATAATTCCATTTGGTCGGTGGCATCGTAAACACCTAGTGTCTCACATAGAAGATGCTGAATGTGGGACTTTCTCCGCAGAAGGTTGTTGAACCTGCGTGGAGGAAGATGAAGTAGTAGCATATATGTTCAAATATGACGAAGCAGGGGCTTGGGAACCTAATGCGTGTCGGAACAGAGGAATTGGGGCGAGCGAGAATACTGGGCAACTCGAATTGTTACCCTAGGAATTCTGGTATTATAAACATTTGTTTGAAGCCCAGACGGCAGAACAGCTAACCCTCAGAGGAACCTGCGATCATGAGATGAAGTTGATTCCAAGGGCAACTCCCCCCTGGGGACCGATATATCCACTGTCAGAAAGACAGCGGAAAGCATTAAGAGAAGACTTGAAAACAATCATTAAGCAGGGAAACATTACGTAAAGTCAATCTGCAGTTAGAGCACCTATATTATTCGTCCGCAAGTGCGATGGAAGGCTACGCCTAGTTGTGGATTACCAGAATCTAAACAAGATTACTATCCTCAACAAACATCCTCTTCCACTAATGTCCGAACTTCGTGACTGAGTAGCCAGTGCCAGTATCTTCACCAAGTTAGACCTGAACGTGGGCTACCCCTTAATTAGGATTAAGGAAGGAGATGAATGGAAAACAGGTTTATAGATATTGTATAGGTATTACGAATATAAGGTTATGCCATTTGGATTAGTAAACGCTACCGCAACTTCCCAAGATATAATGAACCAATTACTTAAAGAATACCGCAATGTTGAAGTTGTGTGTTACCCAGACGATATTCTTATATATTCCGAGGGCGAAAAAGAACACATCGTAGCTGTCAAAAGAGTTTTACAAAGTCTATCAAACTTTCAATTAGTGGTATCACTAAAGAAATTGACTTTCCATGCAACCGAGGTTGAATTCTTCCGCTATATGGTGGCAGTCAATGGGGTGTCTATAAGCACCTGGAAGGTGGAATCCATCATGGTTTGGAAGGCACATAAGTCGGTTAGAGCAGTGGAAGTCTTTATTGGATTTGCTAACTTCAACTGACGATTTATAAAAAACTTTGCGGGAATTTGCAAGCCAATAATCAGGACATTAAAGGAAAATCCTGAAAATTGGAAATGGGGAATTGAACAAGATGTGGCTTTCATGGAACTAAAGCACTGATTCACTACAGCTGCCATACTCCACCACCTTTGCCCAGAAAGGGAAACAGGCGCAGAAACTGAGGTTAGCAATTTCGTACTCAGTTGCGTCCTTTCTCAATACTTTGAGAAAACACCTTGTCCAATAGCATTCCATTCCAGAAAACTGAACTTGGCAGAGCACAATTACGAAATTCGTAATAAAGAACTTCTCGCGATCGTCATGACATTTAAGGAATAGAGATACTACTTGATTGCAACAGAAAACCCGCTTACAGTCTTTACCAACCATCAGAACTTACATTGCTTCCACACCTCGAAAGTTTGGAGTGGCCATCAAATTCGATGGGCTGAGAAGTTAGTGGAATACAATTTTCGTATTGGATACCGAGCAGGTATGAAGGGCAGAAATCCTGACGCGTTAAGCAGATGGCTGGAGTACTATGCTGAGGGGGGCACTAGGTATCACTAACAGAAAACTATGAAATCAGAAGGTTTGTTGGTATCACTAGTCACGAGGGTACGTGATGAAGGAGAAGACTGGGATGGAAAGAAGGATTTGGATTGGAAACCGCAAAGATGTGGAAATGAACCCATCATTAGGGTTCAAAGATTGAACAAGAAGGCATACTTACCGACAAAAGGCTCGTGAATGGGGGCTGGACATGATGTGTATGCCATAGAAGATGATATTATCCGGAAATATGGAGAAGAATTGATATGGACGGGAATAGCCATAGGGCTAAACTAACGAATTTAAGGAAGAGTTGCTCCAAGAAGTGGATTCGTGGTTCGAAGCGGAATTTCCACCGCAGCTGCAGTAATCGATGCAGATTATGTGCGCAGACTCAAAGTCAAGATATTCAACCACAAGGATGTGGACTGCGAAGTAAGAATTCGCAATTGGATAGCTCAGCTGGTGGTAGAAACAGTCAATACCAGAGACACAATCAAAGTAGACAACTTGGAAGACACGGAACGAGGAACCGCAGGATTTGGAAGTACTGATTTAGTGACAAGATCCTTGCTTGTGAAGGAGCAGGAACCTAGCAACAGTTACCTGCAGGTATCAGCTAAAGACAACGAACACTGGTACGACATTTCATAGGTACCGGAGAAAGTTCTAATATCAAACACAATAATTCTGCGAAAAGGTATGCAGCAGTTTAATGCAGAATTCTTGAGCGAGATACAGGCTGCTATCAGAACAGATCCAGCTTAAAGGCTTAGGAGGGAATAACTTATTAGGTTATGAGATGAAGGAAAAGATTATGCAAGGATTGGACCTTGACAGACAATCTACTATATTATAAGTAAAGCCTATTTGTACCAAATAGTCAGGAACTATACACCAAAATGTCCGAAGGATATCGCGATGCAAAGGTTGAAGCACAATTCGGACAAGAGAAAACCTGGGAAATCGTTATTCGCGACTTCTACAGGAATGGACTTGTGGAACGGGTCAATGATTATATAAGGTCCTGCGATGAATGCCAGCATAATAAGTCGCCAAGACAGGCAAGTACGGATTGCTGCAACCATTATAAATACGCTGCATACTGTGGGCATCTATCTTCGTGGACTTTATCACAAAAGTACCACTGTCACAGGGATGTACTCAAATAATGGTAGTAGTTGATAGATTAAAGAAGATAGCCCATTTCGTGGTACTAGAGACATCAGCTGCTGCCAAAGATGTCGCAAATGCATCTCTTAAAGAAGTCTAGAGGATGAATAGCCTACCAACAGAACTCACCTCAAATGTGGATTCAAAGTTCGCTAGAGAATTCTGGGCATCCCTCTGTAAAGCGCAAGAAATTAAGCCAACAATGTCAACCACATACCACGCTCAAACTGACGGACAAACTGAATGTAGTAACCAAGTGCTGGAATCATACCTGTGAAGTTTTGTCAACTATGATGAGGACAATTGGTATCAGCTACTACCACTAGCTGAGCAGGCCTATAACAACTCCACAACCAATACTCATCAGATGTCACCATTCTATGTGAACTACGGTTTCTATCCACAGCCAGAGTGAATGAAGAAGCGAGAAGCTCAAAATCCTGGAGCGACACTTTACACGAACAGTATTAAGACAATATATAAACAAGCAAGGGGCTCACTAAGAAAGACAGAAGAAGGAATGTAGTAATATTATGACCGGAAAGTAGGACAACAGCCTGACTCCAAGATAGGGGACCAAGTAATGTTAAATACTAGACACTTTAGAACCTGACAGAAATCAATGAAGCTAATCCCAAGCTATATGAGCCCGTCTCAGTAGAAAACCCACTCTCGGGCAAAGTTGTTGTTAGCAGGAAAGTGTATGGCAACCCGAGTAACTCACAAAAAATATTTTGCAATATCATTAGTTTTATTATAACACAAACTTTAAACAACCACTATACACTCCAAGAAAATTCAATAATTTATTTCAATGCTGTAAAATTTAGTTTGACACTTCTGCTACAATTCTATGAACTTAAGATTTTTAAAACAAACTAAACTACATACATTTCCTTCCTTTTTTGTTTTTAGACTCAGGTGAACAGCCTCTTCTCTTTGGAATATTAGTTGAACTTTCACCTTCTATACTTGAAATAGTTGCTTCGTCATTGTGCTTATCTCCTATATCTTCTATGATTGTGGTAGTTAGTTCTGGATGGGATCTAGTTACATTACCTCATTGCTTACTTCTTCTAACTTTGACTAACTGAGCTTGTTGAATAGTATCATGTGAGGGCTTGGTATATAGTCATGTAGATTGGATATGGTAATTTGACATGAATTATCATATCTACAGAAGTTAAATTAAGTTTAAGTAAATATTTAATTAATCATTAAGATAATACTCATAGCAAAACAATACTTTTTATTACATTTTCACTTTGGTTTAACTAATACTACAATCATCATAACATATCACTCATATTATATAAGCAAAATATATTGGTTGCATGTAACAGTAGCATTAGAAATACAATTATCGAAAATAAATGCAACAACTTGCAACTGAAATAGTTCGGCAAGGAATAAACTTTTAATAATAATTCTTTGACCACAAGAATCCCAGAGAGCAAAACTTATTTTACATGGCAAAAAGTAAAAATCTCCAAATTTCAGTTTTTCCTGCATAAAATGTGCTACAGAGGACATTAGGTGACCAGTAATATTTTCTGAGCTACTGAACATATACTCTCGATGTTTAGCTAGGTGGCTAGGCTTAAATAAATTATTTGTGGTTGTGGCCCGAGAGTGGGTTTTCCATTGCCACAGACTGATATGGTCCTTTTCAAATCATGGAGAAGCGCAGATCACAAGCCTTCAAGCTCGGCATATGCAATCGATAGAACATTTACCCCGTATTCCATGTTATAATATTGGAACTTTACAGCGAGTCAGTTTATGGCAATCTCCAACTAACTCCTAGGGAAGGGGAGGACATTGAGGGCGATCTATAATGGGAAGTTGAAAAAGTCGTAAGAAGCGAGATTCGGTCTTAAAGGAAATGAGTACGCAGCTGTTGTCAAGAAAAGCGGGAGCTATAGTACTTCGGCAAATGGCAAGGGTGTTCAGAAAATAAGAATACATGGGAGCCAGCCACGGGAATTGAAAATGTGGAGTAGCTGGTAGAGGATTTTTAAAATGCAAATCGGGACATGCCAGGAAGGGCAGAAGTAAGATATTGAGGAAATGGTTTTCCTACCATGGCCAAGTAAATATAGCAGGTTTTTCACGCGGACCACACTGAGTCTTGAAATGTATTAGGAAGAAAGATAAGAAAGGTATTCATGTCCAAGCCTGGTAGGAGGGAACTCATGTAAAGCATGTGGAAATCTGAGGCAACAAGTGCACTGACCTCTCAGTAGGGTAACTTTGCACGGAACCTGAATTTCCAAAGTACCAATACCCCCCTCCGGGCTGCGTATGGGGCCCACACTTTATTAGAGACATATTGTAAGTTGCCTCGCATAAGTGACAGCCCCTCCGGAGATGCAGTAATAGTAGTGTTAATGGGCTTTGTTCTGTACCAAGGCGGTAACTAATGAATCAAGGTCCGGCGGCTTCAACCCAGGATGTTGAATAGACTTCTTACTTTATCGCAACTAGTGAAGTCTCCCTGATGTTGGGTAGGTCTAAAACTAAAGATTCTAGAAGCGAACTGAAGATAGTAACTGTACAAGCAAGTATATTGAAAACTCAGTCTGTCGAAGTCTGCGTCTTCTAATATGAAGAATAGCAGTTCTTAAATATACTTCTTAGGCTACTGGGAGTCTTATTGTCATAACATAATAGACTCCAAAATGGCAGCCTTGAAACCAAACATAAAATATATGGAGTATCAAAGCAATACTAGAAACCAAAAATCAAACATCTAGAGTATCAAACTGATACACAAAACCAAACATAAAATATATAGAGTATCAAAACGATACTTATAACCAAACATAAAACTGATGTAGTATCAAAACAATGCTGGAAACCAAACGTGAAACATATAGAGTATCAAACCGATACTCGAAATCAAACATATAAAGTACCAAAGCAATACAACCAGGCTAGAGGCACACCCTATTTCCAGCAATAATTTCAAAACACAAACAGTATCAACTGATACCTAAAAATCGTAAACCAGTAACCTGTACCAGTTACACCGCGAAAACAAAATAAAACCCTTATTTCAAACATAACAAGAAATCCCTAATTCCTGCTATCATAATCAGAATTCAAATTAGGATCCCAAAAACCTTTATCAACCAGAGCTACATCTGAATAGCTCTCAAAGCTATCCTTAGTAGGAGAATAACACATAGGAATAAATCCCGAACATACCGTAGGAAACTCATCTCCAGGCATGTTGTCTGTCCACCATGCTTGGACTAAATCCATCTCATGTTCCAATCATTCTACCAGTTCCCAACTATTGTCGCATGCTGGATACCCTTTCCAACGAACCAAGAACTGTCCTTTGCCATATCGTTCTCTGTAATTGAGAACTGATTGAACTTCACATTCCGGTTCTTCTTTGATTAGTAAGGGTGCTGGTTTCGCAAATTCTCATCCTGGGAATCGGAAATCATCATTAGGGTGATACGCTTTGACTGCAGAACAGGGGAATGCTCCTTTCTTGCTCCGGTACATTCTTATATACAGGCTAACTTTGTAGTTATGTATATATTCATCGAATTCACGTACTGTAAAAGGACCTAGCTAACGTGGTTTTAATTTACCAGATCTGTCGGATTCTTTCGCAAACTGATCTCCCAACATCATTATTTTTTCCCCAATCTTGACAGGTTTATGTGAGTTCCGCCTCTTCGCTGCCACACTATTTGATCTTGCTCTAGCCAAGCGTAACGCTTAGTATGCCTCATTTCGGATCTCCTGGTGTCGATTGCAGTAATCATCAGATGCGGGTACTGTTGTAGTGTTCACTTTATAGGTATCAAGTAGTTGGTATTCTCATCTATACACAGCATTGTATGCGGACATTCCAATAGTATCAGAGTGACCTGCATTGGAGTAAGCTGTCACTTTAGGGAGGGACGTAAGCCAGTTGGTCTGGCATGCATTAACAATATTCCTTTATGCTGTTTTCAGTTCTCTAATCTTTCTTTTCGCTTATTCATTGGTCTGGTGGTAGCCAGGCATAGCTATAATGTGTTCAACTCCCATCATTTTCAATGTTTGTTTCCAAAGCCAGCAGGTGAACTGGGGGTCAGTATCACTGACAATAGATATGGGTATTCCATGAGGGGTGAATATATGGTGCCGAAGTAATTACAATGTCGAAATCGCAGTAGCGTTCACTGAAGTTGGTATCAACCAGCAGAAACCAACCACTCTCTCCACGACCACCAATACTGAATCCTGTCATCTAAGCATAGTGTAAGGAGGTATGAAATCGATCGCATAATGCGAAAATATCTCAGAAGGAAAGGGGAGCGAATGCGTGTTGCCAGTAAATAATGTAGTCCTTTCTCGATTCAGTTGACATATATCACCTTGCTAGATATAGTCTTTGAAGTCCTTCTTCATCTCCAGCCAGTACATGTATTCTGTTGCATACGGGAGGTTTTCATCAGTGCTATGGTGTCCTTTATTATATATCTTCCCTATCATCAGTTATCTTAGTGTTGCTCCATTCACTCCATGTCCCTTCAGAATGTAAAGGCAATCAGCTCCTCTTCTAGTCGCGGCATAGAGGAGACCATTAGGTATATTATAATATTGCATCATTCAGTTTCATGAGGTGTGGTTGTAATCCTTCACTACCTGGCAGATAAGGTCGCTCCTATATCCTTCAGTCATCAGTTTCCTCCAAATGTTTTTCAAATAATCCACTCCTTGAATGATATCTCTTTCATCCACGACTTTTTCTAATACCGTGTCACAAATGTGGCTTACCAGGAAAGAGGTTTTCACATGACTTATATTTATGAGTCAAAGGTATGTTATGTTTCGCACATGACCTCATTAGAGGTCTTGGGTTTCGCACATATGACCACTTTCGTCATATAATACGGTTATGATGATATGTTATGTTTCGCACATGACCTCATTTAGAGGTCATGGGTATTGCGCATGTGGCCAGTTTGGTTATATGACTAGTTTATGATGTTTTGGTATGACTCACAGTGGTGAGTCATACGTGGCACATGATTAGGGAAGTGAGTCACAAGGACGTGAGGGGCAACTATATAAGGAGGCTATTAGGGCTGAGTAGATAAGCCATCCTCCGTCTGCTTTACACACCCGGCGATTGAAATCAACCCTCAACGCTAGGTGCTCACGAACCATCCACAACCCCTCTCCTCCCACGATGGCTTCTGCCTAGGAGTGACGGCCATCTCCCTCCCCTCCTCACTGCCTTCTTCTGCTCTTTTACGCGTCGAGGCATTCCTTCCTTTGAGTTCCGGTACTGCCTTTCTGCTGCCCGTTCTCGCCCCCTTCCTCGCTTAGCGAGGCCCCTCCACACGGTCGGCGACCGCTCGCTTCCCATGCTTCAGACGGCTGGGAACACGGTTTGCGGTAC
>JACCEG010000188.1:3403-24739 GCA_014065205.1 Tuber brumale
CAGGGTACCTCGTGAGCGCCACCTCCAGGGGCTCACTTCGTTAGATAGGGACAGCCCACTCTGGTCCACACCCGCCGCCCTCAACTCCCTCGCCAGATACATAAACGTTACGGCGACTGGTTTTCTCCTGGGTATGCCCCCAGCGGAATGGGACACCGGACACCCCACAGGCGCTGACGAGTCCGCGCTACCGATTCATGGCTTTGCTCCCTGAAAGGGATCTGCTTTTCTTCCGCTTTGCTTTTCTAGGTTGCTAGGGAATGGTTTTTCGTCATGATTATGCTTTTTACTGTTATATTTCCTTATGGATTTCGTGTCAGCTATCGGACACACTTAGGAGGATTTCATAATTTGGTGCGGTTGTTTCTTTTGTGATTGCGAGTTTTTGAGATTGAGGTTTTCCTTTATGCCATAGCTAGCGCTGCATGCAAGTTCTTGTACCGTAAACAAAGAATATATGAAGAAAAAAAAAGAAAAAAGAAAAAAAAAGAGAAAAAAAAAAAAAGAAAGGAAGAACAAACAGGCCACGCTCTGCTTCCGCTATTTTCCCCCCCCTACATTTCTCCT
Source organism: Tuber brumale (assembly GCA_014065205.1). NCBI lineage: Eukaryota > Fungi > Ascomycota > Pezizomycetes > Pezizales > Tuberaceae > Tuber > Tuber brumale. Next base: position 3,971 of record JACCEG010000188.1, read on the forward strand.
CACTTCTCAACACCACCAGCGTCCTGTGTGCCTTCACGATCGTACTGCTCCCAGAAACCTGGTGGGAGGGGCCTCACTGCCTAGTCAGAAATGCCCTCGACCTCGGTCCCCCTCCCCCCCTCGGAACACTCCTGGATATCAGGAATCCGCCCCCATGTCCCCCTGCTGCTCGCGTTGCTTGAAAATGCTACGACGGACGCGGGTGTCTCCCCACAACTCTTCCCCCCGATAAGCTCAGCAGAACTGGACAACCTCTCGCCAGGCGAAGCCGTTATTCTCCCCCTCCTATGCACCTCACTACTGGCGTCCAGGGCCCTCTCCACTCAGATAGACGAACTCGCAATGGAGGTCGCGAGACTCTCCGGCCAGATCGACGACCTTCACGCACGAAAGGCCAAACCCTCTGCCCCCCCCCAGCCCCCTCCTCTGAGTCCGCTACGGCAGCCTCGCTATCCGCCCTTCAGCTCTCAGTCAGGGACCTTGCGTCTCGTCTGACCACCCCCGCCCCTCAACCAATACGCCACCAACAACCCCCACCCCAACAGAACGCACCCATGCAAGCCACGTCAAGGACGCCACGGGTAGCCCCATCCAGAAAGGGTAAGGAGAGAGCACTGGCAGACTCCGAACCCACCCTTGCCAACGAGCTCACCCCACTCTACGAGGGTGGGGGCGACACAGACTTCCCCTCATACAATACCAAAGACCATAAGTGGTATGGCAACCCCGCCGCCTACGCGGCCAAGTTCCCGGGCTCCGGGGAGGCCCAGGCCTTCCGGGACAGAAAATACCCTCCTGTCTCTGAGTTCCACCCAACCCCTAAATCATCGGCCCAACCCGGCCCCTCCTCCTACGCTCAGGCCCCTTCTTCTGGACAGAAGAGGAAAGGCAAGTCGAGCAGAGGCAAGAACACCCCGTCTGCTGCCCAGGTTGCGTCTGGTACAGCCGAGCCCGCCCCGATCAAGGGGCCCAAAAGCCTTCCAGCAGCCAAGAGACGTTTCTTCGCCCCTCACTCGTCCCCTTTCCCCCACCACCAGGCTTAACTCATTGCCGCCTCTTTCCCAGACACCGCCGCCTCGGTCTTAAGAGAGGCTGGCTGCAACCTCACCTTGTCCTTCTCTGCCTGGGTAAACAACAGAGGTGCAGTTACGCTCCTAGCTCTTTCACCTTTTGTCCCCTCCACATCGTGCGCCCACTACTACGAAGCACTCTCTGCCAAGCTTAATCAATCCTTCCCCATCGGTGACTCGCCCTGGCTCCCCTTTCGCCCAGCACCAAACGAAGTGCAACTTGCTTTCCACTCCCTCCCAGTGGCATACCTCCCCGACGACAACGGCGAACTTTTCCAGTCTCTGTCAAACACCATCCTCAACGTCAAGAACTTCCAAATCCTCTCTGCCCGATACCTCAACCGCAACCGCAGCTCCTGAGTCCAAAAGAAGGCAACCTCAGTGGTGGTCACGGTGGCCCCGGAGAATGAGGCCATCATGTTGGGCAACTCTTACCTTTTCTCCTCTCGATGCAAGATCGAGCGGGCATACTCGGCTAACGGCCTCACTCAATGCCGTAACTGTCATGAATACCGACACCACTCCGCTAGATGCAAGGTTGACCATCCGGTCTGCCCCATCTGCGCCCTCTCCCACAGAAAACAGGTACACAGATGCCAGAACCCCACCTGCCCTAAGGGCGGTAACCTCAGAGCAGTCGCCAACTGCTGCCCGACCTCTCCCCCGCTCTGCGCCGTTTGCAAAGGCCCCCATCCGGCATTTGCTCGAGACTGCCCATCGAGACCCGCCCCCCCTGCTCTCCGCAGGGAACCCCCTCTATCGCAGGATGAGGAAGGAATGGACACGTCGCACGACTCCGGCAAGGGTCCTTCAACTGGTGCACGACCCCTCCTACCCCCCATCGATTTTGAAACACCCCGTCCTAGGAGGGGTGATGCCCCCCCGACACGTCCCCCCACAAACGTTCCGAAACCCCAAGGAGGCGCCCTGCCCAACCCCGCATGGCAGGCGACTCCCACTCCTATCCCACAGCCTGAGACGCCGCAAGGCGTGTAATGGTTGGTCACACCTCCCCTCTGAGTTCGGTGCTGGCGAAGGACTCCAATAATTTTATTTCCATTCTACAACACAACTGCTTGGGAAGCTGGGATGTGTTTCTCTCCTTGTTTAATTCCTTTTCTTTGTTGGATTCCCCCTCCACCCTTGTTGCTCTCCAAGACCCCCCGATGTATAGGGGCAAGCCCGCTGCGTTTGCGAACTTTAAGCCATTTCTGCCCCCCTGCCCCAACGGTGGCAAGCCCAAAGTGGCTTGTTACCTCAACCTCCCTGCCACGTAACAGTTCTCTATTCTCCCCGTGTTTTCCGAAGCGAGAGACTGGATGGTGATGGATTTCTTTTCGTCAGTTGGATTCTTTGATTCCTTTACAACCAAGTTCCGTGTGATAAACCTCTACAGCACCTGGGATGGTTCCCCCCTCAAAAGGACCATCTCGCCTGATACCGCGTTCCCCTCGACGCCCTCCCCCATGCTGGTCGTAGGAGACTTCAACATCCTCCACCCTTCGGCTGACCCAGGTCGCCTCTTCTCCATCCAAGACCTTCGGATGTCCTCTCCATTTTTTGAAAAACCTGCCGGTGAAGGCTACTGCCTCCTGAACATGCCCGGTACCCTCACCTACTTCCGCTTTGATTCAAACCTCCGTCCCTCGGTGATAGACCTGGCGTTCGCCAATGCCCCCCTCTCGCCTAACTTCCGCTCCTGGGGCACACCCCTTCCTCCAACGGGCTCAGACCATGTCCCGATTCTTATCACACTCTCGGAGCCCTTGGCTCGGCCCCCACCCCCCTCCCCTTCGTGGATGAAGACCGACTGGCCCGCCCTCGAAGAGGGGCTGAAGAAGATGACGTTTCACCCTCCTCCTCCGCTCCACACGCCAAGAACGCTGTCAATTTGGTTTGATACAGCCCTGGACTGGGTAACATCCCAACTCAAAAGTCTCACCCCCGACAAAAGACCCTCCCATAGATCGAAGCCATGGTGGACCCCCAACCTGACGGCACCAAGATCAGCTTTCCACTCCTCAGTCCGGGCGGCCCGTAGAGACCCCCTCCCCTCATCCAAGGAGCTATGCAGAAAGGCGCGCCTCCTGTACTTCAAGGCCATCAAGAAGGCCAAGAATGACTACTGGAGGAACTTCCTGCAAACGGCTAACCCCCAGTCCCTCTGGACGGCGAAAAGGTTCGCGTTCGGTAAACCACCAGACAGGTTCCCTCAGATCCCGGGGGCAGAAAGCCCCAACGAGATCAACAAAGCCCTCATAGAGCACTTCTTTCCAGAGAAAGGGTCCTCCCCCCCCCCTCGTATCCTGCGGGAGTTTAAAGACGTCCCGGAGCTGTTGGCTGAGGAAATATCGGCGGCACTACGGAAGTCCTCCTCATCCTCTGCCCCTGGACCGGACCAGATACCCTGCTCATTCTGGAAGAAGGTCCACTCAACAAACCCGGACATCCTCACATCCCTCCTGGGCCCTCTGGTTAGATACGGGCACCACCCCCCCTCCCTGAAAAAAGCCAGCGGCATAGTACTGGACAAGCCTGGCAAACCCTCATACGATACCCCCTCATGGTTCCGCATCATCGTCCTCCTAGAGACGGTCTCTAAGATCCTCAAAAGGGTGATGGCAAACCGGCTCTCAGCCTTGGCTCGTTTCCTAGGCCTCCTCTCCCCCAACCAGACTGGATTCCTACCTGGTCTGAGTACCTTTGATGCGGCGGCTACCCTCTCCCACGAGGTCCAACTGTTCATGCGTCCCAAGCTCAAGGTCTCGACCCTCTTCCTGGACATCAAGGGAGGCTTCGACAATGTCTCAGCCCCGATCCTCTGCAACAGACTCGCAACGAAAGCAGTCAATCCCTACATAGTCTCGTGGATAAGGTCCTTCCTCAACGGCCGCACCTGCCGCCTGGTTTTCCAAGGCGCACCTCAAATCTTTTCGCCGGTCTCAGTCGGCACCCCACAGGGCTCCCCGATCGCGCCCCTTCATTTTGTCATCTACGTATCAACCCTCCACTTCTCGATCCCTAGGGGTCTAATCCTAGCTTATGTGGACGACTTCGCGGTCACGGTTGCCTCAAGCTCTTACCGAAGAAACATCCAAAGGCTGCAGGGCATCACCAGAGTTCTCCAGCGGAAGGCTGGTAGGCTGGGTGTGTCCTTTTCGATCCCAAAAACCAAGCTCATGCACTGGGAAACTCCCTCTCAGAAGGTCCCCCCACCCCAAATCCCAGTCCGGCTGGACGACCTTGTCTTCCGCCCCTCCAAACTAATATGTTGGCTCTGTTATTGGTTCGAGCCCTCCTCCACGTCAGGCACAAGAGGTACCACGTCCCACTTTGTCAGAAGACTCGGATTGGCCCAAGGGGCCTTCTCCACCATCAAGAGATTATGTAGGCCGGGCAAAGGCCTTCCTCCCTTCCTCTGCCACCGTCTGGCATCATCATTGATCACTCCAATCCTCCTCCATAACGCGGACCTCTTCTCACCCAGCCTTACCCTCCTTGACCGCATGTCGGTCTTCTGGAGAGCAGTCCAGAGGTGGGTCACGAACTGCTGCTCCTCCACACCAGTTGGCATCCTAGCCTGTGAGTCGACCCTGCCCCCCATGCCCCTCCTGGTATGCCACCGCCAGATACTCGCAGCCATAAGGCTGGTCTGCCTCCCGCCGGAGGCCAACCCAGCTACTGCCAGGCTCCACCCCACGTTGCCGACCTCATCCCCCTTCAGGGCCCCTGACGACCACCGTCACCACATGCGCGGTCTGACATCGGTCTATGCTCCCCTATCGTGGAAAACCGCGGTCCCCTCCCCGCCTATAAGGAAACACCTCCCGATCGACGCTATTGCCCATCGTACCCTCCCCTGCATCCCCGTCTCCAGCCCCCTACCAGTGGCCTCCCCTGACCTCCTCCCGCCTACCTGTCTCCCGGTTGGGGTAGATACTCCCTCCTACAGGTCAATCAAGCTCAAGATAAGAGCGGCCCTAGTCAAAGACTGGAACGACCAGTTCCCACCCCCACCTGCCTACTCCTACCCCGTATCCCTTTCGCCCCACCCATTTATGGGGCTTGGAAGGTTCATGGCGGGAAGGATCCACCAGATGCGCTCAGGCAAAAGCTACCTTGCCGCGCACCCGTCGTGGTTCGCCGAAGACCCCTCTCCCCTCTGCCCGCTATGCGAGGAGGACGTGGGGGACTTCGCCGATGCCATCCTCTCTTGCGAGTCCCGCAGAGAACCTCGTGAGCGCCACCTCCCGGGGCTCACTGCGGTAGATAGGGACAGCCCCCTCTGGTCCAACCCCTCCGCTCTCAACTCCCTCGCTAGATACATAAATGTCACAGCGACGGGTTTCCCGCCAGGAATGCCCGCGGCAGAAAGGGACCCCCAGTAGGACCGAGGCACAATCGCGCCTGCTCTTCCGATCCACAGCTTCGTTCCCTAAGGAGGAACCCGCCCACGTCCGGTGCTTTTCTTTTGCTCTGCCAGGGAATCCTTTTTTGTTACGATCATGCGTTTTGTTGTTTTATTTCCTTAGGGATTTGGTGTCGGCTATCGGACACATTTAGGAGGATTTTATAGTTTGGTGCAAGAGTTCTTTTGTTGTTTGCGAGTTTTTGAGATTAAGGTTTTGTTTATGCCATAGCTAGCGCTGCATGCAAGTTCTTGTACCATAAATCAACGAATAAATGAAGATAAAAAAAAAAGAAAAAAAAGGAAGAACAAATAGGTCATCCTCCATCTCCTCTACACACCCGGCGATTGAAATCAACCCTCAACGCTAGGTATTCACGAACCACCCACCCCCCCTCTCTTCCCACGATGGCTTCGGCCTAGGAGTGACGGCCATCTCCTTCCTCTCCTCACTGCCCTCCTCTGCTCTTTTACGCGTGGAGGCTTTCCTCCCTCTAAGTTCCGGTACTGCCTTTCTGCTGCCCGTTCTCGCCCCTTTCCTCGCTTAGCGAGGCCCCTCCTCACGGTCGGCGACCGCTCGCTTCCCATGCTTCAGACGGCTGGGAACACGGTTTCTGCGGTACGCGAGGACTACTCTTTAGGCCTGATGGTCGACCTCGCTCCTCTCCTTCCTTGGGGACCTCTCTTCTTCGTTTCCGTTTGGCGTTGGCTGTGGTGGACGCCTGTCTCCCTGTGTGCACGAGCACCGTGGGGGAACGCCTCGGCTAGTAACTTCGGGGCCTGTCTCGCTTGGAGATTTGGCCATACCCTCCTAGTCTTACGGTTCAAGTTGGGAATACTCTTGTTGGAGACCGCCTAGTAGGACACGAACACGATTACCGAGAGTTGACACGGTCGCGTTCGGTTTCTGGCCCGTTCTGGCGGTTGGATCGGCTTGCACCCTACTGCTACATCCTTCCTCGGCTAGCACCCTACTGCTCCACCCGCTCCTGCCGCAGCCCACAGGCGGCCCCCTTTCTCGGTTACGTCGCGTTCCGGGATAACTTCTACGGTTTTCTGCTGCCAGCGCGTATATCTGGCTTGGTTGTTGTGGGACTCACCCTGGTGCGATTTTTCTTTTGTTTTTTTCTGAGATGTTCCGGGCGGTTACCTTCCTATGTTTTCCTGCTTTCTTCTTAGTTAGGCTTCTCCTATTCTCTGAGTTCGCTTGCGAGGTAGGGACGGGTTTTTCTTTGGGGCGAGATGTGCGGTTAGGCCCATACCAGAGGGTCTTGGAGATACGGTCGGGCCGGGCGGAAGGAGGAATGGGGATTGTTTATGCCACAGCTAGCGCTGCATGCAAGTTCTTGTACCCTAAATAACAACGAATACATGATGATAAAAAAAAAAAAAAAGAAAAAAAAGGAAGAACGAATAGGTCACGCTCCGCTTCCGCTATTTTCCCCCCCCTACATTTTCACATAGCCTTCAACACCATTAGCGTCCGGTGTGCCTACACGTTCGTACTATTTCCACAAGCCTTTTGGCTGAGGCCTCACTGCATAGTCAGAAATGTCCTCCGCCTCAGTCCCGCTTCCCACCTCAGAACACTCCTCGGTGTCCGGAATCCGCACTCATGTCCCCCTTCTGCTCGCCCTGCTCGAGAATGCCACAACGGATGCGGGTGTATCCCCCCAACTCTTCCCCCCGATCAGCTCAGGAGAGCTTGACGACCTGTCGCCAGGCGAAGCCGTTATCCTCCCCCTTCTGTGCACCTCGCTCCTGGCGTCCAGGGCCCTCTCCACTCAGATAGACGAACTCGCAATGGAAATCGCAAGACTGTCCGGCCAGATCGACGACCTTCACGCATGCAAGAACAGACCCCCTGTTCCCCCCCCACCCACTTCTTCTGAGACCGCTACGCCAGCCTCACTATCCGCCCTTCAGCTCTCGGTCAGGGACCTAGCGTCTCGTCTGACCACCCCCCTACCCCAACCAACGCGCTACCAACAGCCCCCACCCCAACAAAACGCACCCATGCAGCCAACAACAAGGGCGGCGCGGGAGGCCCCATCCAAGAAAGGTAAGGATAAGGCGCAGGCCGACTCCCAGTCATCCCTTGCCAATCAGCTTACCCCACTCTATGAGGGTGGGGGCGACGCAGACTTCCCCTCCTACAGCACCAAAGACCACAAGTGGTATGGCAACCCTGCTGCCTACGCGGCAAAGTTCCCGCGCTCCTGGGAGGCTCAGGCCTTCCGGGATGGAAAGTACCCTCCTGTCTCAGAGTTGAACCCAGTCCCCAAATCGTCGGCCCAACCCGGCCCCTCCTCATACACTCAGGCCGCTTCTTCTGGTCAAAAGAGGAAGGGCAAGTCGAGCAAAGGCAAGAATACCCCGACTGCTGCCCAGGTTGCGTCTGGTACGGCCGAGCCCGCCCCGACTAAGGGGCCCAAGAGCCTTCCAGCAGTCGAGAGACGTTTCTTCGCCCCTCGCTTGTCCCCCTTCCCCGACCACCAGGCTGAACTCATTGCTGCCTCCTTCCCAGACTCCGCGGCCTCAGTCTTAAGAGAGGCCAGCTGCAATCTCCCCCTGTCCTGCTCTGCCTGGGTAAACGACAGAGGAGCGGTGACTCTCCTTGCTCTTTCACCTTCTGTCCCCTCCACCTCCTACGCCCCCTACTACGAAGCACTTTCTGCAAAACTAAACCAATCCTTCCCTGTCGGAGACTCGCCCTGGCTCCCTTTCCGCCCGGCACCTAACGAAGTGCAACTTGCTGTTCACTCCCTTCCCATTGCATACCTCCCTGAGGACGACGGCGACCTGTTCCAGTCTCTGTCGAACACCATCCTCAACGTCAAGAACGTCTAGATCCTTTCTGCCCATTACCTCAACCCTGACCGCATTTCCCGACTCCAGAAAAAGGCAACCTCGGTGGTGGTCACAGTGGCCCCGGAAAATGAGGCCACAATGTTGGGCAACTCTTACCTTTTCTCCTCTCGATGCAAGATCGAGCGGGCATACTCGGCTAATGGCCTCACTCAATGCCGTAATTGTCACGAATACGGACACCATTCAGCTAGATGCAAGGTCGACCATCCGGTCTGCCCCATCTGCGCCCTCTCCCACAGAAAACAGGCACACAGATGCCAGAACCCTACCTGCTCAAAGGGCGGCAACCTCAGGGCTGTCGCCAACTGCTGCCCGACCTCTCCCCCGCTCTGCGCCGTGTGCAAAGGCCCCCACCCGGCCTTCGCTCGAGACTGCCCATTGAGACCCGCCCCCCCTGCTCTCCATAGGGAACCCCCTCTTTCGCAGGATGAGGAAGGAATGGACACGTCGAACGACTCCCGCGAGGGTCCTTCAACTGGTGCACGACCCCTCCTTCCCCCCATCGATTTTGAAACACCCCGTCCTAGGAGGGGTGATGCCTCCCCAACACGTCCCCCCACAAATGTTCCGAAACCCCAAGGAGGTGCCCTGCCCAACCCCGCATGGCAGGCGACTCCCACTCCTATCCCACAGTCTGAGATGCCGGAAGGCATGTGATGGCTGGTCGCACCTCTCCTGTGAGTTCCGTGCTGGCGACGGGCTCCGATAACTCCATATCCATTCTACAACACAACTGCTTGGGAAGCTGGGATGTGTTTCTTTCCTTGTTTAATTCCTTTTCATTGCTGGATTCCCCCCCCACACTTGTTGTGCTACAAGACCCCCCGATGTATAGAGGCAAACCCCCTGCGTTCATGAACTTTAAGCCTTTTCTGCCACCCTGCCCTAATGGCGGCAAGCCCAAAGTGGCATGCTACCTCAACCTACCTGCCACACAAAAGTTCTCAGTTCTTCACGTTTTTTCTGAAGCAAGAGACTGGATGGCGATGGATTTCTTCTCGTCAGTGGGATTTTTTGATTCCTTTACAACCAAGTTCCGCGTGATAAACCTCTACAGCACCTGGGATGGCTCCCCCTTCAAAAGGACCATCTCGCCTGACACTGCGTTCCCCTCCACCCCCTCCCCCACGCTGGTCGTAGGAGATTTCAACATTCACCATCCCTCAGCTGACCCGGGTCGCCTCTTCTCGATCCAGCACCTTGGGACGTCCTCCCCGTTTTTTGAGACAGCTGCCGGTGAGGGCTTCTGCCTCCTGAACATACCCGGTACCCTCACCTACTTCCCCTTTGATTCAAACCTCCGTCCCTCCGTTATAGACCTGGCATTCGCCAATGCCCCCCTCTCGACTAATTTCCGCTCCTGGGGCACACCCCTCCCTCCAACGGGCTCAGACCATGTCCCGATCCTTATCACACTCTCAGAGCCCTTGGCTCGCCCCCATCCGCCCTCTCCGTCATGGACAAAAACAGACTGGCCCGCCCTCTCCGTCATGGACAAAAACAGACTGGCCCGCCCTCGAGGAAGGGCTCAAAAAGATGATGATTCACCCCCCACCCCCGCTCCCTATGCCAAGAACGCTGTCAATTTGGTTTGATACAGCGCTGGACAGGTTAAGATCCCAACTCAGAGGTCACACACCCGACAAGAGGCCCTCCCATAGGTCGAAACCCTGGTGGACCCCCAACCTAACAGCACAAAGATCAGCTTTCCATTCCTCCGTTCGGGCAGCCCGAAGGGACCCCCTCCCCTCATCCAAGGAGCTGTACAGGAAGGCACGCCTCCTGTATTTCAAAGCTATCAAAAAAGCCAAGAACGACTACTGGAAGGACTTCCTGCAAACGGTAAACCCCCAGTCCCTCTGGACGGCGAAGAAGTTCGCTGTTCGGAAAACCACCCGACAGATTCCCTCAGATCCCGGGGGCACAGACCCCCAACGAGATCAACAAAGCCCTCCTTGAACACTTCTTCCCCGAGAAAGGGTCCTCCCCCCCCACACGCATCCTACGTGAATTCAAAGATGTCCCAGAGCTGTCAGCGGAGGAAATATCGGCGGCACTACGGAAGTCCTCTTCATCCTCTGCCCCTGGTCCGGACCAGATACCTTACTCAGTCTGGAAGAGGGTCCACTCAATTAACCCGACCATCCTCACATCCCTCCTGGGCCCACCGGTTAGATATGGGCACCACCCCCCCTCTCTGAAAAAAGCCAAGGCATAGTACTGGACAAAGCTGGCAAACCCTCATACGACACCCCCTCGTCATTCCGCATCATCATCCTCCCGGAGACCCTCTCTAAGATCCTCGAAATGGGGATGGCGAACCGCCTTTCGGCCCTGGCTCGTTTCCTAGGCCTTCTCTCCCCCAACCAGACTGGCTCCCTACCTGGTCTGTGTACCTTCGACGCAGCGGCTACCCTCTCCCACGAGGTTTAACTATTCATGCGTCCCAAGCTCAAGGTCTCGACCCTCTTCCTAGACATTAAGGGAGGCTTCGACAATGTCTCAGCCCCGATCCTCTGCAACAGACTCGCCACAAAGGCGGTCAATCCCTACATGGTCTCGTGGATAAGGTCTTTCCTCCACGGCCACACCTGTCGCCTGGTCTTCCAAGGCGCCCCTCAGATATTTTCGCCCGTTTCAGGTGGTACCCCACAGGGTTCTCCGATGTCCCCCCTCCTTTTCGTTATTTACGTCTCAACCCTACACTTCTCGGTCCCTAGGGGACTCATCCTATCTTACGTGGACGACTTCGCGGTCACGGTTGCCTCAGGCTCCTATCGGAGGAACATCCAAAGACTCCAGGGCATCACCAGTGTACTTCAGCGGAAGGCTGGTAGGCTGGGTGTGTCCTTCTCGATACCAAAAACCGAGCTTATGCACTGGGAGACCCCCTCTCAGAAAGTCCCCCCGCCCCAAATCCCAGTCCGGCTGGACGACCTTGTCTTCCGCCCATCTAAACTGATACGTTGGCTCGGTTACTGGTTCGAGCCCTCCTCCACCTCAGGCACTAGGTGTACAACGGCACACTTCGTAAGAAGGCTTGGTCTGGCCCAGGGCGCCTTCTCCACCATCAAAAGACTGTCCAGGCCAGGCACAGGCCTCCCTCCCTACCTCTGCCACCGTCTGGCATCATCATTGATCTCCTCGATCCTCCTCTACGGCGTGGACCTCTTCTCACCAAGCCTTACCCTCCTCGACCGTATGTCGGTCTTCTGGAGGGCAGTCCAAAGGTGGGTCACGAACTGTTTCTCCACAACACCCGTCGGTGTCCTAGCCTGCGAATCAGCCCTGCCCCCCATGCCCCTATTGGTACGTCACCGCCAGAGACTTGCAGCCATAAGACTGGTCTGCCTCCCGCCAGAGGCCAACCCAGCTACTGCCAGGCTCCACCCCACATTCCCAACTTCGTCCCCTTTCAGGGCCCTTGAAGACCACCGCCACCACACACGAGCCCTGACATCAGTCTATGCTCGCTTCTCGTGGAAAACCGCTGTCCCCTCCCCGCCCATACGAAAGCACCTCCCGATTGATGCCATTGCCCATCGGACGCTCTCCTTCATCCCCGTCTCTGGCCCTCTGCCAGTGGCCTCCCCCGACCTCCTCCCGCCCGCCTGCCTCCCGGTTCGGATAGATACCCCCTCCTACAGGTCGGTCAAACTCAAGATCAGATCGGCGCTAGTCAAAGACTGGAACGACCAGTTTCCACCACCCCCTACCTACCCTTACCCCGTGTCCCTTTCGCCCCACCCGTTCATGGGGCTTGGAAGGTTTATGGCGGGAACAATACACCAGATGCGCGCAGGCAAAAGCTACCTAGCTGCCCACCCATCATGGTTCACAGAAGACCCCTCTCCCCTCTGCCCGTTTTGCGAGGAGGATGAAGAAGACTTCACCCATGCCATCCTATCCTGCGAGTCCCGCGAAGAACCGCGCGAGCGCCACCTCCAGGGCCTCACTTTGGTAGATTGGGACAGCCCCCTCTGGTCAAGCCCCTCCGCTCTCATATCCCTCGCTTGATACATAAACGTCACAGCGACGGGTTTCCCGCCAGGAATGCCCCCGGCAGAAAGGGACCCCCAATACAACTCAGGCGCCGTCGCGCCTGATCTTCCGATCCACGGCTTTGTTCCCTGAGGTGGAACCCGCCCCTGCCCATTGTTTTTTCTTTTGCTTTGCTTGGGAATATTTTTCGTTATGATCATGTGTTTGGTTGTTTTATTTCCTTAGGGATTTTGTGTCGGCTATCGGACACATTTAGGAGGTTTTTACAGGCTGGTGCGAGAGTTCTTTTGTTGTTTCTGGGTTTTTGAGATTAAGATTTTGTTTATGCCATAGCTAGCGCTGCATGCAAGTTCTTGTACCATAAATCAATGAATACATGATGATGAAAAAAAGAAAAAAAGAAAAAAAAAAAAGAAAAGGAAGAACAAATAGGTCATCCTCCATCTCTTCTATTTTCCTCGCGCTTGAAATCAACCCTCAACGCTTGGGATCTCACGAACCACCCACCCCTCCCACTCTCCTCCCACAATGGCTTCGGCCTAGGAGTGACAGCCATCCTCCTCCCCCCTTTGCCTTCCTTCCCTTTTTACGCGTTAGGGCTCTGCCTCCTCTAGGTTCCGGTATGCCTCTCGCGCTGCCCGTTCCTGCTCCTCCCCTTGCTTAGCGAGGCCCCTCCCCACGGTCGGCGACCGCTCGCTTCCCATGCTTCAGACAGCTGGGAACACGGTTTGCGGTACGCGAGAGCTCTTCAACAGGCCTTGGGGTTGATCTCGCTCCTCCCCACCGTTGGCTCAAGCGGTGGTATCCCATCCACTAAGTGACGCTATCTCTCGTAGAACAAGGGACTATATGAGAGACGTGGTAAGACGCTGGCATTGTGCTTTTGGGGACCGCCTAGGAAGACACGAACACGATTACTGAGAGTCGACACGGTCGCGGTCGGTTTCCATCCTGCCCCGATGGTTGGATCGCCTTGCACCCTACTGCTGTACCCTCATTTGGCTTGCACCCTACTACTACACCGCCTTACATCGACGCCCCTCGGGTGTCTTCACGGGGCTTTCCGGCCTGGATGGCAACAGTCTCTGTGCCCTGCCACGGGTTTTGTTTCCTGCGGCCAGGGTGTTTTCTCTTCGGTTTCCCTTCCACTTTGTCGGGTATATCCCTTAGCCGTAGACGTTTATTGTCGTAGGTGGCACTGATTCGGCCGGGTTAAGACTGTTTGGGGTGGCTCTTGTTAGGGGGATGGACCACTGTCGGGAAGTGGAGATTCTTTTGTTCTGATGGGTTCAGGTGGCTTTCTTTTTACTGTCTTTACCGTTCGTGTATACAACAAGTTGCAGGGCGTGGGAGTTTTTTCCCCTGCGTGGGGTGTTGGAGTTGGTGGCTCTAGGAGAGACCCTTCCACGTTCAAGTCGTGGGGCCCACCGACTGGGCACCTGGTCTCCGGTGTTGATGGACTTCGTGACGGTTTTTCTTCTGGCTGTTTCGGGCTGGTGTAGGGGTGGAGGTTTCCTGCGTCAGTCATAGCTAGCGCTGCATACAGACGGTGTACCTTAAACACAGAATAAAATTGAAGATAAAAAAAAAGAAAAAGCAAAAAAGGTAGAACAGGTAGGTCATCGTGGCTTGTGAGTTGGCCCTACCCCCCCTCCCGCTTCTCGTTCTCCACCGACAAAGGCTGGCGGCTGTTCGGCTTGTCTGCCTCCCCCCGAGACCAACCCGGTGACCGCCAGGCTTCACCCGTCCTTCCCCACCTCCTACCCCTTCCAGGCTTCTGAGGACCACCGCCAATACACTAGGGGTCTGACATCCGTTTACGCCCCGCTCCTCTGGAAAACCTCTCCTCCCTGTCCCCCCATACAGAAACACCTTCCGTTGGATGCCATTGCCCACAGGACCATCCAATTCGTCAACCTCTCGGGCCCAGTTCCAGTGGCCTCCCCCTGCCTCCCTCCTCCCGACCAGCTCTCTGTGGTGGCGGGTACCCCGTCTTACCAGTCAGTCAAATTACGGCTGCGAAATGCTCTCCTTCGAGACTGGTCTACTCAGTTTCCCCCCCGCCCTACCACCCCTATGCCTCGTCCCTCCAGCCCCATCCTTTCATGGGCCTGGCCAGATTCATAGCGGGCAGGATCCACCAGATGCACTCGGGCAAGAGCTACCTCGCTGCCCACCCCTCCTGGTTCACTGACAACCCCTCCCCCATCTACCCTTATTGTGAGGAGGACAAGGAGGACTTCGCACACGCCATCCTATACTGCGAGTCTCGCAAGGAGCCTCGTGAGCGCCACCTCCGAGTGCTCACGGACCTCGGTAAAGACAGCCCCCTATGGACCAACAAGGACTCCCTACACTCCTGGGCGAGATCCCTGAATGTGACCGCCACAGGCTTTCCTCCCGGCATGCCGCCTGCATGCTGGGACCCCCCACTCGCTCCTGTTTCCGCTGATATGGCTCTCCCAATTTACAGTTTTGTGGCCTGAGCTTGGACCTGCACCCTGCGTTTGTTCGCGCTGGACAAGTACTTTCGCAGCCAGCTGGTTTTACTTTCCGCTATGATTTTTGTATTTGTTTGCTTTAGTTCCTAGGGACTTCCTGTCAGCTATCGGACACGCTTAGGAGGATTTTATAGTTTGGTGGGATTGTTTCCTTTGTGTCTGCGGGTTTTTGAGATTAAGGTTTTTCTTTATACCATAGCTAGTGCTGCATGCTAGTTCTTGTACTGTAAACAAAGAATGTATAAAAATAAAAAAAAAAAGAAAAAAAAAAAGAAAAAAAGGAAGAACAGATAGGTCACGCTCAGCTTCCGCTATTTTCCCCACCCCTACCTTTCTTGCTCATTCTCAACACCATCAGCGTCCGGTGTGCCCTCACGATCTCGCTGTCCCAAAAGCCCGGCAGCGGCCTCCCAGTCACGACAGGCATGGCTTCTACAGTTCCCCTTCCCCCCTCTGAGCACTCCTCTGTGTCAGGTGTTCACCCCCATGTCCCCCTCCTCTTGGAGCTCCTCGAGAGGTCCTCGACGGATGCGGAGATTTCCAACCAGCTTTTCCCTCCCATAAGTTCAACAGAGCTTGACGACCTCTCCCCGGGGAAGGCTGTCATCCTTCCCCTCCTCTGCACCTCGCTCCTAGCGTCAAGGTCAATCTCCACTCAAATCGATGAACTGGCCCTCGAGGTCGCCCGCCTTTCAGGGCAGGTCGACGAACTCTACTCCGGCAGAGAGAAGCCCCAGCGCCCTCCTCCTCCCCCCAGCCAAAACGACGCAACAGCAGCATCGCTCTCCGCCCTCCAACTGTCGGTGAGGGACCTTGCGTCCTGGCTGACCACCCCACTTCCCCAACCAGCACGCCACCAACAACCCCCACCCCAACGCCTAGCGCCCCCAGCGCCTGGCACCCACACGGCTCAGGCAGCTCCTCCCTGAAAGGGTAAAGAGGTCACCACGTCCCCCCCTACCGCAACCCTGGCCGGTGAACTTACCCTCCTCTACGAGGGTGGTGGCGACACAGACATCCCCAGTTACAGCATAAAGGACCAGAAATGGTACGGCGACCCGGCCGCATACGCCGCAAAATTCCCTCGATCCTGGGAGGCCTAGACGTACATGGAAAGAAAGTACCCCCCCCTCTCGGAGTTCCAACCCGTCCCCCGCGCTTCGGCTCAGTCCGGCGCCCCCTCCTATGCCCAGGCTGCTACTTCCATGGGAAAAAAGAAGGGAAAGTCGAGCATAGCAAAGAATGCCCCCATGGCTGCCCAGGTTGCATCTGGCCCGGCACCAAAGGCCCCCTCAAAAGGGCCCAGGAGCCTCCCAGCTGCTGAGAGACGTTTCTTCGCCCCCAGGTTTTCCCCCTTCTCGCACTCCCAATCGGACCGAATAGCTGCCTCCTTCCCTGACATTGCCGCCTCAGTTTTACAAGAGGTGGGTTGCACTCTACCCATATCCTTTTCTGCCAGGGTTAATGACTGAGGGGCGGTGACGCTTATTGCCCTCCCTCCGTTCGTTCCCTCTACTGCCTGTGCCCCCTACTACGACGCTCTCTCCACTAAGCTAAACCAATCCTTCCCAACCGGAGACTCTCCGTGGCTCCCTTTTCGCCCTGCCCCTAATGAGGTCCAACTGGCGATCCACTCCCTGCCCATCGCCTACCTTCCCGAGGATGACGACGACCGCTTACAGTCCCTGAGCAACACCATCCTGAACGTCAAGAACGTTCAGATTCTCTCCACCCGCTACCTGAACCCCGACAGGAGCTCCATGGTCCTCAAGAGAGCAACCTCCTGTGTCGTGACGGTTGTGCCTGAAAATGAGGCCTCTATGCTGGGCACCGCTTACCTTTTCTCATCTCAATGCAAGATTGAGAGAGCATACTCAGCTAACAGCCTCACTCAGTGCCGTAACTGCTGGGAATACGGCCATCACTCAGCCAGATGCAAGGTTGATCACCGGGTCTGTCCAATTTGTGCACTCTCCCACGGAAAACAGGCTCACAGATGCCAGAATCCCACCTGCCCCAAGGGCAGTAACCTCAGAGCTGTGCTCAACTGCTGCCCAACCTCCCCCTCAATGTGTGCGATCTGCAAGGGTCAACACCCGGCGTTCGCTAGAGAATGCCCATCGAGACCTCCCCCCCCTCCTGCCCATGGGGAGTCCCCTCCAGCGACGCATGAAGAAGCTAGGAACACGACGAACAACTCCGGCAAGGGTCCTTTAACTGGTTCACGATCCCTCCTGCCCCCCTTTGGTCTTGAAACACCCTGCCCTAGACGTGTCGATGCCCCCCCAGCACGTCCCCCCGTCCCTGCCCCAAAACCCCAAGGAGGTGCCCAGCCGAATCCCGTATGGCAGGAATCTCCCACTCCTCTCCCCCAGCCTGAGACGCCGAAAGGCATGTAATGGTTGGTCACACCTCTCCTACGAGTTCCGCGCCGGCAGCGGACTCCCGTAACCCGATATCCGTTCTTCAATACAACTGCTTGGGAAGCTAGGATGTGTTTCTCTCCCTCTTTAATTCGTTTTCTTTGCTGGATCACCTCCTATCCTTGTTGCCCTTCAGGACCCCCCTTTGCACAGGAACAGACCTCCGTCGTTCCAACGATTCAAACCCTTTCTGCCCCCTTGCCCCACTGGTGGCAAGCCCAAAGTGGCCTGCTATCTCCATCTCTCCACCACTCAGCAGTTTTCGGTCCTCCCAGTCTTTACCGATGCGAGGGACTGGATGGCTGTTGATTTTTATTCTTCCATTGGCTTTTTTGATTCCTTTATTACCAAGTTTCGGGTTGTGAACCTCTACCGCACGTGGGATGGTTCCCCCTTTTGCAGGACCATCACTCCAGAAGTTGCCTTCCTCCACACCTCTACGCCAACGCGGGTTGTCAGAGACTTCAACATACACCACCCCTCCGCTGACCCGGGCTGCCGTTTCTCGATCTCAGACCTGGGCACCTCGGCCGGTTACTTTGAAAAGGCTGCAGAAGAAGGTTTCTGCCTCCTAAACACCACTGGTACACTCACTTACTTCCCCTTTGATCCCAACCTCTGCCCGTCAGTAATAGACCTTGCTTTTGCCAGCTCTTCTCCATCTCCCAATTTTCAATCCTGGGAGACTCCGTTGCCGCTCACAGGCTCTGACCACGTCCCCATCCTCATTGCACTTTCACAGCCGTTGGCCCGCCCTCCCCACCCTGCCCCTGCGCGGAAAAAGACCAACTGGCCCTGCCTTGAAGATGCGATCAAGGCCATGAGGTGCGACCCCCCTCCCCCTCTCCCCACACCACACACTTTCTCAAACCTGGTTCGACACTGTCCTGGGAAGGCTTAGGACTGTCCTCAGGCTAGAAACCACCGACACGAGAGCCTCCCCCCGATCCAAGCCATGGTGGACCCCTGACCTCACAACGCAAAGGGCTGCCTTCCACTCGACGGTTCGGTCGGCGTGGCGGAATCCGCTCTCCTCGTCTAAACAGTGGTGCAGGGAAGCCCGCCTGCTATACTTCAAGGCTATCAAAAGAGCCAAAACTGATTATTGGAACAATTTCCTCAAAACCACCACCCCCCAAACGCTCTGGACTGCGAAACGCTATGCCTTTGGAAGGCCTCCAGACAGGTTCCCACAGCTACCCAGGGCTGAAAGCCTGGTGGACATAAACACAGCCCTTCTCTCCCACTTCTCCTAAGAGAAACAGTGCTCGGGCCCTGCCGCGATTTTGCGCGAATTCAAAGATGTCCCCGCGCTATTGGCGGAAGAGATAACAGCCGCTCTGCGGAGCTCCTCCTCGTCCTTTGCTCCTGGCCCCGACCGGATCCCATACTCTGTCTGGAAGAGGGTCCACGCATGAACCCGAGCATCCTCCACTCGCTCCTCGGCCCCTTCGTCCGGTATGGCCACCATCCCCCCTCCCTGAAAAGAGCGAACGGGATAGTCCTTGACAAACCAGGGAAACTATCCTACAAGACACCAGCGTCATTCCGAATCATCGTCCTCCTCGAGACCATTTCCAAGATCCTAGAAAGGGTCATGGCCTCCCGCCTCTCTGCCCTGGCCCTTTTCCTAGGCCTCCTGTCCCCCCACCACACCGGTTCCCTTCCAGGTCTGAGTACCTTCGATGCTGCGGCAACCCTCACCCATGAAGTTCAACTTTTCATGCGCCCTAAGCTGAAGGTCTCGACACTCTTCCTCGACATCAAAGGCGGATTCGGCAATGTCTCAGCCTCCATTCTCTGCGACAGGATTGCCACTAAGGCGGTCAACCCGTACATGGTCTCGTGGATCAGGTCCTTCCTCCACGGTCGCTCCTGCCGCCTGGTTTTCCAGGAGGCCCCCCAGGTTTTTTCGCCAGTCTCTGTTGGCACCCCCCAGGGGTCTTCGATCTCCCCCCTCCTGTTTGTGATTTACGTATCCTCACTGCATATCTCGGTCCCTCGTGGCCTAATCCTTTCATACGTGGACGACTTCGCTGTTACGGTCGCCTCTGGTTCCTACCGTAGGAACATCCAGAGGCTGCAGGGCATCACCGGGGCTCTCCAGGCGAAAGCTGGAAACCTAGGGCTGGCTTTCTCAATCCCGAAGACAAAGCTCATGCACTGGGTTACCCCGGCGCAGAAGGTCCATCCTCCCGCGATCCCGGTCTTGATAGAAGGGCTCCTCTTCCGCCCCTCCAAATTGATTCGCTGGCTTCGATACTGGTTCGAGACCTCATCCACTTCCTGCAACAAGGGCACTACCTCCCACTTGACGAGGAGGCTCGGCCTGGCCCAAGGAGCCTTCCTGACGATCAAGGGGCTTTCTAGGCCCGGCAAAGGTCTCTCTCCCTCTCTCTGCCACCGTCTGGCGTCCTCACTTATCTCCCCCCTCCTCCTCTACGGAGTCGACCTTTTCTCACCAAGCCTCACCCTCCTGGACAGGATGTCAGTTTTTTGGAGGGCAGTCCAGAGATGGGTGACAAACTGCTTCTCGTCCACCCCGGTTGGCATCCTGGCTTGTGAGTTGGCCTTACCCCTCCTCCCGCTTCTGGTTCGCCACCGACAAAGGCTGGCCGCTGTTCGGCTTTTCTGCCCCCCCCCCAAGACCAACCTGGCGACCGCCAGTTCTTCACCCGTCCTTCCTCACCCCCTCCCCCTTCCGGGCTTCGGAGGACCACCGCCAATATACTAGGGGTCTGACATCCGTTTACGCCCCGCTCCTCTGGAAAACCTCTCCTCCCTGTCCCCCCATACGGAAACACCTTCCGTTGGATGCCATTGCCCACAGGACCATCCAATTCGTCAACCTCTCGGGCCCAGTTCCAGTGGCCTCCCCCTGCCTCCCTCCTCCCGACCAGCTCTCTGTGGTGGCGGGTACCCCGTCTTACCAGTCAGTCAAATTACGGCTGCGAAATGCTCTCCTTCGAGACTGGTCTACTCAGTTTCCCCCCCGCCCTACCACCCCTATGCCTCGTCCCTCCAGCCCCATCCTTTCATGGGCCTGGCCAGATTCATAGCGGGCAGGATCCACCAGATGCACTCGGGCAAGAGCTACCTCGCTGCCCACCCCTCCTGGTTCACTGACAACCCCTCCCCCATCTACCCTTATTGTGAGGAGGACAAGGAGGACTTCGCACACGCCATCCTATACTGCGAGTCTCGCAAGGAGCCTCGTGAGCGCCACCTCCGAGTGCTCACGGACCTCGGTAAAGACAGCCCCCTATGGACCAACAAGGACTCCCTACACTCCTGGGCGAGATCCCTGAATGTGACCGCCACAGGCTTTCCTCCCGGCATGCCGCCTGCATGCTGGGACCCCCCACTCGCTCCTGTTTCCGCTGATATGGCTCTCCCAATTTACAGTTTTGTGGCCTGAGCTTGGACCTGCACCCTGCGTTTGTTCGCGCTGGACAAGTACTTTCGCAGCCAGCTGGTTTTACTTTCCGCTATGA